>JACEEZ010025257.1:220000-287500 GCA_016584305.1 Chionoecetes opilio | reverse complement strand
AAAGGGTAGAAAAAGGGTGTTTGTAGTGATGAAATACTGCTACCCTTTTTCTACCCTTACAAATATACCCTTTTGCAACCCTAATTATACCCTTTTCCAACCGCAAATATACCCTTTTCCAACCCCAAATATACCCTTTTCCAACCCCAAATATACCCTTTCTCAACCCTCTCGTCTAAAAAGGGTAGATAAAGGGTAGATGAAGGGTATAATCAGCAGCATCTACCCTCCAGCCTGGACATAGGGTATAAAAAGGGTAGTGATGGTGCGATGTAACAATTCTGCCCTTAATATACCCCTCATTTCTGAGAGTGTACAGTGCATGCCTCTATTGATCCCAGCCAACACAGTGCCTAAGGGCGATTGTTGTGTGACTGTTACCGTGACTGGGAATCCTGTATTTGTAGGTGTCTGTACCACTCCTTGTCAACAGCTTTCCACGGTCCGCGGCGACTTCAAGAGAGAGGAGAGAGAGAGAGAGAGAGAGAGAGAGAGAGAAGAGAGAGAGAGAGAGAGAGAGAGAGAGAGAGAGAGAGAGAGAGAGAGAGAGAGAGAGAGAGAGGAGAGAGAGGGGAGAGAAGGATAAAAAAAAGTGAGAAAGAGAGGAAGGAGGAAGGGAAGGAGCTCTCTATACAATCTTTATCATACTCTCTCTCTCTCTCTCTCTCTCTCTCTCTCTCTCTCTCTCTCTCTCTCTCTCTCTCTCTCTCTCTCTCTCTCTCTCTCTCTCTCTCTTGCCTCGCTCACAATAAATCTCCAGACGCTTCATGGAGAAAAAAAATGCAGTCAATTATCTGCGATCTCTCTTCTTCTTCTTCTCTCTTCTCCCTGTCCTTGCTTTTTTTTTTTTTTTTTTTTCCCCCTTTTTTTTTTTTTTTTCCCCCCCCCTTTAAAATTTTTTTTTTTAAAAAAAAAAAAGGGGGAAAAATTTGTTTTTTTTTTTTTTTCCCCCCCCCTTTTTTTTTTTTTCCCTTTTCCCCTTTTTCCCTTTTCCCCCCCCTTTTCCCCCCCTTTAACCCCCCCCCCCCCCTTCTTTTTTTTTTTTTTAAAAAAAAAACCCCCCCCCCCCCCCCCCCCCCTTTTTTTGGGGGCCCCTTTCCCCCTTTCCCCCCCCTTTTCCCCCCCCCCCCCCCCCCCCCCTTTTTTCCCCCCCCCCGGGCCCCTTTTTTCCCCCTTTTTTTTTTCCCCCTTTTGTTTTCTTCCTTTTCCTTCCCCCCCCCGGGCCCCCATTCCCCCCCCCCCCCCCCCCCCCCCCCCCCCAAAAAAAAAAAAAAAAGGGGGGTTTTTTTTTTCCCCCCCCCCCCCCTTTTTTTGGGGGGGGGAAAAAAAAAAAAAAAAAAACTCTTTTTCCCCCTTTTATCCCCCCCCCCCCCCCCCCTTTTTTTTTTTTTTCCCCCCCTCCCCCCCCTTTTTTTTCCCCCCCCCTTTCCCCCCCTTTTTTCCCTTCCCCCCCCAATTTTGGGGAAAAAAAAAAAAGGGGGCCCCCCTTTTTTCCTTCCCCCTTTTGGGGGGGGATTTTTCCCCCCGGGGGCCCCCCCCCCCGGGGGGGCCCCCCCCTTTCTTTTTTGGGTTTTTTCCCTTTTCCCCCCCCCCCTTTTCCCCTTTCCCCTCCCCCCCCGTCCCCCTCCCCCGTCCCTCCCCCCCTTCCCCCCCCCCCCCCCTTTTCCCCCCCCCCCCCCCCTTTTTTTTCTCTTTTCTTTTTCTCTCTTTTCCCCCTTTCCCTTTCCCCCCTTTTTTCCCTTTTTTCTTTTTTTTTTTTTCCCCCCCCCTTTTTCCCTTCCCCCCCTTTTTCTCTCCCCCTCTTTTCTCTCCCCCCCCCTTTTTTCCCCCCCCCTTTTTTTTTTTTCCCCCCTTTTTTTTTCCCCCCCCCAAAAAAAATTTTTTCCCCCCCCTTTTTTTCCCCCCCTTTTTTTTTTTTTGGGGGCCCCCCCCCCCCCTTTTTTTTTGGGGGGTTTTCCTTTTTTTTTCCCTTCCCTTCCCCCCCCCCTCCCCCCCCCCCCTTCTTTCCCCCTTTTCCCCCCTTTTTTTTTTCCCCTTTTTTCTTTTTTTTTTTTTCCCTTATTTTTTTTTTCTTTTTTCCCTTCTTTTTTTTTTTTCTCTCCCCCCCCCCCCCCCCCCTTTTTTTTTTTTTTTCTCTCCCCCTTTCTCTCTTTCCCCCCCCCTCTCTCTCTCCCTCTCCTCCCTCTCTCTTTTTTCCCCCCTTTTTTTTTTCCCCTTTTTTCTTTTTTTTTTTTCCTTTTTTCTTTTTTTTTTTTTTTTTCCCCCTTTTTTTTTTTCCCTCCCCTTTCTCTTTTTCCCCCCCCCCCCCCCCCTTTTTTTTTTTCCCCCTTTCTCTCCCCCAACCCCCCCCCCCTTTTTTTTTCTCCCCCCCTTTTTCCCTTCCCCCTTTTTTTCCCCTTTTTTTTTTCTTTTTTTTTCCCTCTTCCCCCTTCTCTCTTCTCCCCCCCCTTTTTCTCCCCCCTTTTTTCTCTCTCTTTTTTTCCCCCCCCCCCCCCCCCCCCCCTTTTTTTTTTCCCCCTCTCTCCCCCCCTCTCCCCCCTTTTTTTTCCTAGGATATTTTTAAAAGGGGTTTTGGTTTTTTTTTCCCCCCCTTTCCCCCCAATTTTTTTTTTTTTTTTTTTTAAAAAAAAAAAAAATTTTTTTTTTTCCCTTTAAGGGTTTTTTAAAAATTTCGCTTTAAATGTACTACCTACCCCAGAGGTCAGTCGTTGTCGGGGAAAAGAGAAAAAAAAAAAAAAAAAAAACCCAAAAAATTCCCAAATTTTTTTTTTTTTAAAAAATGGAAAAGCCCCCCCTGCCTACCCTTTTTTTTTGGGGGAATTGGTGCATTCCTCGTATCATCACTACCAAAAACCAAAATCTTCACTACTTAAAAAGAGGCGTGACCACGGACAAAACAAACTTCATACAAAAAGGGGGTTTTTTTTTTTTTTTTCACCCCCTGTAGTGAAGATTGCTTTTTCCAGTGGTCCGCCGCTGTTAAGTGTGAAGATATTTTGATTTGGGATTTTGATAAGGAAAGCACCAATCAGCGCCCCCCTAGAAAAGAAGGGAGGCCGGGGGGGGGTGGCTTTCCCAGTGCAATTTTTACCATAAAAAAAAAAAAATAACTTAGTCTATAGTTTATTTGTTCTTGGTATATTTAAAATTAAAAGGGAAACTATTTCCCAAACGAGAAATTAAACCCCCTTTAGGCCCAGAGCGTAATTTTCCTGTTTTTTTGGGTAGTACCATAAACAATTTTTTTCCTACCGTAGATTTAAAAGTGAAGTCGCCAGTTCAACTTTTTTTTCTGTTTACAGGCTGTTTTTGGGGGCTTCATTTTACATTTTTACATTCCCGATTTCAGGAAAGTTTTGAAGGGGCATCTTTGGAAAAGTCTGTCATTTTTTTGGGGCTTCATCTGTGGGCATAAATTTTGGCTATAAATGAACAAATTTAAAAAAAAAATCTACAAAGTGGGTACCAACAGTAAAGTCGCCATTTTAGTGTTTATTTATTGAGGGGGCCCTACCGCTCCCTCGTCGCCCAAAAAAAAAAAGCCCTAGTGGAAAATTTTAAACTTTATTTAAAAATTTCGATACGAAGAAAAACCAAAACCCGAAAATGGGGAGATTATCAGTCCCGATAATAAATAAATTTTTATTAAAAACTTTTAGTGGCCCCTACAAAAACAGTATTAAAGCTATAATTCGTAATATTTTGGCGCCTGGCGACCCTGAAATGCAGGGGGCGACTTTATGTTTAAATTTCGGTTTTTGTTATAAGCAAATTTTTTTAGATATGACCGGGTTTGTATCCTTGTCCCCCTAACTAATTGGTATATTAAATTTCTTTTTTGTAATTTTATGGGTCGACAAAAGACGATTTTTAAAATAGCAAAGGAAAGATCTAGCATAAGGGGTTTTTTACATTAATTTCATCCCCCTGGGCCCGGGGCCACCTCCCTCCCGCCCAGCCAGCAGTGATTTTTAATGTACGAAAAATTTCGTGGGTTTTTACGATAAAATTTTACTATCCGTCCCATTTTAATTGCTCACAAAAAAAATTTCTTATTAAATTTCATACAAAAAGTATATTGCACACAAAAAAAAACGGGCGATGTCATCCTTTTGGCGAGGAAAAGAAGGGGAGAAGAGAGAGAGGAGAGGGGGAGGAGAGAGAGAGTTTTTGGGATTTTGGTTTTATTTTTTTGGTTTCCCTTTTTTGGGTGACCCTTGGGCCCCCCGGGCCAAAGGGTAATTTAACCCTCCTTGACTTTGGGCCGTTGGTTTTTCTGCAAATTTGAAAGCAAAAATTGACCCAAGGGGGATTTAGTAAGTTTTAAACCCTTTCCAAAACAAAATAAAGGGGAAACGGGGTTTTTGACGGGAACCCTACTTTTTTTCCCTTCCCAGCAGTTGAGTGGCCCTAGCTAAGGGGGGGGGGGGGATGGGGGGGCTGGGTTTAAAAAAACGCCCCCCCGGCCCCCCCCGGGAAAAAAGGGGGCCCCCCCCCAAAAAAATCAACCCAAAAAAAAATTTATCCTTTAAAGGCAAAAAGGGGTTTTGAATTTTAAACAAAAAAAAATCCCCCAAAACAAAAGGTTAAAAAAAAAGGGAACCCTTAAATCTCGGTTTCCCCCCAAAAATTCATTTCAAAAATTTCCCCCCCAAACCCCCCAACTCCCCCGCCCCCCCCCCCCCCCCCAAAATCCGGGCCCCACCCCCCCCTTCCCCCCAAAAAAAACCAGGGGAACTTTCCCCAAAACCTTAAACTTTTAAAAACCTCCTTTTAAGAAAAATGAAAATCCCAGGAAAGGGGTTGAGAACCAAAAGTAAAAAAATTTAAAAAAAATTTAAAAACCAAAAAAAAAAAAAAGAAAAATTTTTAATTTTAAAAAAAAAGGTTTTTTAAAAATTAAAAATAAAAACCCAAAAAAAAAAAGAAATAAAAAAAAAAACCTTAAAAAAAAAAGAAAAAAAACCCGAAAAAAAAAAAA
Organism: Chionoecetes opilio; assembly: GCA_016584305.1. Lineage (NCBI taxonomy): Eukaryota > Metazoa > Arthropoda > Malacostraca > Decapoda > Majidae > Chionoecetes > Chionoecetes opilio. Next base: position 282,519 of record JACEEZ010025257.1, on the reverse strand, counting down.
AAAAAAAAAAAAAACAAAAAATTTTTTTCCTTGGTTTATTTTGTTTTTGATAAATTTTAAATTTCCTTTTTTTTTTAAATTTAGGGGTTTTTTAAAAAAAACAAAAAAAATTTGGGAATTTAAAAAAAGGTTTTAATAAAAAATTTTTTTTTTCCCTTGGGAATTTTGGGGGGGTTAAAATCAAAATTAAAAAACCAAAAAAGTTTTAAAAAAACCCCTTTTTCTCCCAAAAAATTTTTTTTCCCCCCTTCCCTTTTTTTTTAAAAACCCCAAATTCCCCCCGGGGGTTTCTGGGGGTTTTGGCTTTCCCCCCCAAAATTTTTTAAAAATTAAAGGGAAAACCCCCAAAAAAAATAGCCCCCGGGTTTCCCAAAAAAAAAGGTTCAGGAAAACTTTTAAAAATTTTTCCTCGTTTTAGAAATTTGTCAAAATGCACCAAATGTCATTTTCAAAATTCCCAAATCCCCCCAGCTGGTTGGGCTCGCTTCGCTCCTCCCCCCCCCCAAACACCTGCAAACTTAAAGCCGGCCACACACACACCGGCGCGGCCTGTCCGGCCGACAAAAAGTGGCGAGGCATCGTTCGCCGGACGAGACCAAGGCCGTCTCAATCTATAAAGGCCTGCGCCTGAGATTGATGACGTCACGGACGGCGTCTGTACGAGGCCACCGAGATGACAAGTTTACATACCTAATTATATGTTTATCAGTATAAAAGATATATTGTTATCTTCGGAAATGTTTGTTCTATAATATTATCAAAAAAAAACCCGTAAAAACACATTAAAGAAATGCCATTATGAGACTCTCAAGAATATGCATGAACTTAAACTCTTCGCCATTTAATATTTTCTCGAAAACATTTTACATGGAGAATATCAATAGAAGCGGAATTTAATTCGCTTTCCATTGCTATATTTTGTTTTCTGATAAATGAATTAGCAGCATGCATAAATTAGCGTTAACTAAATACATAACATCATGAAATCGGGTAATTTCGTACCTAATATATGTTTATCAGTATAAAAGATATATTGTTATCTTCGGAAATGTTTGTTCTATAATATTATCAAATAAAAAACCGTAAAACAGACTAAAGAAAGGCCATTATGAGACTCACAAGAAAATATGTATGAAACTTTAACTCTTCGCCATTTAATATTTTGCTCAAAAACATTTACATGGAGAATATCAATAGAAGCGGAATTTAATTAGCTTTCCATTGCTATATTTCGTTTTTTGATAAATGAATTAAAAACCATACAATAAAATTAGCGTTAACTAACAAAAAAGGTCATGAAATCGGGTAATTTTTCCCGTTTGATGATGTTATTTTTTTAGTTAACGCTAATGTATGTATGGTTCTAATTCATTTATCAGAAAACAAAATATAACAATGGAAAGCTAATTAAATTCCGCTTCTATTGGTATTCACCATGTAAAATGTTTGCGAGTAAAATATTAAATGGCGAAGAGTTTAAGTTCATGCATATTTCTTGAGAGTCTCATAATGGCATTTCTTTAGTGTGTTTTACGGTTTTTTATTTGATAATATTATAGAACAAACATTTCCAAAGATAACAGTATATCTTATACCGCCCGTACATCCTCACATGCTGAAAGCTCGGCTCCTACTGACTCGCGGAGCAGACTCAGCTCGTGACGTCACGTCCATCCCGCGCTCCCAGACTCAGGCTTTTACATAGAGAAGGCTTTGACGAGACCCACACACACATCGGCCGCCTCATGAAAATATACAGTACACGTCGGACCACCGTGGTGACAACAGGAATCCGCTGTCCGAAAATGACTTGTTGGTGATGGCTGCATGTGCAGCCATATATAATACCTATATATAATACGTCATACTATATATAATACGTCATATATAATACCTATATTATCATAATACAATTATAACTGCTACAATTAGTCATTATCTGGCCGAGTGAGGGGCGGGCCGCGCCGGAAGGCACCCACACACACGCAGGCGGCAGGCCGCGCCGGACGGAATTTTCATCTGGCCGCTGCGACAGGCCCCGCCGGATGAAAAACACCCCCACACACACACCGGCCGCCTCTAGCCACGCCCCTTTTCGTCGGCCGGACAGGCCGCGCCGGTGTGTGTGTGGCCAGCTTTAGAGGGGGGCCCTTCAGGATGTAAGCCCGCCGGGCCCCAAAATGTCGGGGCCCCGGCAGCCCTAATTCCCCTACGCCCCTGGCAGTGTGTAAGGGAAAAGAGAGATTGTGTTACTTTCATCCCTACAGATATGATAAGTCGATGACAAATGACACATATAAAATATATAGTATATATATATAATATATATATATATATAATATATATATAGATATATATATATATATATATATATATAATATATATTATATATATATATATATAGATATATATATATATTATATATAATATATAATATAGATGTATATATAATATTTAAAATTTTAGATATATATATATATATATATATATATATATATATATATATATATATATATATATAATATATATATAGTATTTTCATATATATATATATATATATATATATATATATATATATATATTTTTTATTTTTTTTTTTTTTTATTTTTTTTTTTTATATAATTTAAAAAATATAAAAAAACCAAATAATTTTTTTAAGGGGGGCATGCGGCCATGCCCCCCTTTTTTGCAAAGAAAAATATATATATATAGATAGATAGATAGATACATTTTTTTAATAGAAAATATATAAATACATTTATTTTAATTTTTTTAAATTGATCATATATGTATTTTATTATTTTATTCTTATTTTTATTTTATATATATATATATATATATATATATAATATATATATATATATATATATATATATTTTATATATATATATATATATATATATATAATTTAAATTTTTTGGGGGGGTTTTCATATTTTTTATTTTATATATATATATTTTTATTTTTTTTATTTATATTTTTATTTTATATATCAATTTTTTTTTTTTTTTTTTATTATTATTAAAAAAAAAAAATATTTAATTCTATATAATTTATTATATATATATATATATATATTATATATAATATATATATATTTTTCTTTTTAATTTTTTTAATATTTTTTACATTTTTATATTTATATATTTTCATATTTTTTTTTTTTTTTTTTTTTTTTTTTTATATAAATTGGCCCCCACCTTTTCAATTTTCTGTGTACGCCACTGTATGTAAGCACCACGTACAGGGGATAAAAAATAGAGGAAGAACAGGAATTACTCTTTTCATTTGAGGATGATAGCTAGGTAGGTAGAGATATAGAGTTCATATTTGGGGGTCATGATGTGTGATATTTATTTCATTTTATTATATTTATTTTCATTAAAAAAATATTTTTGATTCGTGAAATGTTGTGTCAAGATTTGATATTTATCTATTTTGGTGAAAAGTGGAAATAATCTTACATGTGGAAAGCTGAATTCAATGAAGTATGAAGTCATTTACTGAATATATGATTTTACCTAAGGCTGTACGATAATATAATCTATCTGAAAATACGATAATTCTGGTGGCTCGGTACGACAATGTGCGCTACAAAAGTCTCCCTCCCTCCCTATGAGTCACGTGACGCCGATCAGCTGTGAGTGTAAACAAAGCGAGGAGGGCGGGCGCGTGACCTTAAGGCTTTCATGTTTTTCCTTTTAGATTATGAGTTGAACACCAAGGAAAATAACTATGCATGATGCGTACGAGGCCATTCCCATCCTGGAGAAACTTCCTCTTCAGATTGAGTCCATCACGGCCTACGGTGAGTCACGGAAACACTGCCCGCTCCAGAGTCCTCTTCGGTGCAGTCAGTTCGTACACAAGTTGTTTCGTACACCAGTAGATTCGTACACCTAAAAGTTGTGGAAATTCTGAATAATTCGTCCTTCCAGCTTTGACAACTAAACTACCGCACTGTATAGTATGCTTAGTGTACGAAATAACTAACAAAACCTGGGTACGAAACTCCCCGTAACCCTCTTGCCCTGCATTGTGTTTCTGTGTGTCAAGGGGGTGCAGTCAGTTCGTACACAATTTGTTTCGTACACCAGTTGATTCGTACACCAAAAAGTTGTTTCGTAGTCTATATGAAACCATAGTCGTTTCGTACACTCAGCTCAGAGTTGAACTTGACTACTAGAGTTACGAAACGACACCAGGTATGTACGAAAAAACTCAAAATAAGTGTACGAAACAACTAACAAAACCTGGGTACGAAACAACTTGTGTACGAAACTCCTTGTAACCTATCCACTTGTAATATATGAAAAGGAAGAATAAAGGGTACATTTTCATTATTGGACAACCACCAATTTCGAGGCCATAACTTGTTTTCCTGAATAGTTTTAATGTGTTTTGAATTAATTTGGCGGCTAAACTGCATAAGTACTGTCGTAGTAATGATAATTTTCTTTTTTTCTTGATATCATCTGTTACTAAAGTTCTAAACTAAACTCCACTTCTAACCTAACCTAATTTGATTTAACCTAACTTGACCGTTTGTGGCTGAAATAACGGTAGATTTTCGGTAGTACATGTAACGCCATTATTATTCAGTTGCACCATGGGAGATGGGTTTCAAAATAACCAGAATGAAGAAATTTACTCGATGATGTAGGTAAGAATCCTAGGACTTGTTGAAAGCCCACTACCGAAATAATACCGAATAGGCTTAAGGGTGTTGCATTATTGGACACCACATTTCTGGAAGTCATTATTTTTTTCTGTTATGTTTTGATGTGTTTAGAATTCATTTAGCTCACGTTTTTGGTGGAAATTAGTTTTTTTTTCCCTCCCCAAAAAATTTATAAGATTAGTAATTTCTGTCAGTAACAGTTCGGTTAGTTTAGGTATGCAGAAGTACAGATGCAAGCTGATAAGATTTATATATTGGGTACTGTAATATCAAGATTAAAAACTGAAACTGTCGTAGAAAATAGGAACTCGACGGCGTAAAAAGTTGGAACACTCGGCGACGGTGGCGAGGTATTGGTTGCCGCGGGTACCACAAAGCCTGGGTGTGAGGGACGGGTACCACAAAGCCTGGGTGTGAGGGACGGGTACCACAAAGCCTGGGTGTGAGGGACGGGTACCACAAAGCCTGGGTGTGAGGGACGGGTACCACAAAGCCTGGGTGTGAGGGACGGGTACCACAAAGCCTGGGTGTGAGGGACGGGTGCCCTGGTGACAGGTGACCGTGTGGGGGTTAGAGGCGAGCCGGCTGTGCACCTTTATAGTCTCTAATCTAACCTAACAAAACTTAATCCTAACCTAAATTGAACCCCTAAGCCTAATTAATTAATGTAAAAATATATGTGTTTAATTTATGGTTTCTGGAAGTGAATAGTATCCCCACTACTTTCGGGAGCAGAAATTTTAAAGACAACATTAGTATTAAGACCGCTGGACAGAGCAATCTTCACTACAGAGGGTGACAAAATAAAAAAATCCCTTTGTAGTGAAGATTGCTCTGTCCAGTGGTCACGCGCTGTTAAGTAGTGAAGATATTGTGATTGGTAGTGATGATACGAGGAATGGACCAATCAGCTGCTCCTTAGAATAGAAGGGGAGGCAGGGGGCGTGGCTTCCTTACTGCATTTTGACCATAATAAAAAAAATGGACTATAGTTTTCTTCCATAATAATAGTCCTTACTAATTGTTTAGTTGTGCTTTTGAGTTTGAGGAAAGCACTTTATAAACTGGGAGAAACTGGTTCACAAATAGGGTGGTAAATGATTGGAATGGACTCAGTCATCAGGTAGTAAATGAGGAGTCAATAGGGAGCTTTAAAAGGAGGCTAGACAATTTCATGGATGGGGATGAAAGGTGGATGTAGGTAGTGTTAAGTAACAGGAACTACCACGTGTAGGTCTGGCGGCCTCTTGTAGCTTCCTTATTTTCTTATGTTCTTATGCTCTAAATTGATAAGGTAATAAACTGATAAGAGAATGCTTGTGGTGGTTCATGATAAGTGGTAACATTAGTACAGTAAAACCTCTCGTATTCGGACCCTCATTATTCGGACTTTGACATTATTCGGACCTCCTCCTTCTTTTCTTTTTTTTGTCTTTTTTTTTTAGGGTTTTAGGGGTCGAAATTTCCTAGCTATAATATATACACCTAGATTTTTTTTTTTTTTTTTTTTTTTTTTTTTTAGGGGTCGAAATTTCCTAGCTATACTATAAACACCTAGAATTTTTTTATTTTTTTTATTTTTTTTATTTTAGGGGTCGAAATTTCCTAGCTATAATATATACAACTAGAATTTTTTTATTTTATTTTTTATTTTTTTATTATTACATATCCCCCCATATATAATCCCCCCATTATTCGGATCCTTGCATTACTCGGACCACTCCTTGGCCCAATTAGTCCGAATACGAGAGGTTTTACTGTATATTTGATTTTCAGACGAGAACCTGGTGGTGGGCACGAAGCAGGGACACTTGCTGATGTACTCGGTGACGCCTGGGACGCTGCGCCGCTGGGATGTCGCTCTCCTCTGCTCAAACAAGAACTTCTCGCGCAAGCCCATCGTGCAGGTGGCCGTGGTGCCGGAACACCAGATCATCGTCTCACTCTCAGGTAACAACATAAGAATATAAGAACATAAGGAAGTAAGAACATAAGAACATAAGGACATAAGGAAGCTACAAGAGGCCGCGAGACCTACACGTGGTAGTTCCTGTTACTTAACACTACCTACATCCACCTTTCATCCCCATCCATGAAATTGTCTAGCCTCCTCTAATGACTCCGCACTAACTACCTGTCTACTGAGTCCATTCCAATGATTCACCACCCTATTTGTGAACCAGTTTTTCCCTTTTTCTATTTTAAATTACGCTTTTCCAGCTTGAATCCGTTACTTCTTGTTCTACTCTGGTTAAAAGCCGTAAGAACTTTTTCTACCTCGTAAGTTGTGTGGGCAGGAAAGCACAACCAACCCTCCCACTTCTTAGATTATAAATAGCTGCTGATTTCTTCGTTTACCTTCATTTACCTTTCAATTCAATTCAATTCAATTTTCAATTCAATTGTTTATTCAGCCATAAGCCGTGTTTTTGTCGTCCAAGCACCGTCTTGGATTACGAAGACCACTCCAATAACACTTGCTGAAATGTGTGTTATACTGCTTTGTGATATTGTTTGCAATGTTTTGGACTGATTATTATTTCGGCCCCTACCAAGCTTGTTGTGTTTTTGTCGCAGAAACCAATCCGTTTTCAATTGCAAGAAAAACCGGTCTTCGTACCAAGACGATGCTTGGACGACAAAAACACAGCTATAGTTAGTTAAACATAACAGAAAAATTTGACTATATATATTTTTTCCGTTTGGTTAGGCCCGTTACATGGGAACAATTTTGACCGGCCCCTGGAAACTGTTATATATGATGAGTGAGCTAGGTGACACCGACTGACATTCAAGTATATAATATGTATACAAATTCCTATGTATTAGAGAAGTAAAGTAGGATGAATTAGATCTTTCCTTACATTCTTCATTTATTTTCTTCTTCCCTCCACCTCCCTAATGATAGCTCCCCAGAACGTAATTTCCATTGTAATTTGACTAGCATTAGATGATTTTTAATGAATATAAACAATGTTTTTCTAGATATGATCTGTTAAGTATCCTTGTCCACTAGCTAATTTGGTTTTATTTAGTTACTTTTCGTAATTTTATGGCTCGACAACAGACGATTTTATATAGCAAAGGAAAGATCCGGGCGTGAAGGGGTTAAGGGTTAATTTGATGATACCTTTGACCCCATGCCTACTTATGCTTTGAATATTTATCCTAATGATGACCTATTTCAGATAACGTGATCAGCGTCCATGACCTGACCGTGTTCAATCTTCCCCTGCTGAGCACGGTGACCCAGACCAAGGGCGCCACGGCCTTTGACCTCGACCTCAAGGTAGGCATGGCAACATAAGACTCCTTCCTACTCATGGCATAGCAAAGTATATTACCAACTTAACCCCTTGAGGCCCAGAACGTAATTACCTCCGCCAACCAAGTTGGAGAGGTTATGTTTTCACCCCGATCTGTCTGTCTGTCTGTCTGTTTGTTAGTGTACAGGATTTCTCGAAAAGTTACGAATAGATTTGGACCAAACTCGGTATACCAAGTCTATTTGGTATAAGGAAGGACTGACTTAATTTTGGATGAAATCTATTGACAACTGTTGCCATGGCAACCAATTGATGAAATATTCGGCCGGAGGTATGCGCTCATACTGAGTGCATATATATATATATATATATATATATATATATATATATATTATATATATATATATGTATATACATATATATATATATATATATATATATATGTATGTATGTATGTATGTATGTATGTATGTATGTATGTATGTATGTATGTATGTATGTATGTATGTATGTATGTATGTATGTATGTATGTATGTATGTATGTATGTATGTATGTATGTATGTATGTATGTATGTATGTATGTATGTATGTATGTATGTATGTATGTATGTATGTATGTATGTATGTGTATATGTGTATATATATATATATATATATATATATATATATATATATATAAATATATAATTATTTATTTTTTTTTTTTGCTTTTTTTTTTTACTTTTTTATATTCGGGCGGAGGTATGCGCTCTACTGAGTGCCCCCCCCCCCCCCCCCCCCCTAGTTTTCATTGTAATTTAGCGACCATTAGGCAATTTTTAGTGAATATAAGCATTTTTTTATAGATATGACCTGTTTAGTATCCTTGTCCACTAACTAATTTGGTATATTCAGTTACTTTTCGAAATTTGATGGCTCGACAACATACAATTTTTCATAGCAAAGGAAAGATCTGGGTGTGAAGGGTTAAATCTTTAAAATATTTATCATTCTTGTAGTGATAGATTTCAAAACTGCTAGATTTACATATACAGTAAACCTCCTCATATTCGGACTAATTGGGCCAAGGAGTGGTCCGAGTAATGCAAGGATCCGAATAATGGGGGAATTATATATGGGGGGATATGTAAAAAAAAAATATATATATATATATATATATATAAATATATATATATATATATATATATATATATATATATATATATATATATATATATATATATATATATATATATATATATATATATATATATATATATACTTATAGGTGAATATTTAGCTAGGAAATTTCGACCCCTTAGAAAGAAAGAAAAAAAAAAAAGAAAAAAAGAATGGAAGCTAGGAAATTTTGACCCCTGAAAAAAAGAAAAAAAAAAAAAAAAAAAAAAAAAAAAAGAGGAGGTCCGAATAATGTCAAAGTCCGAATAATGAGTGTCCGAATACGAGAGGTTTTACTGTACATAGTCATACATAATCCGTATGTACTGATATCAATGCACTGTAGTTACTGTGTATCTGTGTATAGCACTGTACTTCAGTAGGTGACATTAGATTTTGAATAAATCTCAAAAGCTGATTTGTAATTTATTCACTTAATAAAGTTATATTCGCTTGTGCAAAAATACTGTTTAATGTACAACAAAGTTACTGTTCGCCTTGCTCAATGAAGTTAAGGAATTGCAAATTTACTTATACAGGTTCACAATCTCTTATATGAAAACCTTGGGACCAGACACTTCGGATTTCTGAATGGAAGATTTTTAGCGTAGATTTTAACGCTTTTTGACTAATGAGAGAGACATGTTTGTATGAAAAGACTGGCATGAGGGGAGAGAGAGAGAGAGAGAGAGAGAGAGAGAGAGAGAGAGAGAGAGAGAGAGAGAGACAGGAGGAGGTAAGAAGCAAAGAAAAAAAGGAGAAGGCAATAAAGGGAAGGTAAAGGTGGAAAGTATAAAATGAAAAAAAATCGAAAACCCACAAAGAGAGAGAGAGAGAGAGAGAGAGAGAGAGAGAGAGAGAGAGAGAGAGAGAGAGAGAGAGAGAGAGAGAGAGCAGAAGTATTGGATCATTGAAGCATAAGAGGGGGGAGAAAAAGGGGGGGGCTAAACTAATCTATTTTGGCCGTGAAAAATTCCTTCGTCGCTGTGAGAGGTAGTGGGTTCAGTAGCCTCAAGCTTATCTCTCCCTTATCACCTCTCCTCCTCCTCCTCCTCCTCCTCCTCCTCCTCCTCCCCCTCCTCCTCCTCCTCCTCCCCCTCCCCCTCCCCCTCCTCCTCCTCCTCCTCCTCCTCCTCCTCCTCCTCCTCCTCCTCCTCCTCCTCCTCCTCCTCCTCCTCCTCCTCCTCCTCTTCCCTCATATCTCACCACAATGCTCCCTCAGTATCCCCTCCTCTCCCCTCATTTTCCTGCCTACTTCAGACAAATAATCTTGAAAAATTTTGGTTTTCGGAGCTTTTCGGTTTTTAGAATTTCGGATAAAGATTGTGAATCTGTACTGTACTTGGCTTTTTTATTTTTTTATCTGTACATAAAGAAGAGTTATTGCAATTTTATCTTTCTTTCCCAGCATCACGTGACGCTGACGGGCGATGCAGTGGTGACGGTGCGCCTGGTGGTGGCCGTCAAGCGCAAACTTCAGCTGTACTACTGGAAGTCCCGACAGTTCCACCCGCTGCGGGACGACCTGGCGCTGCCCGACGTGCCCCGGGCCCTCTCCTGGTGCCTGGAGGCCATCGCCGTGGCCTTCAAACATGACTACTGGCTCGTCCCGGTGAGTGATAAGAACATAAGAACATAAGGAAGCTACAAGAGGCCGTGAGACTGGATAGTTCCTGTTACTTAACACTACCTACATCCACCTTTCATCCCCATCCGTGAATTTATCTAGCCTCCCTTTAAAGCTCCCTAATGACTCCGCACTAACTACTGTCTACTGAGTCCATTCCAATCATTTACCACCCTATTTGTGAACCAGTTTTTCCCTATTTCTTTTTTAAATCCACGCTTTTCCAGCTTGAATCCGTTACTTCTTGTTCTACACTGGTTACTAGCCGTAAGAACTTTTCCTACATCTCCTTTATTTGATCCCTTTACTGATTCTTATCTGGCTGTGGCTTTAATTAATGAACAATCCCATTACAGGGAGGTCCCGAAGATACGAGCAGTTAGGTTCCACCTGGCATACTCGTAAAGCGAAATCTCTTTTAGCGAAATACATAACTAATGGTAAAATATAGGTTTGGTTCCAGGACCCCATCAAAGACATGTTTTTCAAGAACACACCACCACACCACCACACAAAACACAGTGAATTAAGATTGTGACAGCACAGTAGGACAGAGCACAAATAAGTCACAATAAGCACATTAAGTAAACCAGCAAATCACTAAAATCGACTCACAGGGCACAATAAAAGCAAAAAAGACGTTGTACTGTAGGGGACGCCGCGTGATACAAGAGAGGGTAGGGACAAGGGAGGGGTGCGCAGACCTCTTTCACTGCCCACAAACTCGTCTCTGCGCATCTGAATCATTGTACATCATCATACAGCCCAGATGCATACGTGGTAGGGTGCGCATTTTGAACTTGGTAATTCTACTCACCCCAGTTTGAATGTCGTAGCATTGGATTTTCGATCTCGTATATTGAAAATAGACCCTAATTTACTCAGCTTGTATCATTGATTTCTCGTATACCGAATCCTCGTATAACGGGACCTCCCTGTATTTTGCTACCACCTGATTCATGATTTGAGATGCTTCAGCGAGTACTACCATGCAGATGTAGACATTAGGGAGTGTACTGTGCAGTCCAGTGAAGGTCATCAGTTTGGCAGATCCCTACAGTGAGGATTGAGCGCCAATCAGTGTGTCATAACAATAGGATGTCCATTGAACGTTACTTCCTTATAGTACTATAGTCTATTTTTTTTAACAAGGCAAATATTCCATTCTATCTTAAGGTCTCATGCTTAAAATGATGCCTATGTTTACCTGGTAATATGGTTAACTATGATAAAATACAGCATAAATTTAGAAGAAGCGTAGTATTCCCTTCTCCTGGCATCAAATATCAGTCAGTAAGCAGCAAGGGGGCAGGATTTTTTGCCTTGTTAAAAAAAATAGACTCTAGTAACTTTTTTCCTACCAAATTTGAGTGTTATTTCTATGGAATTATTTAGTTTGATAGTTTAGAAGAACACAGATAGCAAGTATTTTGTAATGACACAAGCTACCTTATACTTGATGCAGGTTTTACCCTAATATTCAATGGTATATATCTACTGTTTATTCCAGAAGCCATCGAGTCGGTTTCCGGTCATTTCGCTCACATGCCATTTCGCCACACCATAGAGTCATTTCGCCCACAGGTCAATTCGCCCACACTATGGAGTCCTTTCGCCCAAGGTTACTGGTGGTTCATTCCATTTCTGCCAGAGGAAGATATAGTTACATGACTCCGTGACATGGATCATGTGGGCAAATTGACTTTAGAGTGGGCGAATTGACTCTTACATGTGGGCGAAATGTCTTATGGGCGAATTGACGTGTGGGCGAAATGACCGGTAACCATCTAGTCAACTTTGAAGCTTTTTAGTTTTTCTCTCACTATCAAAGTAAGAAGGAAATATTTTTAATCCATCAGCTTACCGGTGAACAGAAGGAACTGTTTGCCACGGGGAGGAGTCAGGAGCCGCTGATCACGCAGCTGGAGGGCGGGGAACAGCTGGCCCTCGCGCATGACAAGGAGACCATCTTTGTGGATGCGAAGGGCAATGCCACCTGCAGTAACTCCCTCAAGTGGGAAGAGCAACCACTCGCCCTAGGTAAGTGGAAAACATCTTACGTCCATTTTCTCCTGTTTGTATATTACGTTGTTGTTGTTTTACTGTATGCCTTCGGGTGAAAGTAGAATTGTTATTATTATTATTACTTCTTTGTTTGCTGACTCCAAGGCAAAATTTGAATCACAGAATATGAACTCAATGTGACTTATTGAACCGTATATCTTTGAGCGACAGACCAAGCATTCACGTAATAGTCGTGTACTTATTTGTACGACGGTATTTGCTTATGATTTTTTTTTAGATTTTATGATTTTTATTACCTATATGTTTTTCCATCTTGCACATCATGACTTAACCCCTTCATGCCCAGATCTTTCCTTTGCCATATGAAATCGTCTGTTGTCAGCCATAAAATTACGAAAAAGTAACTGAATATACCAAATTAGTTAGTGGACAAGGATACTAAACAGGTCATAGCTATAAACCATTGCTTATAGTCACTAAATATCGTCTAATGGTAGTCATATTACAATGGGAATTACGTTCTGGGTCTCAAGGGGTTAAGGGCACCATCCGCCCATTTTGTATTTTGCTTATTTGTGAATGAATTTGTATTCCTTTAATTTGGAGGCGAGAAAATGTAGGTAATGTATGAATTAAGAAAATGGGTTTTTTCTTCAAATTTTATGTTTCACTGGAATTATGCATTGCCCATAGAGCCTAAGGGATGAACAAATGTGCTTATATATATAAATGATGAAAAATACGCATTAATGTATGTATAAATGATGAAAAATACACATTAATATATAAATGATGAAAAAATATGTATTAATATATAAATGATGAAAAAATATGTATTAATATATAAATGATGAAAAAATATGTATTAATATATAAATGATGAAAAAATATGTATTAATATTTAAATGATGAAAAAATATGTATTAATATTTAAATGATGAAAAAATATGTATTAATATACCAGTAAGACGCCTTAATCGGCGAAGGACGAGCGAGCCCGTAGAAACCCGGCGCACATGCGCATGGCGGCGTCACCCGGAGTTTGACCTGTGTGACATTGCCAGGTGTGTGGTCTCAAACCACACACCAAATTTCAACTTAGTCGGTACAGCCGTTTCTCAGCTATAGCAAGATAACGTTGTCTGACACCCCTCACGCCGCACGTGCCACGCGCCATGCTGACCCCTCACGTGAGACAAAACATGTGAAGCACAAATAGGGATTGAATGGGGCTATCAGATGGCAAAGACTGCTTGTCAATCGGAAGCGGGATTCCAAAGATATAAGCTCCTGAAAAGTGTGATGGTCGGTCGGGTCGGGTCGGCCTCTTAAGTGAGAAAAATCCCGTATCCAGTGAGGACTCGAGAGCGCTTCGCGCTCGCTCGTAATAAATGATGAAAAAATATGTATTAATATATACCTACAGTACTCTGAAAAAAGTCGCCACATACAGCCTAACATATTATTCCTGGTATCAATGAAATAGGTGTCGGTGTGGCAGGTATCTGATCTATCTAATTAATGTTATAAATGTAAAAAAGGTATCTAATTAATGTGTTGTTTTCAGCCTATCACAAGCCTTATCTAGTAGCCATTTTGCCCAAGAACATTGAGATCAAGATTGCCGAGCCCCAGGCCACCGTGCAGCTAGTCACCCTGGACAAACCCAGACTCATTGCAGTGGGATCGTCGGCCAAGTAAGTTAAAAGTAAATAAAGTAAAAGTAAAGTAAATAAAAGTGAAAGTAAAGTAAATAAAAGTAAATAAAGTAAAAGTAAAGTAAATAAAAGTGAAAGTAAAGAAAATAAAAGTAAAAGTAAAGTAAATAAAGTAATAGTAGAGTAAGTAAGTGCCTGAGCAGGACCATTGTAGTACTGTCTATAATGCATCATTGTTGTGACCCGGGAACACAACACTGGGGGGCTCTATAAGGGGGAAATGTAAGGCTGGGATGCTCTATAAGGGGAAATGTAAGGCTGGGATGCTCTATAAGGGGGAAATGTAAGGCTGGGATGCTCTATAAGGGGAAATGTAAGGCTGGGATGCTCTATAAGGGGGAAATGTAAGGCTGGGATGCTCTATAAAGGGGAAATGTAAGGCTGGGATGCTCTATAAGGGGAAATGTGAGGCTGGGATGCTCTATAAGGGGGAAATGTAAGGCTGGGATGCTCTATAAGGGGGAAATGTAAGGCTGGGATGTTCTATAAGGGGAAATGTAAGGCTGGGATGCTCTATAAGGGGAAATGTAAGGCTGGGATGCTCTATAAGGGGGAAATGTAAGGCTGGGATGCTCTATAAGGGGAAATGTAAGGCTGGGATGCTCTATAAGGGGAAAATGTAAGGCTGGGATGCTCTATAAGGGGAAATGTAAGGCTGGGATGCTCTATAAGGGGGAAATGTAAGGCTGGGATGCTCTATAAGGGGAAATGTAAGGCTGGGATGCTCTATAAGGGGAGAATGTAAGGCTGGGATGCTCTATAAGGGGAGAATGTAAGGCTGGATGCTCTATAAGGGGAGAATGTAAGGCTGGTATGCTCTATAAGGGGAGAATGTAAGGCTGGGATGCTCTATAAGTGGAAATTTAAGGCTGGGATGCTCTATAAGGGGACAATGTAAGCTGGATGCTCTATAAGGGGAGAATGTAAGCTGGGATGCTCTATAAGGGGAAATGTAAGGCTGGGAGGCTCTATAAGGGAAATGTAAGGCTGAGATGCTCTATAAGGGGAAAATGTAAGGCTGGGATGGCTCTATATGGGGACAATGTAAGGCTGGGATGCTCTATAAGGGGAAATGTAAGGCTGGGATGCTCTATAAGGAGAAATGTAAGGCTGGGATGCTCTAAAAGGAGAAAATGTAAGGCTGGGATGCTCTATAGGGGAAATGTAAGGGTGGGATGCTCTATAAGGGGAAATGTAAGGCTGGGATGCTCTATAAGGGGACAATGTAAGGCTGGGATGCTCTATAAGGGGAAATGTAAGCTGGGATGCTCTATAAGGGGAATGTAAGGCTGGGATGCTCTATAAGGGGAAATGTAAGGTGGGATGCTCTATAAGGGGACAATGTAAGGCTGGGAGCTCTATAAGGGAAAATGTAAGGCTGGGATGCTCTATAAGGGGAAATGTAAGGCTGGGATGCTCTATAAGGGAAATGTAAGGCTGGGATGCTCTATAAGGGGAAATGTAAGGCTGGGATGCTCTATATGGGGACAATGTAAGGCTGGGATGCTCTATAAGGGGAAAATGTAAGGCTGGGATGCTCTATAAGGGAAATGTAAGGCTGGGATGCTCTATAAGGGAAATGTAAGGCTGGATGCTCTATAAGGGGGAAATGTAAGGCTGGGATGCTCTATAAGGGGAAATGTAAGGCTGGGATGCTCTATAAGGGGGAAATGTAAGGCTGGGATGCTCTATAAGGGGAAAATGTAAGGCTGGGATGCTCTATAAGGGGAAATGTAAGGCTGGGATGCTCTATAAGGGAAATGTGAGGCTGGGATGCTCTATAAGGGTAATGTAAGGTGGGATGCTCTATAAGGGAAAATGTAAGGCTGGGATGCTCTATAAGGGTAAATGTAAGGGTGGGATGCTCTATAAGGGAAAATGTAAGGCTGGGATGCTCTATAAGGGGGAAATGTAAGGCTGGGATGCTCTATAAGGGGTAAATGTAAGGTGGAGAAATGGTGTGTGGGATGCTCTATAAGGGGAAATGTAAGGCTGGGATGCTCTATAAGGGGGAAATGTAAGGTGGGATGCTCTATAAAGGGGAAATGTAAGGCTGGGATGCTCTATAGAGGGAAATGTAAGGCTGGGATGCTCTATAAGGGAAATGTAAGGCTGGGATGCTCTATAAGGGGAAATGTAAGGCTGGGATGCTCTATAAGGGGAAATGTAAGGCTGGGATGCTCTATAAGGGACAATGTAAGGCTGGGATGCTCTATAAGGGGAAATGTAAGGCTGGGATGCTCTATAAGGGGAAATGTAATGGCTGGGATGCTCTATAAGGGGAAATGTAAGGCTGGGATGCTCTATAAGGGAAATGTAAGGCTGGGATGCTCTATAAGGGGAAATGTGAGGCTGGGATGCTCTATAAGGGGACAATGTAAGGTGGGATGCTCTATAAGGGGGAAATGTAAGGCTGGATGCTCTATAAGGGGAAATGTAAGGCTGGGAGCTCTATAAGGGGGAAATGTAAGGCTGGGATGCTTTATAAGGGGGAAATGTAAGGCTGGGATGCTCTATAAGGGGACAATGTAAGGCTGGGATGCTCTATAAGGGGAAAATGTAAGGCGGGATGCTCTATAAGGGGACAATGTAAGGCTGGGATGCTCTATAAGGAGAAATGTAAGGCTGGGATGCTCTATAAGGGGAAATGTAAGGCTGGGAGTGCTCTATAAGGGGGAAATGTAAGGCTGGGATGCTCTATAAGGGGTAAATGTAAGGCTGGGATGCTCTATAAGGGGACAATGTAAGGCTGGGATGCTCTATAAGGGGAAATGTAAGGCTGGGATGCTCTATAAGGGGAAATGTAAGGCTGGGATGCTCTATAAGGGGAAATGTAAGGCTGGGATGCTCTATAAGGGGAAATGTAAGGCGGGATGCTCTATAAGGGGAAATGTAAGGCTGGGATGCTCTATAAGGGGAAATGTAAGGCTGGATGCTCTATAAGGGGAAATGTAAGGCTGGGATGCTCTATAAGGGGAAATGTAAGGCTGGGATGCTCTATAAGGGGAAATGTGAGGCTGGGATGCTCTATAAGGGGACAATGTAAGGGTGGGATGCTCTATAAGGGGACAATGTAAGGCTGGGATGCTCTATAAGGGGATAATGTAAGGCTGGGATGCTCTATAAGGGGGAAATGTAAGGCTGGGATGCTCTATAAGGGGTACAATGTAAGGCTGGGATGCTCTATAAGGGGAAATGTAAGGCTGGGATGCTCTATAAGGGGAAATGTAGGCTGGGATGCTCTATAAGGGGACATGTAAGGCTGGGATGCTCTATAAGGGGGAAATGTAAGGCTGGGATGCTCTATAAGGGGACAATGTAAGGCTGGGATGCTCTATAAGGGGAAATGTAAGGCTGGGATGCTCTATAAGGGGACAATGTTAAGGCTGGGATGCTCTATAAGGGGGAATGTAAGGCTGGGATGCTCTATAAGGGGACAATGTAAGGCTGGGATGCTCTATAAGGGGACATGTAAGGCTGGGAGCTCTATAAGGGGAAATGTAAGGCTGGGATGCTCTATAAGGGACAATGTAAGGCTGGGATGCTCTATAAGGGGACAATGTAAGGCTGGGATGCTCTATAAGGGGGAAATGTAAGGCTGGGTATGCTCTATAAGGGGAAATGTAAGGCTGGGATGCTCTATAAGGGGAAATGTAAGGGTGGGATGCTCTATAAGGGACAATGTAAGGCTGGGATGCTCTATAAGGGACAATGTAAGGCTGGATGCTCTATAAGGGACAATGTAAGGTGGATGCTCTATAAGGGACATGTAAGGCTGGGATGCTCTATAAGGGGAAATGTAAGGCTGGGATGCCTATAAGGGGAAATGTAAGGCTGGGATGCTCTATAAGGGGAAATGTAAGGTGGGATGCTCTATAAGGGGACAATGTAAGGTGGGATGCTCTATAAGGGGGAAATGTAAGGCTGGGATGCTCTATAAGGGGACAATGTAAGGCTGGGATGCTCTATAAGGGGACAATGTAAGGCTGGGATGCTCTATAAGGGGACAATGTAAGGCTGGGATGCTCTATAAGGGGACAATGTAAGGCTGGGATGCTCTATAAGGGAAATGTAAGGCTGATGCTCTAAGGGACATTAGGGGGATGCTCTATAAGGGGAAATGTAGGTGGGATGCTCTATAAGGGACAATGTAAGGCTGGGATGCTCTATAAGGGGACAATGTAAGGCTGGGATGCTCTATAAGGGGACAATGTAAGGGTGGGATGCTCTATAAGGGGACAATGTAAGGCTGGGATGCTCTATAAGGGGACAATGTAAGGCTGGGATGCTCTATAACGGGACAATGTAAGGGTTATGGAGGGGAAAATTCATAAAATAGTCACTGATTTATATTGTAATTTTTATTTCACTCCCGTTGAAATTGATTTGAATTGTGACTATCGTGTGTCTGACAACTCTTATCGACACCATATTCCTCTCTCTCTCTCTCTCTCTCTCTCTCTCTCTCTCTCTCTCTCTCTCTCTCTCTCTCTCTCTCTCTCTCTCTCTCTCTCTCTCTCTCTCCCCCCCCCCTGCATTGTTGGGAGTAGTTAGGTTGCATCCTCTATGAAAAGCGAAGATGCAGAGGGCGATAAAATAGAGAGAGAGTGAGTCAATGCTGCCCTTTTTATTAAAATACCAAATACTCTGCCTTTTCAATGACTAATGAGTGCCATCCTGTTTGCCAGAGCCGTCAGCCAAGTGTACGTGGCGTCCACCTCCCACGTCTGGTGCCTCCACGCCATTCCCGTCAACCAGCAGATCCCACAGCTGCTGGGCGACAAGCAGTTCGAGTTGGCCTTGAGACTGGTGGTAGGTACTGAGTTGGCCTTGATGTGATGGGGGGGGAGGGGGTCTTCGACTTTCTTACTCCTTCGTATCTTCTCTCTTCTATTTACTCCTTCTTGCTGTTGAGATATTCTGAGGGGTATTCCTGAAGGGGCAGTCTGGGTCAAGGGGGGCGTACCAAGCCCTGTTGACAAAGACTTGCATAGTGGCCGTAAGATGGAGCCACGTGATGCTTCCATGAGTAATGCTAGATCCGACAGAGGCTTCACATTGCCCTGGGCCCGACAGAGGCTTCACATTGCCCTGGGCCCGACAGAGGTTTCACATTGCCCCGGGCCACAGTTACCTTGGCGGAGGTCAATTCCCGCCGAAGAGGTTTCCTTCCCGGCCAAAGACATTCGGACTAATTCTGGTAATTCTAAAATTCGGCGGAAAAATAAATCATTTCCTTTTTCCATTCCCCGCACCGGATTCGAACCGATACTACACCAGATTTTGCACCAAACACGGCGCGTTAACCATTTCTGGCAATAAGAACGTTCCACTCGACCGAAGTAGTTCTGGTGTGTTTATGTTCATTACATTGAGACTGGTGGTACTGAGTTGGCCTAGAGACTGGTGGTACTGAGTTGGCCTAGAGACTGGTGGTACTGAGTTGGCCTAGAGACTGGTGGTACTGAGTTGGCCTAGAGACTGGTGGTACTGAGTTGGCCTAGAGACTGGTGGTACTGAGTTGGCCTAGAGACTGGTGGTACTGAGTTGGCCTAGAGACTGGTGGTACTGAGTTGGCCTAGAGACTGGTGGTACTGAGTTGGCCTAGAGACTGGTGGTACTGAGTTGGCCTAGAGACTGGTGGTGGGTGTCGCCGTGGGTCTAGGGAGGGAGGGGAAGATGCAGGAATGTGATCGATTAAAACTCAAACTACACTGACTGAATATCGAGTATTTTGTGTGTGAATTTTCCTGTTCTATCTACATCATGGGATAGGGAAAAGTATTTGATTTTGCTTTCAGTGTGTAGTTTGCCTAGTCTTGTAATGATATCTTTTCAATACTTTTTACCTCTTTACCTCTTTTTGTTATGCCCTTGGCCAGTCCTTTGTGATGTAAGAAAAAATAATAATAACATGCTTAGCACATGATGTAAAGGTGTTTCCCTCGGTTGTAAATACTTAGCCCATCATTTAATACTCAGCCCATCATTTTAATACTTAGCCCATCATTTAATACTCAGCCCATCATTTAATACTTAGCCCATCATTTAATACTCAGCCCATCATTTAATACTTAGCCCATCATTTAATACTCAGCCCATCATTTAATACTTAGCCCATCATTTAATACTCAGCCCATCATTTAATACTTAGCCCATCATTTAATACTCAGCCCATCATTTAATACTAGCCCATCATTTAATACTCAGCCCATCATTTAATACTTAGCCCATCATTTAATACTCAGCCCATCATTTAATACTTAGCCCATCATTTAATACTCAGCCCATCATTTAATACTTAGCCCATCGTTTAATACTCAGCCCATCATTTAATACTTAGCCCATCATTTAATACTTAGCCCATCATTTAATACTCAGCCCATCATTTAATACTTAGCCCATCATTTAATACTTAGCCCATCATTTAATACTCAGCCCATCATTTAATACTTAGCCCATCATTTAATACTCAGCCCATCATTTAATACTTAGCCCATCATTTAATACTCAGCCCATCATTTAATACTTAGCCCATCATTTAATACTCAGCCCATCATTTAATACTTAGCCCATCATTTAATACTCAGCCCATCATTTAATACTTAGCCCATCATTTAATACTGAGCCCATCATTTAATACTCAGCCCATCATTTAATACTTAGCCCATCATTTAATACTTAGCCCATCATTTAATACTTAGCCCATCATTTAATACTCAGCCCATCATTTAATACTTAGCCCATCATTTAATACTCAGCCCATCATTTAATACTTAGCCCATCATTTAATACTCAGCCCATCATTTAATACTCAGCCCATCATTTAATACTCAGCCCATCATTTAATACTCAGCCCATCATTTAATACTCAGCCCATCATTTAATACTTAGCCCATCATTTAATACTCAGCCCATCATTTAATACTTAGCCCATCATTTAATACTCAGCCCATCATTTAATACTCAGCCCATCATTTAATACTTAGCCCATCATTTAATACTTAGCCCATCATTTAATACTTAGCCCATCATTTAATACTCAGCCCATCATTTAATACTTAGCCCATCATTTAATACTCAGCCCATCATTTAATACTCAGCCCATCATTTAATACTCAGCCCATCATTTAATACTCAGCCCATCATTTAATACTCAGCCCATCATTTAATACTTAGCCCATCATTTAATACTCAGCCCATCATTTAATACTCAGCCCATCATTTAATACTCAGCCCATCATTTAATACTCAGCCCATCATTTAATACTTAGCCCATCATTTAATACTTAGCCCATCATTTAATACTCAGCCCATCATTTAATACTTAGCCCATCATTTAATACTCAGCCCATCATTTAATACTTAGCCCATCATTTAATACTCAGCCCATCATTTAATACTTAGCCCATCATTTAATACTCAGCCCATCATTTAATACTTAGCCCATCATTTAATACTCAGCCCATCATTTAATACTTAGCCCATCATTTAATACTCAGCCCATCATTTAATACTTAGCCCATCATTTAATACTCAGCCCATCATTTAATACTTAGCCCATCATTTAATACTCAGCCCATCATTTAATACTTAGCCATCATTTAATACTCAGCCCATCATTTAATACTTAGCCCATCATTTAATACTCAGCCCATCATTTAATACTTAGCCCATCATTTAATACTCAGCCCATCATTTAATACTCAGCCCATCATTTAATACTCAGCCCATCATTTAATACTTAGCCCATCATTTAATACTTAGCCCATCATTTAATACCCCAGCCCATCATTTAATACTCAGCCCATCATTTAATACTTAGCCCATCATTTAATACTTAGCCCATCATTTAATACTCAGCCCATCATTTAATACTCAGCCCATCATTTAATACTTAGCCCATCATTTAATACTTAGCCCATCATTTAATACTCAGCCCATCATTTAATACTTAGCCCATCATTTAATACTTAGCACATCATTTAATACTTAGCACATCATTTAATACTTAGCCCATCATTTAATACTTAGCCCATCATTTAATACTCAGCCCATCATTTAATACTTAGCCCATCATTTAATACTCAGCCCATCATTTAATACTTAGCCCATCATTTAATACTTAGCACATCATTTAATACTCAGCCCATCATTTAATACTTAGCACATCATTTAATACTCAGCCCATCATTTAATACTTAGCCCATCATTTAATACTTAGCCCATCATTTAATACTTAGCCCATCATTTAATACTCAGCCCATCATTTAATACTTAGCCATCATTTAATACTTAGCCCATCATTTAATACTCAGCACATCATTTAATACTTAGCCCATCATTTATAATCATTGTAATATGACTACCATTAAACAATTTTTAGTGACTATAAGTAATATTTTATAGCTATGACCTGTTTAGTATCCTTGTCCACTAACTAATTTGGTATATTTAGTTACTTTTTCATAATTTTATGGCTAACAACATACAATTTCATATAGCCAAGGAAAGATCTGGGCGTTAAGGGGTTAAAGTCGCATTCCATGGTTGCAGGAGGTGTGGGAGGAGGCGCAGGATGCCAAGGGTCAGATGCAGCGCCACATCCAGCACCGTCAGGCCATCCATCTGTTCTGCAACAAGGAATACTCCCAGGCCATGGACCTGTTCCTCACTCTCAACACAGGTACACTCAATCAACACAGCTTGTCGCATCAGTAGAGTTATGTACCATGGCATTCAGGCTTTGTTTTAATTCACCAGTAGCCTACCATGGACTTTTTATTTTATTTATTTATTTATTATTATTATTATTATTATTATTATTTTTATTTATTTTTGCTGAGTGGAATCATTTTTTTCATATATGTATCAGAATGTCATTTTTTTCTTCTGACATCAGTAGTACCATGTTTTGATTCACCAGTAGCAGGGACTATTTCTGTATAAAGTAGCATATGACAGACTAAGGATGATGGAAAGCACACAATTACTGGTGGAAGTTATTGGAAGGCAAGCCACAAAGTATTCCGCTCTGAGATCACCAAGAGAGAGAGAGAGATTTTTTTCACCAAATGGAATATTTTCTTTCCTATAGCAGTCTTTTTTTCTTCTTTTTCTCAAGTCAGTATCATTATCTTTTTCTCAAGTCAGTATCATTATTTTTTTCTCAAGTCAGTATCATTATCTTTTTCTCAAGTCAGTATCATTATCTTTTTCTCAAGTCAGTATCATTATCTTTTTCTCAAGTCAGTATCATTATCTTTTTCTCAAGTCAGTATCATTATCTTTTTCTCAAGTCAGTATCATTATCTTTTTCTCAAGTCAGTATCATTATCTTTTTCTCAAGTCAGTATCATTATCTTTTTCTCAAGTCAGTATCATTATCTTTTTCTCAAGTCAGTATCATTATCTTTTTCTCAAGTCAGTATCATTATCTTTTTCTCAAGTCAGTATCATTATCTTTTTCTCAAGTCAGTATCATTATCTTTTTCTCAAGTCAGTATCATTATCTTTTTCTCAAGTCAGTATCATTATCTTTTTCTCAAGTCAGTATCATTATCTTTTTCTCAAGTCAGTATCATTATCTTTTTCTCAAGTCAGTATCATTATCTTTTTCTCAAGTCAGTATCATTATCTTTTTCTCAAGTCAGTATCATTATCTTTTTCTCAAGTCAGTATCATTATCTTTTTCTCAAGTCAGTATCATTATCTTTTTCTCAAGTCAGTATCATTATCTTTTTCTCAAGTCAGTATCATTATCTTTTTCTCAAGTCAGTCATGCCCTCCTGCTTAACCCATTGAGACCCAGAACGTAATTTCCACTGTAATTTGGCTACCATTAGACAATTTTTAGTGACTATAAGCAATATTTTATAGCTATGACCTGTTTAGTATCCCTGTCCACTAACTAATTTGGTACAGGTTCACAATCTCTTATCCGAAAACCTTGGGACCAGACACTTTTCGGATTTCGGAATTTTTCGGATTTCAGAATGGAAGATTTTTAGCGTAGATTTTAACGCTTTTTAGATAAAACATTACACCTTCACATTCGCCTTTAATGCTCAGTTTTTCATGGTATTTTCTAGCTTGTTTCATTACCATCAAACCAGTCAGTGGCATACGTTCACTTCTTCGTTGTCGAGCCCACTCCATCAGCACACGGTCAAGATTTTCGTGTTTTGCCCTATGCAGCGTTTTCCTATTTTTCATTAGTTTCTGGTCATCACTGTCACTGTAAAACTTCAACAACTTATGTTTCTGTTTCTTTAGGTGGTATATTGTTGTAGTTCCCACACCAATCTTCAGTAAGACGCCGCGCAGATACACCACGATCAAGCTTCTGTAATAACTCTACTTTCTGTGCTATCGATAATGACAGGCGCTTCCTTTTCTGCTTCTCACTGTTATCCATTGGGGAATTTGCAGCTCTTTTTGACATTTTCACAGTCTTCAAAGTAAAAAATATATGCAAAAATTAACAAAATATCCGTGAGCAGCAGAGCGACGTGCGTCTGACTGGTAGGAGCACTGAGACAACACTGCATGTCCTGGGTTGACCGTTGGGCGTTTTGGGTCAAGTTTGGCGCCAAATGCGAGCTTTGGTATGCAGACGACAGATAGTCTGGAAAAAATGTTCGGTTTTCGGAGCTTATCGGTTTTCAGAATTTCGGATAAAAGATTGTGAACCTGTATATTCAGTTACTTTTTGTTATTTTATGGCTCAACAACATACAATTTTTTATAGCAAAGGAAAGATCTGGGTGTGAAGGGGTTAAAAATTGAAAATGGAATGCCTTGAAATACAGTCCATGGGTTTTATTGCCGTGCCCACAGATTTGCCGTTCGTGATAGGCATGTACCCGGACATGGTGCCGGAGGAGTACCGGAGTCGCCTGCAGTACCCCTACCCGGTGCCCGTCCTGAGCGGCGCAGAGCTGGAGAAGGCGCTGCAGGCTCTGGTACACTTCCTATTAGAGGTGAGACGTGATGGTTTTTCTGTAATCGTAGTTTTTCACACCACATAAGAACATAAGAGCATAAGGAAGCTACAAGAGGCCGTGAGACTTACACAAGGTAGATCCTGTTACTTAGCACTACCTACATCCACCTTTCATCCCCATCCATGAATTTATCCAGCCTCCTTTTAAAGCTCTCTAATGACTCCGCACTAACTACCTGTCTACTGAGTCCATTCCAATCATTTACCACCCTATTTGTGAACCAGTTTTTCCCTATTTCTTTTTTTAATCCAATAATAATGATATTGATACCAACCTCATCACTGTACACTAAACCCTTCATTTTTTTTTTTTTTTTTTTTTTGTCCCTCCCAAATGCTTGCTCTCTACAGGGGCCTTATCCGCCCATGTATGGAGTATGTCTCACATGTTTGGGGAGGATCCACTCATACAGCTCTTCTAAACAGGGTTGAGTCAAAAGCTTTTCGTCTCATCAACTCCTCTCCTCTGACTGACTGTCTTCAATCTTTAAATCACCGCCGCAATGTTGCTTCTCTTGCTCTCTTCTACCGTTATTTTCATGCTCACGAACTTGCTAACTGCATGCCTCCCTCACTCCCGCGGCCTCGCTGCACAAGATTTTCTACTCATTCTCATCCCTATTCTGTCCATCTTCCTAATGCAAGAGTTAATCAGTATCTTTACTCTTTCATCCCTTTCACTGGTAAACTCTGGAACTCTCTTCCTGTTTCTATTTTTCCACTTTCCTATGACTTAAATCTTTTCAAAAGAAGAGTAACAAGACACCTCCCTCACTAAATTGACTCACCCCTCTGTTTTTATTTTATTCTCTTACTGTCTTCTTTATAGGGACTGGCAACTAAGCGGGCTTTGTGTTACCTATTTTTGTTGTGCTCTTGGCCAGTTCCTTGTGAGGGGGAAAAAAAAAAAAAAAAAAAAAAAAAAAAAAAAAAAAAAAAAAAAAAAAAAAAAAAAACTATGGGGTAAATGAATGACTAATGTCATGCTCGCGGATTTACGATACTCGCGGGTGTCTCTGTTCCCTAACCCCCGTGAACATGAAGGGTTTATTGTATATGATTCAGAAATGTACTTAGCTTGACTTGTATCTTCAAGGTTCATAGCATTGTGTGTTTATTGGAGAGGGGATGACAAGGCCTTTCAACAGTTTTAAAGAAGAAAAATACAAGGGAAGTGCAGTGAAAAGTGTTAGGAAATGTGTCCTAGTTAATGAGTAGGGGAGAGCGGGGCAGGTTGCATCGAGGGTAGGTTGCATCATTGCCTCTAACTCGCATTAACTTTTTTTATTATTATTATTGTTGTAGTAGTAGTAGTAGTAGTTTATTGTAGTAGTAGTAGTAGTAGTAGTAGTAGTATTAAGACGATGTACGTGTGATAACATGCGAGTTAGAGGCAATGATGCAACCTGCCCCGCTCTCCCCTACTAGATACTGGGATCTCTAAACACAGCTTATAAGTGGCTTGATATGAATTTCATCTCATATTATCTAATGAAGGAAAGATATGAGGCACCCGCTGCCAGACGGGCCTAACCCTTCTCGCGCTGATTTTCTGTTTTCACCGTCTCCAGCATGTTAGAGTCCCAGGCAGCAGGTGGCATAAGTGGTTAAGCAATATTCGACCATCTAGCCACCCTAGATGGTCGATATTGCTTACCCATTATGCCCCTGCTGCCTGGGACTCTTAACATGCTGGAGACGTGAAAACAGAAAATCAGCTCGCGAAGGGTTAGGCCCGTTTCTGGCAGCGGGTGCCTCATATTAGATTCAAGCTCATAAAAATAATAATAAGAATAATACATTTCATTCTCACCCGAAGGCATACAAGAAAAAACAACAAAAATATACAGACGAAGAATCGACTTAAGACTAAAGCAAATAATTGATAATAGCTATAACCTCTATAATAATAATAATAATAATAATAATAATAGATAATAATTTTAATATCACCCGGAGGCATACAGGCAAACAAAAAATAAAAAAAAAAAAAAGTCAGAGTTAACTTCAGTACTAGAGCAAAATGCATAAAAATACCTCAAGATACACCAGTGGTTACAAGCGAGTCTCCCCTTATTCCTGTCCCTACACCTCAATCTCCTTCCTCTTTTCAAAGTCAAAAATGTTTATTTACCCAACTATAAACCAAAGAAAATTAACATATCACAAACATCTAGGCAGAGCCCTTTTAAGGTGAACATTTTGAAAGAGCTCCCAAAAATAATATACGTAAATTGCAAGACAGTAAAACCTCTCGTATTCGGACCCTCATTATTCGGACTTTGACATTATTCGGACCTTCTTTTTTTTTTTCTTTTTCTTTTTTTTTTATCATAGGGGTCGAAATTTCCTAGCTATATATACACCTAGAATTTTTTTTTTTTTTTTTTTTTAAGGGGTCGAAATTTCCTAGCTAGTATCTAGATTTTTTTTTTTTTTTTTTTTTTTTTTTTTTTTTTTTTTTTTTTTTTTACATCCCCCCATATATAATCCCCCCATTATTCGGATCCTTGCATTACTCGGACCACTCCTTGGCCCAATTAGTCCGAATATGAGAGGTTTTACTGTATTGACCTCCCTTGACCTCTTCTTGGCATTGGACTCTTCTTAGTATCTTCTGTATGCCTCCGGGTGGTATTAAAATTATTATTATTATTATTATTATTATAGAGGTATATATAGCTATTATCAATTATTTGCTTTAGTACTTAAGTTCATTCCCTCGTCCATATATTACGTTGTTGTTTTTCTTGTATGCCTTCGGGTGAGAATAAATTATTATTATTATTATTATTATTATTATTATTATTAGTGTGGGAGATGGGTCCAGATGATAATATAACATATGACACACACTTTATGTCCATCATTTTGGTTTGCAGGTACGCCACAAGCTGTCAAGCAACGGCAGCGAGGGTGGAGGTGGAGCAGGAGCCAGGCTGGAGGCAGACAGCAAGTACTCCACAGCTGTGTCCGGCGTGAAGTCTCGTAATGAAAAGCTTCAGATCATTGACACCACTCTACTGAAGTGTTATTTACAGGTAAGACAAATGCCCACAGAGCCTCACTTTGGCAAGGCAGCATTGTATCGATGGAGCAGAGTGAAGGATACTGATTAGCAGCATTCTATTGACAGAGCAGAGTGAAGGATACTGATTAGCAGCATTCTATTGACAGAGCAGAGTGAAGGATACTGATTAGAAGCATTGTATTGATGAAGCAGAGTGAAGGATTCTTATGTTCTAATGTTTGGCAGAGACCTTTCTTATGTTCTTATGTTTGGCACAGACCTTTCTTATGTTCCTATGTTTGGCACAGACCTTTCTTATGTTCTTATGTTTGGCAGAGACCTTTCTTATGTTCCTATGTTTGGCATAGACCTTTCTTATGTTCTTACTAGCTACAAAGCCGCCCTCCGGGCGGACTTTTTGGCTAGCTCCTGCGGAGGGCTATTGTTGGGCCTTCGGCCCACCACCTGTGTTTGGTGGCGGCCCACCAAACACAGACTCTCCAGATAGCCCCTTCTAACTTTCATGAAATCATGGATGTAGAAATGTATATTAACGCCAACCCATTCACATCACCCCCAATCCATTCACTCACCCATTACCCATCACCCCCCACCCATTCACTCACCCATTACCCATCACCCCCCACCCATTCACTCACCCATTACCCATCACCCCCTACCCATTCACTCACCCATTACCCATCACCCCCCACCCATTCACTCACCCATTACCCATCACCCCCCACCCATTCACTCACCCATTAACCATCACCACACACGCATTCACTCACCCATTACCCATCACCCCCCACCTATTCCATCACCCATCACCCCCAACCCATCACCCCCCACCCATTCACTCACCCATCACCCCACACCCATTACCCATCACCCCACCCATTCACTCACCCATTACCCATCACCCTACATCAAGGCTTCCTCAATTCCAATGATCTGAAACTCGAGAAATGCCAGTGGTCGCTGGCAGTTTTAACTCAAAGGTTGGTCTACTGTGTTTTGGCTCCGCGACTAATATTTTTCATAAATTAATTTCGCGATAAACATTGATGCACCGCATCTGAATACCAAAAAATATAGTTCTTCTGTTGTTCTACTAATTATATGGATGACATGCATTACGATGGAACGTTCTATAATAGCAATTTAATGCAAATTACTCGCCTCGAGTAGCAAAGCTTAATATATATTTTTACATGTATATTGTGGCATGTAAAATTTGGGTGATGTTCACACTGTTTTCTAAGACAGTACTGCTGCGTCTGGCAAACGCTTGTCAAAATACAATAAGCAATGCCTTGGAAAAACGAAGAATAAAGAATGCTGAAATCGGCTTGTTGCTGCGACAATGTAGGTTATAATTGTGGAGGCGACACGCCGCGGCGGGGAGTGGTGGGCGGGGAGATTGTGGCGGGGAGATTGAATCAAAACATTACGACTTCACGCGTCGACTCATTGCACTTCCAGGCTTTCTATCTGATTGATACACAATAATAACAGGAAAATATGACTGCCTAGGTATAGATAACTTCTAAACATACGTTATTGACTATATAATATCATAGAGTAACATTTACCTCGCCTCCTCAACTATAACCTACTTGGTTATTTGGTTATATACAATGTTTTACAGAATCAGGCTTCTATACAATATACATATAGAAGAAAATCGTTCTTAATATTATACATGTGTGTTTTAAGTGCAGTGGAATAAGCCCATATTTTTCTTTCAAGTTGACCAACTTTTCACCAAATTGTGAGTTAAAACTGCCAGCGACCACTGGCATTTCGGAGTTGCAGTTCACTCTAATTCTCGCAACCCACTTTTTTTCACAATTCTCGCTAATAGGCTGCTAAAAAAAAAAAAAAAAAAAAAGTGATCGGATCATCTTATAAGTGGGCTTAAAACCTTCCCCTGGTCGACCCGATTCCAAAACTGTGCCATATGAGGGGATTCCGCCACAGGGGGCGGCACCCAGAGCGGACAGACAGACACACACACACACACACTTTCGCTTATATTATTATAGATGTTTGGCAGAGACCTTTCTTATGTTCTTATGTTTGGCACAGACCTTTCTTATGTTCCTATGTTTGGCACAGACCTTTCTTATGTTCCTATGTTTGGCACAGACCTTTCTTATGTTCCTATGTTTGGCACAGACCTTTCTTATGTTCCTATGTTTGGCACAGACCTTTCTTATGTTCCTATGTTTGGCACAGACCTTTCTTATGTTCCTATGTTTGGCAGAGACCTTTCTTATGTTCCTATGTTTGGCACAGACCTTTCTTATGTTCCTATGTTTGGCACAGACCTTTCTTATGTTCCTATGTTTGGCAGAGACCTTTCTTATGTTCTTATGTTTGGCAGAGACCTTTCTTATGTTCCTATGTTTGGCAGAGACCTTTCTTATGTTCCTATGTTTGGCACAGACCTTTCTTATGTTCCTATGTTTGGCACAGACCAATGACAGCCTGGTGCAGCCGCTCCTCCGCATGCCGGATAGCCACGTGAGTGTGATGGAGGGGGAGCGAGTGCTGCGTCACTCTCACAAGTACCCCGAGCTGGTGCTGCTGCTAAAGACGCGCGGCCAGCACCAACGCGCCCTCCAGCTCCTCCTGCGCCATGCCAAGAGGTCCGAGTCGCCCTTATTGGCCACCACCACACTGTGTCTTACCTCCAGCACCTGGGTGAGCTTATGTTCTTTTTTGTGTGTGGGGGAGTGTGGAGAAAGGAATTTAGAGTGTGAGGGGTGGAGAAAGAGAGGTTTTATGTGTGGGGGAGTGTGGAGGAAGGAATTTAGAGTGTGAGGGGTGGAGAAAGAGAGGTTTGTGTGTGGGGAGTGTGGAGAAAGGAATTAGAGTGTGAGGGGGTGGAGAAAGAGAGGTTTTGTGTGTGGGGGAGTGTGGAGAAAGGAATTTAGAGTGTGAGGGGTGGAGAAAGAGAGGTTTTGTGTGTGGGGGAGTGTGGAGAAAAGGAATTTAGAGTGTGAGGGGGTGGAGAAAGAGAGGTTTTGTGTGTGGGGGAGTGTGGAGAAAGGAATTTAGAGTGTGAGGGGGGGAGAAAGAGAGGTTTTGTGTGTGGGGGAGTGTGGAGAAAGGAATTTAGAGTGTGAGGGGGGGGAGAAAGAGAGGTTTTGTGTGTGGGGGAGTGTGGAGAAAGGAATTTAGAGTGTGAGGGGTGGAGAAAGAGAGGTTTTGTGTGTGGGGGAGTGTGGAGAAAGGAATTTAGAGTGTGAGGGGTGGAGAAAGAGAGGTTTTGTGTGTGGGGGAGGTGTGGAGAAAGGAATTAGAGTGTGAGGGTGGAGAAAGAGAGGTTTTGTGTGTGTGGGGAGTGTGGAGGAAGGAATTTAGAGTGTGAGGGGTGGGAGAAAGTGAGGTTTTTGTGTGTGGGGAGTGTGGAGAAAAGGAATTTAGAGTGTGAGGGGGTGGAGAAAAAAGAGGTTTTGTGTGTGGGGGAGTGTGGAGAAAGGAATTAGAGTGTGAGGGGTGGAGAAAGAGAGGTTTTGTGTGTGGGGGTGTGTGGAGAAAGGAATTTAGAGTGTGAGGGTGGAGAAAGAGGTGTTTTTTGTGTGGGGGAGTGTGGAGAAAGGAATTTAGAGTGTGAGGGGGTGGAGAAAGAGAGGTTTTGTGTGTGGGGGAGTGTGGAGAAAAAGGGAATTTAGAGTGTGAGGGGTGGAGAAAGAGAGGTTTTGTGTGTGGGGAGTGTGGAGGAAGGAATTTAAAGTGTGAGGGGGTGGAGAAAGAGAGGTTTTGTGTGTGGGGGAGTGTGGAGGAAGGAATTTAGGTGTGAGGGGTGGGAGAAAGAGAGGTTTTGTGTGTGGGGGAGTGTGGAGAAAGGAATTTAGAGTGTGAGGGGGTGGAGAAAGTGAGGTTTTGTGTGTGGGGGAGTGTGGAGAAAGGAATTTAGAGTGTGAGGGGTGGAGAAAGAGAGGTTTTGTGTGTTGGGGGAGTGTGGAGAAAGGAATTAGAGTGTGAGGGGTGGGAGAAAGAGAGGTTTTGTGTGGGGGAGTGTGGAGAAAGGAATTTAGAGTGTGAGGGGGTGGAGAAAGAGAGGTTTTGTGTGGGGGAGTGTGTGAGAAAGGAATTTAGAGTGTGAGGGGGTGGAGAAAGAGGTTTGTGTGTGGGGTGTGTGGAGAAAGGAATTTGGAGTGTGAGGGGGTGAAGAAAGAGAGGTTTTGTGTGTGGGGGAGTGTGGAGAAAGGAATTTAGAGTGTGAGGGGGTGAAGAAAGAGAGGTTTTGTGTGTGGGGGAGTGTGGAGAAAGGAATTTAGAGTGTGAGGGGGTGGAGAAAGAGAGGTTTTGTGTGTGGGGGAGTGTGGAGAAAGGAATTTAGAGTGTGAGGGGGTGGAGGAAAGTGAGGTTTGTGTGTGGGGGAGTGTGGAGAAAGGAATTTAGAGTGTGAGGGGTGGAGAAAGAGAGGTTTTGTGTGTGGGGAGTGTGGAGAAAGGAATTTAGAGTGTGAGGGGTGGAGAAAGAGAGGTTTTGTGTGTGGGGGAGTGTGGAGGAAGGAATTTAGAGTGTGAGGGGTGGAGAAAGAGAGGTTTTGTGTGTGGGGGAGTGTGGAGAAAGATTAGAGTGTGAGGGGGAGAAGAGAGGTTTTGTGTGGGGAGTGGGAGAAAGGAATTTAGAGTGTGAGGGTGGAGAAAGAGAGGTTTTGTGGTGTGGGGGAGTGTGGAGAAAGGAATTTGGAGTGTGGAGGGGTGGGGAGAAGAGGAGGTTTGTGTGTGGGGGAGTGTGGAGAAAGGAATTTGAGTGTGAGGGGTGGAGGAAGAGAGGTTTTGTGTGTGGGGGAGTGTGGAGAAAGGAATTTAGAGTGTGAGGGGTGGAGAAAGAGAGGTTTTGTGTGGGGGGAGTGGGAAAGGAATTTAGAGTGTGGGGGGTGGAGGAAGAGAGGTTTTGTGTGTTGGGGAGTGTGGAGAAAGGAATTTAGAGTGTGAGGGGTGGAGAAAGTGAGGTTTGTGTGTGGGGGAGTGTGGAGAAAGGAATTGTAGAGTGTGAGGGGTGGAGAAAGAGAGGTTTTGTGTGTGGGGGGAGTGTGGAGAAAGGAATTTAGAGTGTGAGGGGTGGAGAAAGAGAGGTTTTGTGTGTGGGGGAGTGTGGAGAAAGGAATTTAGAGTGTGAGGGGTGGAGAAAGAGAGGTTTTGTGTGTGGGGGAGTGTGGAGGAAGGAATTTAGAGTGTGAGGGGTGGAGAAAGAGGTTTTGTGTGTGGGGGAGTGTGAAGGAAGGAATTTAGAGTGTGAGGGGTGGAGAAAGAGGTTTTGTGTGTGGGGGAGTGTGGAGGAAGGAATTTAGAGTGTGAGGGTGGAGAAAGAGAGGTTTTGTGTGTGGGGGGAGTGTGGAGAAAGGAATTTAGAGTGTGAGGGGTGGAGGAAGAGAGGTTTGTGTGTGGGGGAGTGTGGAGGAAGGAATTTAGAGTTGTGAGGGGTGGAGAAAGAGGTTTTGTGTGTGGGGGAGTGTGAAGGAAGGAATTTAGAGTGTGAGGGGTGGAGAAAGAGGTTTTGTGTGTGGGGGAGTGTGGAGGAAGGAATTTAGAGTGTGAGGGGTGGAGAAAGAGAGGTTTTGTGTGTGGGGGAGTGTGGAAGAAGGAATTTAGAGTGTGAGGGGTGGAGAAAGAGGTTTTGTGTGTGGGGGAGTGTGAAGGAAGGAATTTAGAGTGTGAGGGGTGGAGAAAGAGGTTTTGTGTGTGGGGGAGTGTGGAGGAAGGAATTTAGAGTGTGAGGGGTGGAGAAAGAGGTGTTTTATGTGAGGCGTCGCTACACTACCTCTTTTTTCTACTGAATTTCTTTAAAAAAAATTATAATCCAGGCACAGTTTAACCCCTTGAGACCCAGAACGTGATTTCAATTGTAATTTGGGTACCATTAGACAATTTTAATGAGTATAAGCAATATTTTATAGATATGATATGACCTGTTTAGTATCCTTGTCCACTAACTAATTTGGTATATTTAGTTACTTTTTGTAATTTTATGGCTAATAACAGACGATTTTATAGCCAAGGAAAGATCTGGGCGTGAAGGGTTAATAGCTTTGATGCTGTTTTTCAGGTCCTCAGCATGTAGATTTAATATTTGAGTACGGTGGTTGGGTGTTAAAATCTCACCCTGAAGACGGCTTGAAGATCTTCACTGGCGACAAGACAACATCAGGGGAAGTGGAGCAACTGCCTCGCCCAAGAGTCCTCAATTTCCTTAAGAAGACAGAAAAATCCCTTGTGGTTTCATATTTAGTAAGTACTTGGTTGTTGTTGTTGTTGTTGTTTTTTTTTTGTTTTTTTATTATTATTATTATTATTTTTTTTTTTTTTTTTTTTTTTTATAGTGACACCTGTGATGTTATAGCTGAAGGTCCGTTTTCTATGATGGTCTGTCTACCTTCAGTTTTAAGGCATATTAGTGGTTCACAAATAGGGTGGTGAATGATTGGAATGGCCTAAGTCGTCAGGTGGTCAATGCGGAGTCTATTGGGGTCTTTAAAAGGAGTCTGGATAAATTCATGGATGGGGAAGAGAGGTGGATGTAGGTAGAGTTAAGTAACAGGAACTACCTCGTGTAGGTCTCGCGGCCTCTTGTAGCTTCCTTATTTTCTTATGTTCTTATGTTTATTTAACGGCATTGAAAAAATAATGATAACAAAATGAAGGCCTAGACTGCATGCTATTTGTTAGTGACTACCTTTCTCTGACCGTTTTGAGACTGCTGTGGGACTTTCTTATTTTCCATAGAACAATTGCCTTAGTTTCCAGTATACTGAAGTTACTGTTACCAAATTGTTTATAGAAGGAGTCTTGTTAGTAGAGAGTTGATGGGTAGGGGGGATGCATCTGCTAGACTTAGGTGGTAGTAGTTGATCTTCCATACAAAAATGTCCTTAGTTTCCAGTATACTAAAGTTACTGTTACCAAATCGTAATAAAAACAATAATACATAAGGAGTTTTATTTGGAGGAGTAGGTAGTATTATTATTTGGAGGAGTAGGTAGTATTATTATTTGGAGGAGTAGGTAGTAGTACGCCATCTAATAGATATGTATCCTATATCTACTCCTATCTATTGAATGTAAAGTTACCTGGGCAGAATTATGGAGGTTACTATAGTCTATTTTTTTTTACGAGGCCAAAATGCTGCCCCCTTGCTGCTTACTGACTGATATTTGATGCCAGGAGAAGGGAATACTACGCTTCTTCTAAATTCCAGTTGTATTTTATCATAGTTAACCATATTATCTGGTAAACATAGGCATCATTTTAAGCATGAGACCTTAAGATAGAATAAAAATTTTGCCTTGTTAAAAAAAATAGACTATAGACGAAATTTTTTATAGCAAAGGAAAGATCTGGGTGTGAACTTGTGAAGGGGTTAAGGATAAATGACTCCCTGATGAAATAGTGTCACCTCTCTGCCTCAGGAACACGTGGTGGAGGAGTGGAGGGACGGCACCCCCTTGCTCCACAACGAGCTCATCCACCAGTACCGGGAGGGGGTCACGGCGCCCGTCCCCACCTGTGACCCCACCACCATGGAGGAGGTGAGGCTACAACCCTTGCTTTACTAGGCAGGGTATTATTCCAGTTTGACACCAAATTCACTTTGGTGGACGAAACAATTTTTTTCTGGTGAGTTTTGGTGTGTTTTGAAAGTTAGGTAAAGATTAGGTTCGGTTAGGATCAATTTGTTTTTCAATCATTGTTATTGCAATTCACTAAAAAAAAAAATAATAATAATAATAATAGTGATTTGCGACACAAACGATGAGCAGATACATTCAAAACACATCAAAACTCACCAGAAAAAAATAGTTTCGTCCACCAAAGTGAATTCGGTGTCAAACTGGAAATTTACCCTAGGCTCTAATGAAAAGAGAGGAAAGGAACCCACTTCCTGTTTTGATGGCATGAATTCAGAAGTCAAGCAATGCCAGCACTATTATTTTTATGCTAGAAAAAAAAATGCTATTTTATAGTGACGCCTGTGATTAGAGGCTCATGCCGCCCCCTGTGTCCTCCCATGCACTCGCAATCGAAGGTAGAGTTGATGGGCAGCATGTGGGTGTTCTTAGGCCACTCGACGGTGCAGAAAGATTTTGGTTTTCTTCGGGGATCGAACTCGTGTCACCGAGAACGCCACTCGGAGACGCTAACCACTCTGCTACCGCCTCCCCGAGCATTTATTGACCTTGATGGATGTAAAGAGTCAAGTATAACCAATAGTCCCACACAGGGATGTAAGAGTAGATCACATAAAGATCATATGTGCAAATTAACAAGCAAATTTTATAGGCCTGAAAAGATTTTAAAGATGAAAATGGCCTCCTATGTTTTTTCAAATGCTCCTATGTTAGTTAATGTTCTTGTCTAACTACTTCTTCTATATGTTAAGTCATTTGTTAAGCTGAATAAGAATTAATAAGTCATTTGTTAAGCTTGTTGTAATTTATTAAGCTGAATATTAACCCCTTGAGGCCCAGAACGTAATTTCCATGTAATTTGGGTACCATAAGACGATTTTTAGCGAATATAAGCAATATTTTAGAGATATGACCTGTTTAGTATCCTTGTCCACTAACTAATTTGGTTTATTTAGTTAATTTTTTAAATGTTATGGCTCGACAATAGACATTTTTATATAGCAAAGGAAAGATCTGGGCGTGAAGGGGTTAACATTCTTATATTGAGAGAACTGTTGTGTGAGATTTCATGAACTGCCATTTACTACAGCTTATATTTACCCAGGAAAAGAACAAGAGAAAGAAGATACGTGAGAAGCTGTTAAATTTTCTCAACCAGTCCGAGCACTACACTGCCGCCACGCTGCTGGTGCACTTCCCATATGACAGTAAGTATTTAGTAATAGTTAGTAATTAGTAAGTATAAGTAATGAAGTAGTTATATTCTGAAAGGGCATGAAGTGAGAAACTCTTCAAAGTATTTCTCTTATAATTTTAGGACTATCTTTTCACGTCCATTATACTGTCATGGCCCTCACAAAATGGTCCTTCACGTCCATTATACTGTCATGGCCCTCACAAAAAGGTCCTTCACGTCCATTATACTGTCATGGCCTCACAAAGGTCCTTCACGTCCATTATACTGTCATGGCCCTACAAAATGTCCTTCACGTCCATTATACTGTCTGGCCTCACAAAAGTCCTCACGTCCATTATATGTCATGGCCCTCACAAAAAGGTCCTTCACGTCCATTATACTGTCTAGTCCTCACAAAATGGTCCTTCACGCATTATACTGTCTATGGCCCTCAAAAAGGTCCTTCACGTCATTATACTGTCATGGCCTCACAAAAAGGTCTTCACGTCATTATACTGTCATGGCCTCACAAAATGGTCCTTCACGTCCATTATACTGTCATGGCCCTCACAAAGGTCCTTCACGTCATTATACTGTCAGCCCTCACAAAATGGTCCTTCACGTCCATTATACTGTCATGCCTCACAAAAAGGTCCTTCACGTCCATTATACTGTCATGGCCTCACAAACAAGGTCCTTCACGTCATTATACTGCATGGCCTCAAAATGGTCCTTCACGTCATTATACTGCAGGCCCTCACAAAAGGTCCTCACGTCATTTACTGTCATGGCCCTCACAAAGTCCTTCACGTCCATATACTGTCATGGCCCTCACTAAAATGGTCCTTCACGTCATTATACTGTCATGGCCCTCACAAAAGGTCCTCACGTATTATACTGTCATGGCCCTCACAAAAAGGTCTTCACGTCATTAATGTCATGGTCCTTCAGTCCATTATACTGTATGGCCTCACAATGGTCCTTCACGTCCATTATACTGTCATGGCCCTCACAAAAAGGTCCTTCACGTCCATTATACTGTCATGGCCCTCACAAAAAGGTCCTTCACGTCCATTATACTGTCATGGCCCTCACAAAAAGGTCCTTCACGTCCATTATACTGTCATGGCCCTCACAAAAAGGTCCTTCACGTCCATTATACTGTCATGGCCCTCACAAAAAGGTCCTTCACGTCCATTATACTGTCTATGGCCCTCACAAAAAGGTCCTTCACGTCCATTACTGTCATCACCCACAAAAAGGTCCTTCACGTCATATCTGTCATGGCCCTCACAAAATGGTCCTTCACGTCCATTATACTGTCATGGCCCTCACAAAAAGGTCCTTCACGTCCATTATACTGTCCATGGCCCTCACAAAAAGGTCCTTCACGTCCATTATACTGTCATGGCCCTCACAAAAAGGTCCTTCACGTCCATTATACTGTCATGGCCCTCACAAAAAGGTCCTTCACGTCCATTATACTGTCATGGCCCTCACAAAAAGGTCCTTCACGTCCATTATACTGTCATGGCCCTCACAAAAAGGTCCTTCACGTCCATTATACTGTCATGGCCCTCACAAAAGGTCCTTCACGTCCATTATACTGTCATGGCCCTCACAAAAAGGTCCTTCACGTCCATTATACTGTCATGGCCCTCACAAAAAGGTCCTTCACGTCCATTATACTGTCATGGCCCTCACAAAAGGTCCTTCACGTCCATTATACTGTCATGGCCCTCACAAAAAGGTCCTTCACGCCATTATACTGTCATGGCCCTCACAAAAGGTCCTTCACGTCCATTATACTGTCATGGCCCTCACAAAAAGGTCCTTCACGTCCATTATACTGCCATGGCCCTCACAAAAAGGTCCTTCACGTCCATTATACTGTCATGGCCCTCACAAAAAGGTCCTTCACGTCCATTATACTGTCATGGCCCTCACAAAAAGGTCCTTCACGTCCATTATACTGTCATGGCCCTCACAAAAAGGTCCTTCACGTCCATTATACTGTTATGGCCCTCACAAAAAGGTCCTTCACGTCCATTATACTGTTATGGCCCTCACAAAAAGGTCCTTCACGTCCATTATACTGTCATGGCCCTCACAAAAAGGTCCTTCACGTCCATTATACTGTCATGGCCCTCACAAAAAGGTCCTTCAAGTCCATTATACTGTCATCACCCTCACAAAAAGGTCCTTCACGTCCATTATACTGTTATGGCCCTCACAAAAAGGTCCTTCACGTCCATTATACTGTCATGGCCCTCACAAAAAGGTCCTTCAAGTCCATTATACTGTCATGGCCCTCACTAAAAGGTCCTTCAAGTCCATTATACTGTCTTGGCCCTCACAAAAAGGTTCTTCAAGTCCTTTATACTCTCATGGCCCTCACAAAAAGGTCCTTCAAGTCCATTATACTGTCATGGCCATCACAAAAAGGTCCTTCAAGTCCATTATACTCTCATGGCCCTCACAAAAAGGTCCTTCAAGTCCATTATACTTTCATGGCCATCACAAAAATGTCATACAAGGTCGCCCCAACCCTCCCCAGGCCTGCATGAGGAGCGGGCGGTGTTGCTGGGCTGCCTGGGACAACACCACCAGGCGCTGGCCATCTACATCCACACCCTGAGTGACACAGACGCGGCCCTCAACTACTGCAGGAAACACTACTCCACAGCAGGCTCCGGCAGTGAGGTGAGTGGTCAAGTAGTCAGTCAGTGAGTTAAGTAGTCAGTCAGTTAAGTAGTCAGCAGGAAACACTACTCAACAGATAGAGGTAAATACTAATTACCTAGAAGAAGAAGAAGAGAAGAAGAAGAGAAAGATGATGATGATGATGGAAAAAAAATAGTTGGAAAAGGGAAAGAAAATTTAACAGAAGATGAAGAGGAGGAGGAGGAAGAGGTAGGAAGAGGTAGGAAGAAGAGGAGGGAATGAATAATTAGAGATAAGAACATAAGGAAGCTACAAGAGGCCGCGAGAGTTGTTTTACTAAGCATAGATAGTAGTTTTTACATATGCATAGTTGTTTTACTAGGCACTATGAAAAGAGAGGAAAGGAACCCACTTCCTGTTTTGATGGCATGAATTAACACTACTTACATCCACCTTTCATCCCCGTCCATAAATTATCCAGCCTCCTTTTAAAGCTCCCCATTGACTCGCACTAACTACCTGACGTCTGAGTCTATTCCAATCATTACCACCCTATTTGTGAACCAGTTTTTCCCTATTTCTTTTTTAAATCTACGCTTTTCCAGCTTGAATCCGTTACTTCTTGTTCTACCCTGCTGATGTGACACTGGATGAGACACTGATATTATAGGTTAAGTAGTCAGTCAGTTAGTCAGTCAGTTAAGTAGTCAGTCAGTTAGTCAGTGAGTTAAGTAGTCAGTCAGTTAAGTAGTCAGAGAGTTAGTTAGTGAGTTAAGTAGTCAGTCAGGTTAGTCAGTGAGTTAAGTAGTCAGTCGGTCAGTTAAGTAGTCAGTCAGTTAAGTAGTCAGTCAGTCAGTTAGTCAGTGAGTTAAGTAGTCAGTCAGTTAGTCAGTCAGTTAAGTAGTCAGTCAGTTAAGCAGTTAGTCAATCAGTCAGTCAGTCAGTTAAGTAGTCAGTCAGTCAGTTAATCAGTCAATTAAGCAGTTAGTCAGTCAGTTAGCCAGTGAGTTAAGTAGTCAGACAGTTAAGTAGTCAGTCAGTTAAGTAATCAGTCAGTCAGTCAGTCAGTTAGTTGGATATTGTATAATAATAATAATAATAATAATAATAATAATAATAATAATATAATAATAAAATAATAATAATAATAATAATAATAATAATATAATATCTAAGAGGAAGAGAAGGGGTTGTACAATCCTATGTGCATCTATTTGTGTGTGTAATGCATTGTGGCTTCCTATGTTCCAGGTGTATTTGATGTTACTGAAGCTGCTGGTGAGTCCCTGTGATGGGAGGAGCCCTGCAGGATCTCCCATGAAGCACCAGCAGCAGCAGAAAACAAAGCCTCTAGATGTGAAGACTGTGCTGGACTTGCTACAGAATTATCTACAGTGCATCGATCTGGGCCAGGTAAGACTCTTTGTATTAATCCCCCTTCACGCCCAGATCTTTCCTTGGCTATATAAGATCGTCTGTTGGTGATTGTTAACCCGAAAATTACATAAAGTAACTAAATATACCAAATTAGCAAGGATACTAAACAGGTTATATCTATAATACATTAATACTATAATACAAGGAAGGATGTATAAGAATATCATGAATCAAGCCGGCAGCTGAAGGGTCTGTGTAGTCAGCTGTTGCTCACTACCGCCACCTTGCACCATTTTCCATTTTATATTTTCAACTTAATTTTCGCCCATTTTTTTATGACATTTTCCTAAGATATAGCTATGCTGCCTGGGTCCCTGGCCGTGGTAACATTGTGGTGAGTACATTGCCTTGTGGCCACTATAACCTCGGTTTATAAGAACATAAGAACATAAGGAAGCTACAAGAGGCCGTGAGACCTACACGTGGTAGTTCCTGTTACTTAACACTACCTACATCCACCTTTCATACCCATCCATGAAATTATCTAGCCTCCTTTTAAAGCTCTCTAATGACTCCGCACTAACTACCTGATGACTGAGTCCATTCCAATCATTCACCACCCTATTTGTGAACCAGTTTCTCCCTATTTTATTTTTTAATCTACGTTTTTCTAGTTTAAATTAGTGACTTCTTGTTCATATCTCTTCTTGTTCATATAACTTTCATGGAATGCGTAACTTTAGTTATGAGAAGAGATTGAAACTATTACATTTACACTCACTCGAGAGGCGTAGAGTAGGGGGCGATCTGATAGAAGTTTTTAAGTGGATAAAGGGATACAATATAGGCGATGTAGGAAAAGTTCTTAAGGTTAGTAAGCAGGGTAGAACGAGAAGTAACGGATTCAAGCTGGAAAAGCGTAGATTTAAAAAGGAAATTGGGAGAAACTGGTTCACAAATAGGGTGGTGAATGATTGGAATGGTCTCAGTGAGAGGAATGAGTGGGGGGTCTAGGGGTCCAGGGTGTGACCACGGCCATCCCTGAAATCTCATTGGCCTCCCCAGACCTGAGTCTGTCTGAAGTCTAATGAAAATTCAATCATTTCTTTTTAATGGTTATGCCATGGCCACCCCACACTAGTTCTGTGTCCAACCTTGGCCATCTCATCATCAATATTTCCTGGCGGCGCCACTGTGAGTGGGAGAGGGAGGGAGGGAGGGAGGGCTTACTGTGATTTAAGGTTGTTTAGTGCTCCCTGCAAAGCAATGGCTGTTGCCTCGTTATCTTTCTACCTTATATAACGGCAGCAGATCGGTTATACCTAGTGGCGTACCTAAAGGGGGGCACGTGCCCCCCCTATGAGAATCTGGAGCCACCCGGTGCCCCCACCACCACGGGGCCATGGCTCCCGTATTCTGTATAATGCTCTAATACCCAATTACTAGTTTCAACCATTGCTCCCTATTGACCAATACTCTCCTGGCATAACTTGGGAGCTGCGCCCCACCAGACCCCCCTGCTAGTTAACTAACCTAACCTGGGCATTGATTACGGAACCTAATCTCGCTGGGGGGATTTCGCCCCCCTGACCCCCCTTGTGTTATTTTAATTTCCGACAGCTGTTGAAGGGGTTAGAAATACTCCTTATGATGAGAACGAAACATTCAGGATACTTTAAACCACAGATACTTTATTGGATTAAATTGCACCAAAATCCCTTTCAGAAGGTTAGTACAGTATAGATAAATTTGCAAGTTGATAAACTTTGGAGGTCCAAGTTTTGGTGCCTGCTATTCATCAGTGTCGTGGCTGTGCAGTGGTGTTCAAATATTTGAACTTGAGGCTGGCTATGTGAGGGACTTGATGGGCTGGCACATCAGCATGGAGCACGGCAGGCCAGAGAACCCGGTGTGTAGTCAATATGTACATTTGCTACGCTAGTTTAGCAATTCAAGTTTTTAGCACTGCTGCCAAAGATCCAAGCTCCATAGGATACAGAATGGATCAAGCATGCAAAGCATTTTATGGAAAAAATGATAAACGTTTTGCTAATATTTCATTGCAAATCTTTCAGGCCTTAAAAGTTCTTCCCGATGATGTCAGACTGCACCTGCTGAAGCCCTTCATCCAGGCCTCCCTCAACGCCGCCACCACCGCCTGCAGGCAACAACAGGTCACGCGGGGCCTCACGCAGTCCCTCAAACTTCAGGTTGGTAATCCCATCACCAAGACATGGAAAAAGAATTGGGTTGACTTGTGCAGGATATAATAATACAGTAAAACCTCTCATATTGGGACTAATTGGGCCAAGGAGTGGTCCGAGTAATGCAAAAAAAAGGAACAAAAAAATCTAGGGGGGAATTATAGTAGTGGTGCGATATAAAAAAAAAAAAAAAAAAAAAAAAAAATCTAGGTGAGGAAGTAAGTTAATAGTGACCCTATCAGGAAAGTGGATTTCGCCCCTAAAAAAAAGCAATCCCCTAAAAAAAAAAAAAAAAAAAAAAATCAAAAATACAAAATTATAAAAAAAAAAAAAAAAAAAAAATCTAGGTGAGGAAGTTTATAAACGCCTAGGGAAGTTATAGCTGGTATTCACCCTAAAAAAAAAAAAAAAAAAAAAAAAAAATCTAGGTGAGGGAAGTATAGCTAGGAAATGTCGACCCCTAAAAAAAAAAAAAAAAAAAAAAGTAAACTAAAAAAAAAAAAAAAAAATCTAGGTATATATAGCTAGGAAATTTCGACCCCTAAAAAAAAAAAAAAAAATAAAGGAGGAAGTCCGAATAATGTCAAAGTCCGAATACGAGAGGTTTTACTGTACATGTTTTTCCTTTTACCTTGAATTTGTTATTGAAAGCACATCATTCTAGAAGTACTTAAAATGACTATTTTTGACAATATAATGCACCCAGTATTTAATATTGCATTCTGTTTCATACTCCCTCTTACCATCAACCAGTTTCCAATAAAACAATAATTTCTCGTTTAGCCATTTTTGCCTTTAAATTCAATCCAGTCTTTATATTCATCCGTCTCTTTTTCATATATATCCTTTTTTATCCATATTTTATACTCTGCTGTGCTTTAATTCTTCAGTTGTTTGTAGCAGCTCTGGCAGTCGTCTTTGATTCAGTTGTTTGTAGCAGCTCTGGCAGTCGTCTTTGATTCAGTTGTTTGTAGCAGCTCTGGCAGTCGTCTTTGATTCAGTTGTTTGTAGCAGCTCTGGCAGTCGTCTTGGAT
Organism: Chionoecetes opilio; assembly: GCA_016584305.1. Classification (NCBI taxonomy): domain Eukaryota; kingdom Metazoa; phylum Arthropoda; class Malacostraca; order Decapoda; family Majidae; genus Chionoecetes; species Chionoecetes opilio. The sequence goes on along the minus strand of JACEEZ010025257.1, from coordinate 237,923 downwards.
TCAGTTGTTTGTAGCAGCTCTGTGCGTCGTCTTTGATTCAGTTGTTTGTAGCAGCTCTGGCAGTCGTCTTGATTCAGTTTTTGTAGCAGCTCTGGCGGTCGTCTTGGGTTCAGTTTTTGTAGCAGCTCTGGCAGTCGTCTTTGATTCAGTTTTTGTAGCAGCTCTGGCAGTGTCTTGGATTCAGTTTTTGTAGCAGCTCTGGGGTGGTCTGGATTCAGTTGTTTGTAGCAGCTCTGGCGTCGTCTTTGATTCAGTTTTTGTAGCAGCTCTGGCGTCGTCTTTGATTCAGTTTTGTAGCAGCTCTGGCAGGGGGTCTGGGATTCAGTTGTTTGTAGCAGCTCTGGCGTCGTCTTGATTCAGTTTTGTAGCAGCTCTGGCAGTCGTCTTTGATTCAGTTTTGTAGCAGCTCTGGCGGTGGTCTGGGATTCAGTTGTTTGTAGCAGCTCTGGCAGTCGTCTTTGATTCAGTTTTGTAGCAGCTCTGGCAGTTCTTGTTCTTTGATTGTCAGTTGTTTGTAGCAGCTCTGGCGTGTCTTTGATTCAGTTTTTGTAGCAGCTCTGGCGGTGGTCTTGGATTCAGTTGTTTGTAGCAGCTCTGGCAGTCGTCTTGATTCAGTTGTTTGTAGCAGCTCTGGCGGTGGTCTTTGATTCAGTTGTTTGTAGCAGCTCTGGCAGTGTCTTGGAATTCAGTTGTTTGTAGCAGCTCTGGCGGTGGTCTTGGATTCAGTTGTTTGTAGCAGCTCTGGCGGTGGTCTTGGGTTCAGTTGTTTGTAGCAGCTCTTTGGCATCGGTTTTCGGTTCTTGGATTCAGTTGTTTGTAGCAGCTCTGGCGAGTGGTCTTTTGATTCAGTTGTTTGTAGCAGCTCTGGCAGTCGTCTTTGATTCAGTTTTTGTAGCAGCTCTGGTGGTCGTCTTGATTCAGTTGTTTGTAGCAGCTCTGGTGGTCGGGCTTGATTCAGTTTTGTAGCAGCTCTGGCAGTGTCTGTGATTCAGTTGTTTGTAGCAGCTCTGGCTGGTCGTCTGTTTATTCAGTTTTGTAGCAGCTCTGGCGGTGGTCTGTGATTCAGTTGTTTGTAGCAGCTCTGGCGGGCGTCTGTGATTCAGTTGTTTGTAGCAGCTCTGGCGGTGGTCTGTGATTCAGTTGTTTGTAGCAGCTCTGGCAGTCGTCTGTGATTCAGTTGTTTGTTTGCAGCTCTGGCGGTCGTCTTTGGATTCAGTTTTGTAGCAGCTCTGGCGGTGGTCTTGGATTCAGTTGTTTGTAGCAGCTCTGGCGGTGGTCTTGGAATTTCAGCTTCGTGTTTGGTTAGGGCAGCTCTGGCGGTGGTCTTGGATTCAGTTGTTTGTAGCAGCTCTGGCAGTCGTCTTTGATTCAGTTTTGTAGCAGCTCTGGCGGTGGTCTTGGATTCAGTTGTTTGTAGCAGCTCTGGCGGTGGTCTTGGATTCAGTTGTTTGTAGCAGCTCTGGCGGTCGTCTTGGATTCAGTTGTTTGTAGCAGCTCTGGCGGTCGTCTTGGATTCAGTTGTTTGTAGCAGCTCTGGCGGTCGTCTTGGATTCAGTTGTTTGTAGCAGCTCTGGCGGTCGTCTGTGATTCAGTTGTTTGTAGCAGCTCTGGCGGTCATCTGTGATTCAGTTGTTTGTAGCAGCTCTGGCGGTCATCTGGGATTCAGTTGTTTGTAGCAGCTCTGGCGGTCATCTGGGATTCAGTTGTTTGTAGCAGCTCTGGCGGTCGTCTGTGATTCAGTTGTTTGTAGCAGCTCTGGTGGTGGTCTGTGATTCAGTTGTTTGTAGCAGCTCTGGTGGTGGTCTGTGATTCAGTTGTTTGTAGCAGCTCTGGCGGTGGTCTGTGATTCAGTTGTTTGTAGCAGCTCTGGTGGTCGTCTGTGATTCAGTTGTTTGTAGCAGCTCTGGTGGTCGTCTGTGATTCAGTTGTTTGTAGCAGCTCTGGCAGTCATCTGTGATTCAGTTGTTTGTAGCAGCTCTGGTGGTGGTCTGTGATTCAGTTGTTTGTAGCAGCTCTGGTGGTGGTCTGTGATTCAGTTGTTTGTAGCAGCTCTGGCGGTCGTCTTGGATTCAGTTGTTTGTAGCAGCTCTGGTGGTGGTCTGTGATTCAGTTGTTTGTAGCAGCTCTGGTGGTCGTCTTGGATTCAGTTGTTTGTAGCAGCTCTGGGGTCTCTGTGATTCAGTTGTTTGTAGCAGCTCTGGGGTGGTCTGTGATTCAGTTGTTTGTAGCAGCTCTGTGGTGGTCTTGGATTCAGTTGTTTGTAGCAGCTCTGGCGGTCGTCTTGGATTCAGTTGTTTGTAGCAGCTCTGGGGGGTCTGTGATTCAGTTGTTTGTAGCAGCTCTGGCGGCCCTCTTGGATTCAGTTGTTTGTAGCAGCTCTGGTGGTCGTCTGGGATTCAGTTGTTTGTAGCAGCTCTGGCGGTGGTCTTGGATTCAGTTGTTTGTAGCAGCTCTGGTGGTCGTCTTGGATTCAGTTGTTTGTAGCAGCTCTGGCGGTCGTCTTGGATTCAGTTGTTTGTAGCAGCTCTGGCGGGTCTTGGGTTCAGTTGTTTGTAGCAGCTCTGGCGGTCCGTCTTGGATTCAGTTGTTTGTAGCAGCTCTGGCGGTGGTCTGTGATTCAGTTGTTTGTAGCAGCTCTGGCGGTGGTCTTCGATTCAGTTGTTTGTAGCAGCTCTGGCGGTGGTCTTGGATTCAGTTGTTTGTAGCAGCTCTGGCGGTCGTCTTGGATTCAGTTGTTTGTAGCAGCTCTGGCGGTCGTCTTGGATTCAGTTGTTTGTAGCAGCTCTGGCGGTGGTCTTGGATTCAGTTGTTTGTAGCAGCTCTGGCGGTGTCTTGGATTCAGTTGTTTGTAGCAGCTCTGGTGGTGGTCTTGGATTCAGTTGTTTGTAGCAGCTCTGGCGGTGGTCTTGGATTCAGTTGTTTGTAGCAGCTCTGGCGGTGGGCTTGGATTCAGTTGTTTGTAGCAGCTCTGGCGGTCGTCTGGATTCAGTTGTTTGTAGCAGCTCTGGCGGTGGTCTGTGATTCAGTTGTTTGTAGCAGCTCTGGCGGTGGTCTGGATTCAGTTGTTTGTAGCAGCTCTGGGGTGTGTCTGTGATTCAGTTGTTTGTAGCAGCTCTGGCGGTGGTCTTTTGATTCAGTTGTTTGTAGCAGCTCTGGCGGTCGTCTGTGATTCAGTTGTTTGTAGCAGCTCTGGCGGTGGTCTTGGATTCAGTTGTTTGTAGCAGCTCTGGGGTGCGTCTGTGAATTCAGTTGTTTGTAGCAGCTCTGGCGGTGTCTGGATTCAGTTGTTTGTAGCAGCTCTGGCGGTGGTCTTGGATTCAGTTGTTTGTAGCAGCTCTGGTGGTCGTTTGTGATTCAGTTGTTTGTAGCAGCTCTGGTGGTGTCTGGATTCAGTTGTTTGTAGCAGCTCTGGGTGGTCGTCTGTGATTCAGTTGTTTGTAGCAGCTCTGGGTCGTCTTTGATTCAGTTTTTGTAGCAGCTCTGGCGGTGGTCTGTGATTCAGTTGTTTGTAGCAGCTCTGGTGGTCGTCTTTGATTCAGTTTTGTTAGCAGCTCTGGCGGTCGTCTGTGATTCAGTTGTTTGTAGCAGCTCTGGTGGTCGTCTGTGATTCAGTTGTTTGTAGCAGCTCTGGGGGTCGTCTGTGATTCAGTTGTTTGTAGCAGCTCTGGCGGTCGTCTGTGATTCAGTTGTTTGTAGCAGCTCTGGCGGTGGTCTGTGATTCAGTTGTTTGTAGCAGCTCTGGCGGTCGTCTGTGATTCAGTTGTTTGTAGCAGCTCTGGCGGTCGTCTGTGATTCAGTTGTTTGTAGCAGCTCTGGCGGTGGTCTTGGATTCAGTTGTTTGTAGCAGCTCTGGCGGTGGTCTGTGATTCAGTTGTTTGTAGCAGCTCTGGCGGTGTCTTGGATTCAGTTGTTTGTAGCAGCTCTGGCGGTGGTCTTGCGATTCAGTTGTTTGTAGCAGCTCTGGCGGTGGGCTTGATTCAGTGTTTGTAGCAGCTCTGGCGGTGGTCTGTGATTCAGTTGTTTGTAGCAGCTCTGGCGGTGGTCTGTGATTCAGTTGTTTGTAGCAGCTCTGGCGGTGTTCTGGATTCAGTTGTTTGTAGCAGCTCTGGCGGTGCGTCTGTGATTCAGTTGTTTGTAGCAGCTCTGGCGGTCGTCTGTGATTCAGTTGTTTGTAGCAGCCTGGCGGTGTCTTGGATTCAGTTGTTTGTAGCAGCTCTGGCGGTGGTCTGTGATTCAGTTGTTTGTAGCAGCTCTGGCGGTGTCTGGATTCAGTTGTTTGTAGCAGCTCTGGCGGTCGATCTGGGATTCAGTTGTTTGTAGCAGCTCTGGCGGTGGTCTGTGATTCAGATGTTTGTATAGCTCTTGGCTGTCTCGACACTTTTCTAGACTTTTGTCTTCTCGGATTTCTTGTTTTAAGGACGTCTCTGGCATGGGCTTGATTCATTGTTTAACTTACAGCCTCTTTCTCTCCCTGTGTGTCTTGCTAGTTAGCGCTTTCTCGTCTTATCATGTATGACAAGGCCCATTTTTCTGTATTCATTTTTTGAGTCTGGTTGGTCTGTACTGCAGTGATTTGTACAGCTTCTGTGTGGTTGTGTTGTGATGTTCTAGACAGCTTGAGTCGACTTCGGGTTTTCAGTTTTTTAGCTACTTGATCTGATTCTTGGACAGCCGGGGTCCTAGACTTCAGGGTAGCCGCGACTAGAGTCCATCTTATCCTTATTTTCCCTCCTTGCATGCTTATTCATTTTGCTACAGCTCTGTTGTCTTTGATCATTTAGAGCACTCGTCCTTGAATAATCATTTTGGCACTGGGTGGTCCTCCGTATCCACACACTGATTACAGCTCGCGATCTCTTGCATCGTTTTTTCACAGCTTTGTTTGGTTCATTTTTTGTAGCAGCTCTCTGTCTTGGATTCAGTTGTTTGTAGCAGCTCTGTGGCGTTCTTGGATTCAGTTGTTTGTAGCAGCTCTGGCGGTCGTCTTGGATTCAGTTTGTTTGTAGCAGCTCTGGCGGGGGTCTGTGATTCAGTTGTTTGTAGCAGCTCTGGCGGCCGTCTTGGATTCAGTTGTTTTGTAGCAGCTCTGGAGGTGGTCTGTGATTCAGTTGTTTGTAGCAGCTCTGGCGGTGGTCTTCGATTCAGTTTGTTTGTAGCAGCTCTGGCGGTGGTCTTGGATTCAGTTGTTTGTAGCAGCTCTGGCGGTCGTCTTGGATTCAGTTGTTTGTAGCAGCTCTGGCGGTCGTCTTGGATTCAGTTGTTTGTAGCAGCTCTGGCGGTCGTCTTGGATTCAGTTGTTTGTAGCAGCTCTGGCGGTCGTCTTGGATTCAATTGTTTTTTAGCAGCTCTGGCGGTGGTCTTGGATTCAGTTGTTTGTAGCAGCTCTGGCGGTGGTCTTGGATTCAGTTGTTTGTAGCAGCTCTGGCGGTCGTCTTGGATTCAGTTGTTTGTAGCAGCTCTGGCGGTCGTCTGTGATTCAGTTGTTTGTAGCAGCTCTGGCGGTGGTCTTGGATTCAGTTGTTTGTAGCAGCTCTGGCGGTGGTCTGGGATTCAGTTGTTTGTAGCAGCTCTGGTGGTGGTCTTGGATTCAGTTGTTTGTAGCAGCTCTGGCGGTGGTCTTGGATTCAGTTGTTTGTAGCAGCTCTGGCGGTGGTCTTGGATTCAGTTGTTTGTAGCAGCTCTGGCGGTGGTCTTGGATTCAGTTGTTTGTAGCAGCTCTGGCGGTGGTCTGTGATTCAGTTGTTTGTAGCAGCTCTGGCGGTGGTCTGTGATTCAGTTGTTTGTAGCAGCTCTGGTGGTCGTCTGTGATTCAGTTGTTTGTAGCAGCTCTGGCGGTCGTCTGTGATTCAGTTGTTTGTAGCAGCTCTGGCGGTCGTCTGTGATTCAGTTGTTTGTAGCAGCTCTGGCGGTCGTCTGTGATTCAGTTGTTTGTAGCAGCTCTGGTGGTCGTCTGTGATTCAGTTGTTTGTAGCAGCTCTGGCGGTCGTCTGTGATTCAGTTGTTTGTAGCAGCTCTGGCGGTGGTCTGTGATTCAGTTGTTTGTAGCAGCTCTGGCGGTGGTCTGTGATTCAGTTGTTTGTAGCAGCTCTGGCGGTGTTCTGTGATTCAGTTGTTTGTAGCAGCTCTGGCGGTGGTCTGTGATTCAGTTGTTTGTAGCAGCTCTGGCGGTGGTCTGTGATTCAGTTGTTTGTAGCAGCTCTGGCGGTGGTCTGCGATTCAGTTGTTTGTAGCAGCTCTGGCGGTGGTCTGCGATTCAGTTGTTTGTAGCAGCTCTGGCGGTGGTCTGTGATTCAGTTGTTTGTAGCAGCTCTGGCGGTGGTCTGTGATTCAGTTGTTTTTTAGCAGCTCTGGCGGTGTTCTGTGATTCAGTTGTTTGTAGCAGCTCTGGCGTGGTCTGTGATTCAGTTGTTTGTAGCAGCTCTGGCGGTGGTCCCGTGATTCAGTTGTTTTGTACAGCTCTGGCGGTGGTCTGTGATTCAGTTGTTTGTAGCAGCTCTGGCGGTGGTCTGTGATTCAGTTGTTTGTAGCAGCTCTGGCGGTGGTCTGTGATTCAGTTGTTTGTAGCAGCTCTGGCGGTCGTCTGTGATTCAGTTGTTTGTAGCAGCTCTGGCGGTGGTCTGTGATTCAAATAAAATGTTAATTGGTCTTTGTCCAGCCTCCACACACTTTTCTAGCTTTTGTACTTCATCCATTTCTTCTTAAGGACGTCATCTTCATGGAAGACTTTGATCAATTCTTTAACCTTACTAGCCTCTTTCTCTCCCCTTGTGGTCTTGACTAGGTTAGGCTTTCTCTTCATTCCAAACACAATGGCACATTTTTTCTTATTACCTTTTCTTTCTTGAGTGCATTGGCTGCCTCTCGCTGCAGCTGAGTTGTACAGCCTTCTCGTGTGTGTGTGTGTGTGTGTGTTGTGTGAAATGGTCTAGAAATAGCTTGATAAGGGACTTCGTTTTTAGTTTTTTCTATCTATCTATCTCTGACGCCCGTTCCCTAAAAACTCCCCCGAGGGGATGGCCGCGACAGAAGAGTCCCGATTCTTATCCTTATATTCCCTCCTTGCATGCTTTAACCCTCTCATTCTTCTCTCGCCCCTTCCTTTCACATACTCAAGCACTCTGTCCTAATAATCATGCACTGGGCTGGTCCTCCAGTACCACCACACCTACACTCATACAGACTCATTCAATCATCTCACTTTTTTCACACATTTGTTTTTTCCTTTCAGACCAATGAAGAGCTGGCCTCCTGCCAAAACTGAAGATTGTTTTGTCAGAATTCACGCACTGTGCTGTCTGCAGCAAAAGATTCACTAAACAAAGGTAAGTGTTCCAGGGAGGTTTTGCAACGATAAGATATATACTATAATGAACACAAACAAATCAAGAAGATGAGTGCAGATGACTTTATATCAAGAATGCCGTGAAGCACACTTTGAAACAACAGATTTTGTTTTCGGAAAGGTAGTTTATCTTACAGGGAGTGTTTATCTATGTAGCTTGTGTCTCTTAAGCAATGTTCTTGGAAAACTATTGAACACTGTGCACCTAGTCATCCTGCACCAACCCTGGGAATGATGCTCTTAATGATAGAACCTTATTGGGTGAATCCACGAATGATGTGAAGTCAGCTCTTTGTATGAGGAAAATCGGGGTGTGGGAACCATGACCCAAAGATCAAGATGAGTTCACTTGGAAAGTTTTCATAGATTTGAGGAAAAATAAAACCCTGTATCAAGTGGCTGGGTAAGAGCAGCACACTGGGCAGCATGTACCCAGCAAAGCACAGCACAGCACAGCACAGCACACAGCACGCTGAACACTGTGAACAGTGATGCTGCCCGGGCACAGGATGGCACGTGTGGCAACATGTTGAACGCAACAATGGAGTCTTCATGAGATCCGGCGCTCGCCACAACCTAACCTTGTGGGAGTGACTCCATCAGGCTGTGTGCTCTCTTGTAGGCCTTGCTCTATAGGCTTTTTTGAAAACATTTTCTGAATACTCTTGTAAAAGTTGTTGATCCTCGAGTATTAATCTATTTATCATTAAAGTGATAATGAATAAGGCGATGATATGAGCAGACACGTCCATGGAGCTGCTCGCACATCAAATTCTCATGGAAAGGTATCAATGCCTGGGCTGAGTAGGAATAAGTTCCCTGAGCGTTGACAAGCTGATTCATGACCCTGCGTGTGGTGGCTTTCAAGGAGACACAGGCATACGAGGTGCGATCTTAAAGCTCCCAGACTTCATCTATAAAAAGCGGACAACGTACCCGATATAAAGTTGGTGCCGTCCCCTTGGAAGCAGTCGCCTTGTGCTGCAGTGCTCCAGTCTCTCTGGAATGTTCCCTGGAAGGTCCGCTCTATAAGCTTGTCAAGCACCACCTGCAATGCATGCTGGATCTCCTCGATGGGGTTAAAACAGTGACCCTTCAGCTTGAACTTCCTAGTGGAGAAAGGGAAGAATTGCAGGGCGCCAAATCCCACTAGTAGGGTTGGTGGGGAGCGATGAGTGTGTGGGTGTGGGCCAAGGCTTGCTGTTTACAATGCAGTGGGAGCAGCCACGTGGTCATGTTGGACACAGTTGTTATGGTGCCAGTGTTCAGGTGATGGGATGGTGATGATGTTCTCCCTGACACGCCTCAGAATGCTATCCAAATGGCATGTTGACAATGCATTCAACTTGAATGTTGTCAACAACTTGACATTCAAATTAACCTCTCGTCATCCTCCAGTGATGTTTTGCCCCTCCTGAAGCGCGAGTGCCACTAAAAAAACACACATTTGCACTTTACTTTATTGCCGTAAGCCTGTTTTAACATTTCAAGGGTCTGCGTTGCAGATTTCCTGAGCTTGACACAGAATTTGATGCTTGCTCTCTATTCAGTCTATGGTCCATGCTGGAATGGCAACAGGGCACGTCAACGTAGTCTCAGAATCACATGTAGCACATGAGCCAATGTTCACCATGATGCCATGAGGCACTGAACCCCAGCCGTCACTGCTGCCCCGGATGTGCACAGGACAGTCCCGCGCTCTGTTTCCTTGCTGTAGGGACGCTGCAGCAAGTTTTTTATCTCACTTCGTACACATAAATAACATTTGAAAGATGATGCTGTATGTACTGATGTTAAAGTTACATAAGAACAAAATTATTGAAAAACAGAAAACAAGGAATGAAAAGTATATGTGTGCTGTATTTGGCCACCACCAGTGTGTCACTGACCTTTGTCAGTGTCAAGGATCACTGACAAAGGTTAACTTTACTTTCCAACATGGATAGGTGGACATATGAATAACATTAGAAAAATAGTGCTTTATGAAGTAAAGGATACATAGGTCCTAAATTAATGGAAGATAAATAAAGAGACATTGCCGTGGCAAACACTCATAATATCATCATCCAACGAAATTTCCTTGTATTGCAGAGAAGGGTGCAAATTCGTGAATCTTGTATCATCAAATTGCCGTATGACAAAAGCTTGTACAACGCGAGTATACTTTCCCTCAGCCAGTGACACTAGATGAAGGTCTGGTGTGTCGTGTCAGAAGCTGGTGGAGATGATTCACCAGAGTAGATTTGAACTTGGTGGAACCAGTTTTTGCCACTCAAAAGTTAGCTAGAGAGGATATTTCAAAATCATAGGATATAGGGATTTACTTTATTTGCAGTTTTACCTTTGTTGAAAAATTTCTAAATATCTCAAAGACGGAAAATTTTGTCTGTCAGTACTTTTAATTCAGGGATTTGTTTCTTCTGCAGTGCATTTGCGTGGTGTCCCAACGGTGACGTTGTTCACTTCTCGTGCCAGAACCAAAGGTAACCCAAGGCTGCACAGGTATTTACTTGGTATAAGTCTGGTATGTCAGTGATGTAAACATTAACAGAATGAATCTGAAAGTCTATGTCTTTTATAGTGATTGTATTGTTGAAAAAGATGATATGTACATGTTCGTATATTTTGTATCTACTTTATCAGATGTTTAAGATTACAAACAAAGCTTCCTGCTTCTCCTGACTAGTCATTGTTGCTGCAAGGGAGAGCTTAACCGGCTGTGACTGTTTTAAGTGTTTACGTCGTCTCCATAGATGAGAGAGCCAAGACAAGGCCTCTTTGCACATTACTCATTTCAGTATTGATCTGATTATCATACCCATTAAATCATGATATTGATATCGTTATTTCGTTAACATTTAATTGATAATTCATATTCATATAACATAACTGTAATTATTCTTCTTTAAGGTTTAAGGTCATTCATATTATTGCAGAACCCTTAATTGTCATAGAGTATCCTTCCTGTTTTTAGTCAAACTAGGTGTTTATCATGTCTCTCACGTCCCGCCACACACGTTGGGCGCCGTGCCACCACACTGCCATGCCAGGCCACACCCTTGGCACCTATGCATCCCACCGCCACTGTGAGCATAAGCCTGTGTGGCGGTGTGTGTGGGTCCTTTGTACAGTGCATCTCAGTGTGTGTTACCCAGTGCTGGATCAATCAGTAAGACTTGAGACAGGAGCTGAGGAACACACAGGGTGAGGACCGGGGACAGAGGCAGACAGTGGGATATCAGGTGAGACAAAATTACAACTAGCAAAATTTAATTATGTTGAAGAAACTGAACATTTCTTCACCCAGCATTGTCCCATGAACGTTGCTTGATTCAACAAGATGATGTGTCTGTCCTCTCATGTGGCGGGAATTCCATTGCATTATACTCAGTGCATCGCCGTCTTAACCCCTTCACGCCCAGATCTTTCCTTTGCTATATAAAATTGTCTGTTGTTGAGCCATAAATTTACGAAAAGTAACTTAATATACACCAAATTAGCTAGTGGACAAGGATACTAAACAGGTCCTATCTATAAAACTGCTTATATTCACTAAAATTCATGTAATGGTACCCAAATGACAATGGAAATTACATTCTGGGTCTCAAGGGGTTAATGGTATATTTCAAAGCCAGCCACATGGTATGGTATTTCAAGCAGCACATTTTACATCCAATAAGTATCGGTAAATATCATAAGGTCCTCACCCTTTTGATTGAGATTTCAGTAAATTTCTATCTTAAGTTTCTGATAGATATCGATCGGCCCCTAGGTTTGGGAAGTGGCTTGTCATGCATAAAGTTGCTATTATTCATTTATTTTTATTTGTGTTATTTTTATCATTGTTATTAGCGTGCTCTGTGACGAGTGCCGCCCCACGGGTTTGAGAAAAAAAAAACATTGTATGAAAAATTATTATTATTATTATTATTATTATTATTGTTATCATTATCATTACTATTCAGCTACTTTGTTCCAGGTATTGAAGATGACAACATGTAATGATATGTATGTTTATTATTGTTGCATAAACGCTCAACATTCAGCTGTCACGCATTTGGCTATCATATTTCGCAGCTATTAAGGGAACCGTGAGGCCTGTACTTCCAGGCTACAGTGCACGTGGTCAGGGCTTGGTCATGATCACGCACCAAAAGTAGTGAAAAATACCGTACATTTGAGGTCCCTGGGCAGCACATCATCACACATCCATAATACAATACTCCCTCCCTCCCTCCCTCCCTCCCTCCCTCGCCGCCTCTCACCAGTCACTGCACACACCGCCGCCTCGACATGAATGTGATGGCCTAGGTAGTATGTTCTTATATTTTAATTTGTAACTTTTCAATGGTTATCAATCATCGTGTTTTATTAATGTTACGTGAAAATTATCTGGCAATAAGTGGCAACATTACAAAAAGTAGGCGTTCCAGCTCAGCACCCGGGCGCCAAGTAGAATTGAGGCGCTCCGTTCCGAAGTGACGCGAGTAACAAAAATGAAAATAGAAAACAAAACGGCCGTTGAAGGTGGAGGGAGACATCCACAATGCTTAGCAGAGACTTCCACCACCACTGAGTCTGTGTGTGGCAGAGGCAGACGCTGTCCGGCTGCCTAGTCAAGGCATGAACCACGTAGCATTCTCTCATTAGCTGCGTCACCCTCGCGGGGAGTTACCTTCCCCGAACTGCCCGGAGTTTGCAAGACCAGACGACATGGTTCAAATTTTTATGCTTTACTGGACTTATATACATTAGAAGCTTGATATAACGGAATAATTCAGCCAAGGCAGATTCTGCTAAATCAAATTTTCTACTAAATCGAACTTCCGTTATTGGCTCCTGATATAGCTCGATATTACGGAATTTTCTGTCGAGAGAATTTCTGGTAAATATGGTAATTGGGGAGGCAGTAGCAGAGTGGTTAGCGTCTTCGAGTGGTTCTCGGTGATCCTAGTTCGATCCGTGATGAGGGACAAAATCCACTTAAAATATTTCTGCACCGTCGAGTGGCTTAAGAACACCCACATGCCCTGCCCATTAACTCTACTACCTTCGATTGCGAGTGCATCGGAGGACACAGGGGGGCGGCATGAGCATCTAATCACAGGCGTCACTATAAAAATCCTGCCTGCGCCACCACAGGCGAGGGCCAACCATCACAGTCCTCAAGTGAACCTCCAGGGCCTACTATCCCACCCCTGGAGGTCACTGCCTACAGGCGCTATAGGCACGAATGTAAAAAAAAAAAATCCTGTTTCTGCAGTGGTCTGTTGTGCCTATAGTGCCTGTAGGCAGTGGTGACCCAGGGCTCGGATGGTAGTCTCTGGAGGTTCACTTGAGGGCTGTGATGGTTGGTCCTCGCCCGTGGTGGCGCAGGCAGGATTTTTATAGTGACGCCTGTGATTAGATGCTCATGCCGCCCCCCTGTGTCCTCCGATGCACTCGCAATCGAAGGTAGAGTTGATGGGCAGGGCATGTGGGTGTTCTTAGGCCACTCGACGGTGCAGAAAGGTTTTGGTTTTCTTCGGGGATCGAACTCGGGTCACCGAGAACGTCAGTCGGAGACCCTAACCACTCCGCTACCGCCTCCCCAAAAGGCGGTAGCGGAGGCGTATGGCCCCCTAAGCCTACCCAAACACGTGAGCCGGCAGCTGTTAGCGGAACCGCACCAAATATTGTTACATTTAGCGGAATTTTCTGCTATAGCGAACATTGGAAAATGGAATAACAGGATTCTAATTTTTCCACAAAATAAAGCTTTCCAGTGAATCAAGTTCCGTTAAATCGAGCTTCTACTGTAATCTATAGAGTCCTTTCTAGTGCGTACCATTTTGAGGCAAGATATTACACCTACAGACTATGGACTCCTGGCAAGTTGAGGTGATCACTTGGACCTGTGAGTCAATTACCTCACTTCTGGACGGAGCACCTCAATTATTTCTTTACGTTCTTGAGTAAAGCTGTCATGTTTTTTAACCGACGCTTGCTCTGGTGACACCAATGAGGCGCAATAATAGCCAAGGGTTGTGTGTTACTGACATCACTGCATGTCATTGCTGTCAGTGGCCTGTTCACCTGGAGAAAGTTTAGCCTATGCTTTGTTAAACGTGATTGCCATTGAATTTTGAGACAGAATAGGGCAAGCAACAGTCAGATATTTAATCATCTGGCAACTGTGTGACAAAAGGGCCAGGGAGGAGAAGTCATACAAAGAGAAAGAGTATCAAAGTTGTGTACTCTTAATGCCCCCCCCCCCTGTTTCCCCCCCCCCTCCCTCACACATGGTTACTAGATGGACGACTACCTGACTACGCTGCTTTATTTTCTTGATCTCATATTCAATATTTTTTATATCTCATATTAAAAAAACAGAAGTTGAACACTAAGTCTCTGCTACTGTACAGTTTACATGTAGATGATGTATAGTAATCATTCTTGTTTTCCAACGTAACAAATATTTCACTAGTCATGCAAATCTGTCACAAATACTCAATATTACTTCAAGTTTTGTTTCTAAACAAGTGCCTCATAGTTGGCTTTATAGGTTTATCTTGTATAGTCCTTTAGAAAGCTGGTTCTTCATTTTTATCGAGTTTCTTACTATTGCCAGCACTAAAATATTATTCAACACATTAAAGATAAGAAATAAACAAAGTGTTTAATTCCATGGAAGTCTCAGAGCTGCTTTCTTGATTTCCCCGCTAAGAACCACACTAGTAGGGACTCTGACTTGCATCCCAGGCTCATGGGTTAAGGCCGTGTTTTCACCAAGCAAGTCGTCACGTTGAGTCAGGAAGATTCATGACATCTTGACTCATCACTTCAGTTCACATTAACTTCAATGTATTTTCTCATTAGGAGAGTTTAGTCACTATGCATTGTGTTGTGTTGGGTCACTTAGAAGGCGTGGCTATTTGCCTCATCAGGCACAGTAAGGCCACTGGGGTGTCAGCATGACGCAGGTGGAGAGTTTCCTGCTAGTACAACTGAGCCTTTTACTACAAACTCACCTTACTAAAATATTTTTTTCTGCTTAGTTTAGTTGACATGCTCAAACGAACAAAGATGTCCAAGGAAAAGAATATTGGCTCTCAGGCCCGAGACTTTGAGTCCTGATTTAAAAACTTATTTGGACTGGTCTCATGTTAAGCCTCTCGTACTTAGCAAACAAGAAATTTCAATAGGAGATGAGTTGTTGCCTAATAGTCGGAGAGAAGCGAGTGTCCGGCAAACCTCCGCTCCACCGAGTGTGTCTGGATGTTGGGAGTCTTAAGGCTCCAGCCTTACATTACTTTTTTAAAGTTGGAAACTTTCACTGCTTAATTATCATATACATTTATGTCTATTGATTGGTAGGTCATTGGATTGATCAATTAAAAATAGTAAATAGGTCTTTGGCTGTACATGCTGCCATTGTCCATCAAGATGACTGCCTTTGTCTCGGGGTCATAACTGTACACCCCGGTCTAATCTCCGGTTATGATTTCTTTAGTGAAATCAGAGTCAGCGTTGGTGCATTTTAGCATGTCACACGCAACCTGCAGACTTTTCCTTTCGGTCATCAGTGAGGAGTCTTGGAACACATTTTGCAGCAACACGACACATGCGGTGATTATCATTCAGAATGGATTGTACTGAATCAAACAAAATTCTCCTTTCACTCCGTCTCCCTACTTGTTATTCTGCCGTCTTCCATCACCATCTGCCACACTCCCCTAACCATTTCCCAGTTTCTGGTGGTTGAGGAGCGGGCAGATCATTCGTTGCTCAACTGATCTAAAGCATCACTGCAATGACGGCACCACTCTTGCATCTGCGCAGCACCCGTAGGTTCATCACCAAAAGACTATCTTTTCCATTGCCTCTTATTGTGTGTTTCCGAGGTTCTGACAAGATTGAATGCAAACTTTTTTATCAGCACATCATTGTTGCTTTGAAGATTAACGCGACTAATGCCGGGTACAAGTGCACCCATCACGGCTGCTTATCAGCGACTGTTGAGTGGAGCGGTCTTACAAATACATTGCTCTTGTGCACTAGTGTCCAAGGTCACCAAGATCACCCACCCCGCTGTGTATTCTCCCCGGGCTGCAGCGGGTTGACGCCAAATATAATATAAATAATAAAATAAAAAAAATTAAGAATTAGATGAATTAATAAGTAATATGTTGGGATACATTTTGCTACTACCTTGTATGTATATTATTGATGAAATCCCTGCCGTGCCTGACCCGGTGGTGAAAAGAAGACAGCTGTATAATTAAATGTATCCTTTATGTACAACTTCATAAGGATTTCTCTAGGAATCATACAAGGCATGAGTATTACCATCGCCAACAATTGTTCATACACAAAGAAGCACTTTCAATTAGAATACTATCGTAAAAATCATTTCAGTAATAATAACTTCATTTTCAATCTTACACGAGGATAATCACAATGTTGTCCAAGTACTGATATGATGAGTGCGAGCAGCCCTCAGCCTTCAGCCCTCAGGCAGAGAGAGCTGCAAGAGTTCCTAGGTGGTGGTGATGTCACTTAGGACAATGGAATGCCACCTTCACCAACTCTCTGAAACCAGACACACTGTAAGAATAACACTGGCACCAAAGCATTTATTACTAGGGACTTTAAAAGTTCTCATAGTGGAATTAAACAGAGGGGACCAATAGAACTATTGCATAACCTGGGGGTCGGATCACCAAGATCTGTACACAACAGAAATAAGAACAACATGAATACTCTATTACAGTAAAGGCTATATTATCTAGGAACAATTTGGATATTCCTTCACACAGGGAACAGCTGTCCTAAAAGACTGTATTAACCTAAAACTGCATCTTTCATCACAGTCTGAAAAGAGGAGCATGTACTGTGGGGCTGTTTGTAAAGTGTTACTTCTGTACTATTGTATAAAGTAGAGTCTTTCAACAGCACAAGATAAAGAGCCACAATGACCACTAATACCATGTAGTGTATAAATGATCAATTCCAATGAAAAATAAGAGTATTGCGACCCACAGTGGGTCAGCACACATTGGTGCACACGGCGGCACCCACGGGTTGCTTCATACATGGTGTATCATACATGCTAAACAACATGCTTCAATTTTCACTTAAATGTATTTTGTTTATTGCAGCTTCTTAATGTGGCAGCCCGTGCTGATGTGAGGTTAGGAACTGTTGGGGTGAAAATTAGTTGTCCATTGCATCAGCTACGCATAGATCTGTTGCAGCATGAGATGAGATGAAATGACAGACCTTAAAGCCAAGTGATTTTAAGGGTGGTTTTTCCATACTTTCAATTTTTGTCAGAGACTATATAAGGACACGTACTGACGGGACTGAGGCAAGTGGTCGCAAGAGATACTGTGGCCAATCAGTACAGTAAAACCCCAGCTATTCGGTATTCAGCTCCCGGCAAAGCTCAAGCAACTGGAATAAGAAAAATTGAATATACTGATTTTTTAAATAACTAAATTTTGAAATTGCGCTAGGTAAGAAGTGTGAACCCTGTCGTTTAATTATCGACCACTGGCGGCGCCGTGGACACTCCCCGCCATTTGTCTAAGCAGACCTGATGGATGGCCAAAATGAGTGTTTTGCCAATATACTAGGGGTGCCATATGTCCGGATTTTCCCGGATATTACCGGAATTTAGACTTAAAAATCCATGTCTGGGGAGAAATCTGAAAGTTCTCGAAATGTCTGGAATTTCAGCTTGCATCACTAATTTCTTAAAAATTTAGTACAGAACTTTAAAAGCCTGTCCAAACTATCGGGCACTGCCCAGAGTGCCCACCCAGTGTATTTATCTCTTCTTTGGCAGTGTTACCAGATGGAGCTGTTCCCGGCAGGCTCCACACTAACGAACAGAGCCCAGCAGGCTGTGCCCTTATTGAGCATGCCTGTGGTGTTCTCCACACCACTGGGTAGGTGGTTGGGTCGGGCAGTTCACGTCATTCAGTAGCCAGTAGGTGGTTTGGAAGGTCTCAGGGCGGTCTCACCGTGGGTCTCAGCAACCAGGATAAACAGGGCCCAGGAAACCTTTAGTGCCTGGCACAGTCATCGGCGTTAAACCAGTATTTGGCCAGTATTTGGTGATTTTGCTGAGCTGCGGGCACGGGCTGCCCGCTGGTTTGCCCGTCAAAGTTACAAAAAAAATTCCAGTTTTGAGAGTTTCACTCAAGCCCGATAGTGAGGACAAGCCCGTTTGCGAGTCCGAGACTGTTAGTTGAAGGGTTGCTTCCCTTGACCACTGTTGTTACATAGACGGGATAGATGTGTTATTCTGCCATCACACCAGCAAGCAAGGATATTTTGATGGTTTCCCCGCTAATGACATCACCTCCGTTCGTGCCTGCAACCCACCCTCCAAACTTGTGTATTGGAATGGGATTTGGTAGCAATGTTTGAATGTGGAAAGGGGAGAGGCGGCAGCTTCCTTAACGGGAGCATCAATTACGCGTCCTGGTCTTGGATTCGGTCGGGACCTTTCTTACATGTATAGGCCCTGTATTAAGCCGTTGCTCCCCGCCGTGGCCTGGCATCGTGCCCGTCTTCTTGAAGCAGCTTTGCCAA
>JACEEZ010025257.1:205000-215000 GCA_016584305.1 Chionoecetes opilio | reverse complement strand
TCTCGACAAGAAACATCAACTTGTCCCAGCCACGAGCCTTGTGGTCGCCCTCCACGCCGGATTGTCTCTTACAGACACAACCCGAAGGGAAGGATCGGTTTCAGGGTAGCGTGCCACATGCCCATACATCCGAAGTTGGCGCTGACGGACTATGCTGGTAATAGGCCTCGATTAAGTCTCATGGTGCAATCGCTGATGTGACACGTAATCATCCCAGCGATACCCCATGATTCTGTGAAGAAACTTATTACCAGACGACCAACCACCTTTTCCAATCAGGAGGAATGGTACCTGATTGCCACAAGGCAGTCAGGACAGCATGCAACCCGCGGATCATGGCCTCACTCCCAGCTTTGAGGAGCTCCACACTGATATTACAAACACCAGCTGCCTTTCCACCCCTCAACTTTGCTACAGCCTCTCTGACTTCATCAAGAGAGGGTGCAGTTTCGTCAATGGGAGGATTGGCATCCACTGCCCATAATCCAGTGGTGTGAAGCTGCCCAATTGGAGGGTCCACTGAGAAGAACTGCCCAAAGTACTCAGCCCAACGAGCCATCTACCCATCCATGTCCGACACGAGGCGTCCATCTGCTGTTCGGATAGCACTCGCCCGAAATGGAGACTTGGAACGGAGCTTCTTCAGGGCTTGGTAGGCGGGGTCGGAAAACATTAGCGTTCAAATGACCCTCAACTTACTCAGCGAGACTCCTGACATACCTCTCCTTGTTTCTCCCCAGGAAAGTTCTAGCCTTCTCAGCACCTCAGTAAACCCTGCATTTCTGGATGATCCTCCAACGAATACTAACGAGGATATGGTCGATCTCCTTTGCTAGCCCTCCGGCATTACTATACCATGTCCAGCAATGCAGCTCTGGTCTCTGATACCAAGAACATGAATTATCAACCTTCTGGACCTCGCGAAATCCAGAAGGAGAGAACTGTTAATGTTGCTGGTACCGGAGCCATGGGAACCAACACATAACTCATAGCCATCTCACAGTGCCAGTAGTAGCACTGAAGTCACCCAAGATGATGAGTGTGTCCCGAGGAGGACACAAATCGCAAGCCATTTATAAAACCATGCAGCCGTATTATAAAAACATAATTTTAAAATAGTTAACGTAACAGCTAACAGTATGAGAGAGGTCGTCATCAGCCTGTTAACTGTGAACGCGACAACAATGCGGGAATTCCACAACCCCATTCCAGGGCTCCAGATAGGCTGGGTTGACTGTACCCGCCTATCTTTATTATATCTTCTTAGGATATAACGGATTATCGGATATATCGAATGACCCCTCCCCACAAACCGTCCGTTACAGCGAGGGTTTACTGTACCGTAAAATGTAAGGTGTAGAATAAAATATTAAATAAGATTCTAAGTTTCCTGTAGAAGGCAATCATTATCCATAACTGAGAGTAAAAATCAAGGCATCACACACCCCTCTTGCCCATCAGTCTACCTTTGCCGCCCCATTGTAAACACCGCTCGCGTCCTCCCGTGCCGTAAGTATACAAACTTTCAATCATTTAATGTAACGAACAAAGTTAATTTTACACGGAAATGGTGGGAAATAGCGAACTTCCACCTCGTATAATGAACAAAGTTTGTTATATGCGAAAAGTTAGGATCCCTCTGATATATCGTCACCTCCTTCCCCCGACTGGTTAGCTAAAGCGAGGGTTTACTGTATTAGCATTGGAGTAGTGTAGTGCTTAGTATGTTCTGCTCACAACTGAGGTGTCCATTGGGTCCTTGAGTAAGCTGGTTCGATTCCTTGGGGCCATATAGACTATTTGGGTCTGTCTCCTTTTGTGCTGCCCCTCATCAACAAGCAAAGAATAGGTACGGGAGGAAAGCAGAGTGAAAATCCCAACATGAACTGTGTGTAAAAGGTAAAGATGGGAGCATACGCTAAGCTGCGCATGGCATGCGGTGCTCATCTCCGTGACATTAGCCCTTAGAGCCTGTGGTGGGTGAGGACCCGTTACCCCGGGACACAGGGCTAGTGTGACTCCCGGGTTACCACAGTTACCTTCCCCAGGTTACCCCAGGTACCCATTTATCAACCCCGAAAGGAAGGAAGAACAGCTGGGTAGGCTGGTCACCGGCTTGCCCTGGCCCGGGATCGAACCAGGGCCCGCAGATTCGTAGCCAGGCACGCTAGCCACTGCACCACGGAGGCGACAACTGCGTGTGGCAATCCTTAATTTCAGTGTATGTTTGTGTGTGTGTTTGGGGACCCTTGCCTTGGAGGACAGCAAATTGTCTGCGCCACTGCGAAATGGTAAACATGCCTACAATAAAATATATAATAATTATATTTTTTACCATCAACCTGCACACACAGAGACAGAAGGCAAAGGAGTAAGTAAAGGGAGGTGGTTGATCTCTCCACCAATCCCTCAGCGAGGACACTCACCAGCCAGCCATAAAGCAGCCCTCTTGGTGAAGGGAGGGAGTGACCAGGCTCTTCAAATAAGTGAATCATTTACTATTTACTGTTGTGGTTAATTGCAAATCCATTAATTACTAAAAACAAGAAAGCAACAAAGTAAAACAAAACAAAATTTACCTATAGAAAATATCAATTCTCAACGGGAGTTTCAGACGTGGTTGACGATACCTCTTCTTGTGCTGTCTTGCTCTCTTCAGAACTCCCGCCACTCTTGCCGAGGGAGGGACTTGCCGTACCTGCCTCACTGCTGTCCTCAAAGCTCTTCTTCATGAGGCCTCGAGATGAGAGGAAGCTGAGCCAAATGTGCAAAATAAGTAAACATGCAATATAAAGCTGCAAATGAATGTATATTGGAAATGTGTATTACAGTCTTCTACTAGACCATTAACATCACACAAAGCAGGAAGAACACAGGAAAATATCTACAAACAATCATTATGGGTTTAAGACTGACAGTCTAAAAAAATTCATAAAACACAAATGTTATAAAATAAATTAAAAATACCTGGCAAAAATTATGGAAAATCAAAGTAATTAAACAAGAAAGAAATCTACAAGCTTTGGTAACTGACGTGAGCTATGCAGCTAATCGGCATGACAAGAGTACGCGTGTGTCCCTGCGTGTGGGTGCCGGGATCATGGGCTCGGGTGGGCGTGACTGCTAATGCCTACTGATCATTAAGCACCAAGCTTCTAGAAGGATGCCTAGGGAGGGAAGACTCATAAGGAGTACTCATAGATTACGTACTTTGCCTTTACAAAACACCAGTGCACCAGAGTGCCTCTTGGGGACTGTACATAGTCATTGCCAAAGAAAATATCAGCAAAGTGACTAGTGATCTGGTTAGCATTAATGTGGGGAGTATCGCGTTTCTTTTAAGCCACTGAATGCAAGCTTGAAAAAGTATCACACAATCACATTTGGACAGTATGAAAACTACCTCTTAACCCCTTGAGACCCAGGACGTAATTTCCATTGTAATTTGGCTAACATTAAGATGATTTTTAGTCACTATAACCAATATTTTATAGATATGACCTGTTTAGTATCCTTGTCGACTAGCTAATTTGGTATATTCAGTTACTTTTCTTAATTTTATGGCTCGAGAAAAGACAATTGTTTATAGCAAAGGAAAGATCTGGGTATGAAGGGGTTAAAGTCAGCTAACAGGGTTGTTTATTCAAACATCAAATTGGTATTTCCAGAAGAATTAGGAGTATTAGGAAGCCCACTGGAATGAATGTCAGGAGTATTAGGAAGCCCACTGGAATGAATGTCAGGAGTATTAGGAAGCCCACTGGAATGAATGTCGTCACATGAAAACTACTAGTGATTTAATATGCCAATTTGGTAAGTGAACAGTCCATAGAATCATTATTGGGACTAAAATACTGTGCTGATCACTCCTGGTTCTTTTTTAATTTAGCGATCTTTTTCATATATCAGATTTGTAATGTAATTTTGTCTATATGCCAGTTATCCAAAATATTTCATAGTATCTAAAGAGGTGAACCAAAAGAGTGCCATCAACAAATGAAATCTGGAAGTAAGACTACAAGGCAGCGGCTGGGAACCCTGTCACCCAGGTTTAAATACGTGATTGGAAGTGAAGTCAATTTACTGTTGACGGTAACACCTCGTCACCACGACTGCCAACCAAAACTGTTATTCCAGCATTGATGAATCTTATATTATTTTCATTCCTAATGACAAAATATACTGTAACTCAAATGGCTTTAAACAAGCCTGTTGTACTGCTATTTAGGATAAGGGCGTTGGGCGAAAAACATCACTTTCTGGGAATAAAAATTGTAGGCATAGCAAAAATAATTTTGATATGAAAAAAGGACAGAAAAATGCATCTGATGGGACACAGAAACCCACCCTAGGGATCAGGACAGCAGTCTTGAAAAGTACTCAAAACCTGTTTCTCAAAACAAGATTTCTTCACCTTTGAATTCTATCTCCTCAGCCAGTTATGCATCAATTTCAATGAAACAAAGATGCAGCAAAAGCACAAGGCCTGTATCGCAATGTAGCAATGCATATTTTATAATTTAACATTTTACATTTTTTTCTGAATTTTTAGCATAAATTTATAATTTTTGAAAAATATTGCCGACAAATTAAACACAATATCGAAACAATCTAGTTACATTAAAGACCATAGTATGACTTTTCTTGCATGTGAAGCACACGATTGCAATAAAATCTGCAGGAGATAGATTTCAAAAATCCCGTGGGGCAGAGGTTGAGTCAAAAGCGTTAGGGGTAGTTAGCAAGGCATCTCAGGCAAGCAGGCATACACACACTTGTTCCAGTCACCTCATTATGTCTAGCTAATCTTTGTTCATTAAATAAAACTGTCACCTCCCCAGCCTATGGACTCCCTCTCCTTTTTAAACTAAACCAGCAAGGAAATTCCATCGTTACGTTACAATTGCTAGATTTTGATGAGAGATAAAATTAACAAACAAGTGGCATGAGTCTCGGGGCGGCTGTAGACAGCACAGCAAACATCACAGTCACCACAACACAAACATTGATCATTGAATCAAGTAAATCAATGGATTGGTGATTTCATGGATTCATTTTTGTGGATTTTCATCATTGATCACTCATGGCTTTCTCTCCATCCGCCTGTATCCTGTGTGTTAATGCCTTGGCACTCCCTTGACGGGCCAAGTGCACCACAAAACTATCCTGTTGCCGGTGACCACACACCTCGTCCTTGTACACGTCAACCCTCCCTCTCACTCGTGTGCTCAAAGGTTGTCTCTACTTTACAGACATCTTACGCACACCCTCACCATGTATCTGACTTGTCTAGACCCTCATCAACCCCTAGTCTCCCATGCCCTCCTGTCACCGGACCAAGCTGCCGTTTCCACAAGAACCACACCACAAAGCACTCCTCCCTCATGCCATCAACACTTTCATTATTTGCATCAGCCACTAAACACAGACACACACCAAAAACTCATCTCCATTTCAAAAAGCTCATGTGGTAAACAGGTGTAAGTGTGTGCATGTGCATATATATATATATATATATATATATATATATATATATAAATATATATATCATATATATATATATATAATATATATATATTTCATATATATATATATATATATAATATATATATAATATATATATATATATACATATATATATATATATATAATCTATATATATATTGGTATTCTATAATTAGCTACTTACTTGAAGTTATCCATCAGCTCCTCCTCTACCTCCTCCTCCTCCTCCTCTCTTTTAGTCTCCTCTCTATCTGCTCTCTCCAATTCACTGTACATCCAAGTCATGCAAAATATCAATGAACTATAATTAGTAGTTAGTAATGGACTAGTAACTATCAACCATATACTTCCAATACTACAAGCAGAAAAACATCACAGTGCAGTGAAAAAGTCACAAAACAACCTTTGAAATATACTCCAGTAGAGCAACACCCAAGAAATGCTCCAAATGAAGCACTCGTCCATCGCACAAATATAGTTTTGTAAAAATATCACTGAATTTTATGTCAAATAATAACATTGAAAGTTCCCCTGAAACAATGAAGCAATTTTGTCTAATTGCCACTTCAACTAAAGTGCAGGTATATGTTTCAAACACCTGCTTCATATGCTAAATATCTTCCAGGTGTGTGAGTAGTACCGTAATGAAAGTAAAGTTGGGGGCATTAGCTATGCTGCGCGTGGCCTCGGTGCTCATCTCCGTGGCAGTAGCCTTTGCGCCTGTGGTGGGTGAGGTCCCGCTACCCCGGGACACAGGGCTAGTGTGACATCCGGGTTACCACAGTTACCTTCCCCAGGTACCCATTCATCAACCATCCCCAAAAGGAAGGATGAACAGCTGGGTGGGCTGCACGCCCTGGCAGGGATTCGAACCTGGGCCTGCGGATTCGTAGCTCGGCGCGCTAGTCAATGCACCACGGAGGCATATGTAGAGATAAGTGTTAAATAAGAATCATTCCCTGAAAGTATGCTGACGTACCCGAGCCTCTTAAGCTAAGGACCAGAGATAAATTAGGTGATCGCCATCAATACAACTAAGCTTGAAAATAGTCCAGAGTTCTGCCTACAAATGAGTTGAATTCATGCTGGGGGACCAAGCATCTAGATCTAAATTTAAGTTACATATACTGTTTTCATGTTGGCAAGGACACTCACGATGGCTTAGTCCCACCGACTCCACTTTCCCCGGCAGGCTGAGTAGTTCAGAGCGGGTAAGTAGTCAACATAAAATGCTCGCCGATATCTAGTATCTCAGCTACCCAGCCCGCCGGGGAAGTTGAGTCGCCAGAACTAAGCCATCGTGAGTGGCCTTGCCAAACTGAATACAGCATAGTCGTGACACTGATTTTAAGACTGATAGTACGAGAACAGAGCAAGCTGTAAGACTGTTTAAAGGACTGGCACAATTTTTACTGTTTGTAAATAAACCTATGAGGTGTACAAGGGTTTCATTGGCTTATCCCTTCACTTCCTTCACTAAATGTACCACCACAAATGTGACAATAGGTGTATTCATCAACTTATCTCAGCAACCACATCAAAATGACCTGGATCTGGTATCATGGCACTCATCTTTGTTATACATACACATGCACATTATAATGTATGTGACTTGATCACCTGCACTGCTACTCTAGGCACATTAACCTGAACTGCAAAGTTGTTTCCCAAACAAGTGTTATATTTTGTAGCATGAATAAGAAACAAGCCCGGACACAAAACACCTTGTGATCAATGCAACTCACAACCTGTGTAGCATTGCTATCAATGCTACACCCAAGGGTCACACTGGTGGCCATTAGTACACTCACAACCTGTGTGTAGCATTGCCATCAATGCTTCACCCAAGGGTCACAGTGGTGGCCATCAGTACAGGTCTACAGTGTGACAATGAACACTGCTTCAAGGTTGATGACCTGGATCTCGCCTTAGCAGTGTGCCACATCACCTCGGATTTCTAGCGTTTCCTCATTGGATCAAATTACTTTACTTATTAATAACTAAGTACAACAACTTACGTTGCTGTTAAAAAATTCTAGTTCTTTTTATATTAAAAGTTTCTTCATTGCTTAATCACAATCACCAATGTCAACAACTTTCCATAATATATAGTTATTCCAGTTACAATTCAAAAATAATAAATCATATTTGGGACCAAACCACAAGAACATTATAAGCTCAAACCTGTTCCGTGTGTAGTGAATGAAGCAGGGAGTGGCATCATGAGACTCTCTGACCCTGCCTGAAGGGCTGAACCTCTACACAACAATGACCACCACCACTCCACCACCACACAGGAGCTTAACATGACAATGTAGTTTCTTTCCCTGATGATGAAGCTGCCCACTGTCTGTGATTCTGAGTTAAGGTACAACAAAAAGAGACAAACAATTCAGCAAATAATCTCTAAGACTGACCCATGCAGAGAGAAGGCCACGGAAAGCATTGCATCACGTCATGCACACATCAAGGTGACAACGCCATGCACAGAGAGCACCTGGACCCACCTGTTCTGAGGCTCCCCGGTTGAGGTAACAGAGTTCTTGTGGTCATCACAGTTAGCTTCAAAAGCTGAATCAAAATTTATATTAGAGAAGTCCGCTCTGAAGGCCTCTTGGTTGGATGCATTTTCCCCAAACCCTGCGTCTGAGTTTTCCTGCGCAGGATGGGGCACGGGATTAGGAGGACCACTGAACAGGCCACTGAAGCCTGGGGTGATGGCGGCAAAGTCTGCCCACCCGCTGTTGTTTGAGGTGTCTGACATGGGCCCGGCCTCCCAGGGGTTGGCGCCTTCATTCTTGTCATCCTCCTCATTCCCACTTCTCTTGTCAAACACTTCAGCCCATTCTGTAACAACCAACCCAACCATTGCATCAAAGACTGCAATGGGTGACTAACTTTCCTTGAATACAAATGAAAGTATGAAGCACTGCCGAGTAACTACTGACATATTGACAATTCGCCTCCCTTTTGGCTGTACTCACCGTCTTGGTCCACCTCCATCTTGGTCTCGCCAGCCCTCAGCCCGGAAATCTCCTCCTCCTCGTCCTCTGAGCTGGAGGCCTGATCCTTGTCCTTCTCACTGCGAAGAGACACTTGCCCTCACACACCACTACCAAATAAAATGTTGCATCTACATCTCATATAAAACCATTCACAAATTAAAATCTACCATCACTAAACAGATTATTACAATTACAGTAAAACCTCTCATATTCGGACTAATTGGGCCAAGGAGTGGTCCGAGTAATGCAAGGATCCGAATAATGGGGGGATTATATATGGGGGGATATGAGAAGAAAAAAGAAAAAAGAAAAAAAAAAAAAAAAACATCTGTGCGTGTATATATATATATATATATATATATATATATATATATATATATATATATATATATATATATATATATATATATATATATAGCTAGGAAAGTTCGACCCCTAAAAAAAATTAAAAAAAAAAAAAAAAAAAAAAAATCTAGGTGTATCTGTATGTAGCTAGGAAATTGCGGAGGAAAAAAAAAAGTCCGAATACGAGAGGTTTTACTGTACTGATCTGGAATTCTCTCTCAGCATAGCTAGTGGTGATCAAGACATTCATTACCTCAGTCATTTACCATTTTACTGATACGTTCACAAGCTGCTTTCCCTCCTGCCCCCCTCCATCAACATTTAAATACACAGGCATAGGGCTAAACATTGTGGGTCATAAAACTAATAAATCTGAGACGTCCAAATTATTTTCCAGGACCATCTGTTTGTGGTGTGTTTACCCATGTATGGATGCATCTACATATGAAAATGCCACAAGACTGCCGCTGAATGAATGGGAAATGTTGGGTTACAAGAATGGGGAGTGTTGTCTAATGGAAATGTTGGGTTACAAGAATGGGGCGTGCTGTCTAATGGCAATGTTGGGTTACAAGAATGGGGTGTGGTCTAATGGCAATGGAAATGTTGGGTTACAAGAATGGGGAGTGCTATCTAATGGAAATGTTGGGTTACAAGAATGGGGCGTGGTCTAATGGCAATGGAAATGTTGGGTTACAAGAATGGGGAGTATTGTCTAATGGAAATGTTGGGTTACAAGAATGGGGCGTGGTCTAATGGCAATGGAAATGTTGGGTTACAAGAATGGGGAGTGCTGTCTAATGGAAATGTTGGGTTACAAGAATGGGGAGTGCTGTCTAATGGAAATGTTGGGTTACAAGAATGGGGAGTGTTGTCTAATGGAAATGTTGGGTTACAAGAATGGGGAGTGCTGTCTAATGGCAATGTTGGGTTACAAGAATGGGGCGTGGTCTAATGGCAATGGAAATGTTGGGTTACAAGAATGGGGAGTGCTGTCTAATGGAAATGTTGGGTTACAAGAATGGGGAGTGCTGTCTAATGGAAATGTTGGGTTACAAGAATGGGGCGTGGTCTAATGGCAATGGAAATGTTGGGTTACAAGAATGGGGAGTGTTGTCTAATGGAAATGTTGGGTTACAAGAATG
>JACEEZ010025257.1:105000-200000 GCA_016584305.1 Chionoecetes opilio | reverse complement strand
GATAGTCTACATGTGGAGTGGAGTTGTACAAAGCCATGAAGGTGCAATCCCTCACCTGAGATTGTCGTCCTGGTCCTTGAATTCATCATCAGCGTAGCGGAAGTCGCCAATGACATCCATGTCCATCTCCTTGAAGCCCTGTTGATGACATTGATGTATTCTCTATTACACTCAACTACCCACTCATGTGCAATTATATCATGTGTGTAATCACCATCTTGTTATTTTGATATAATGGTGTACCTAACTACTGAAAATAATATTTAGACCCATCACACTTTCCCCTTTGATGTATGAATGACAATTACTAAAACAATGCACTGCAAAGCTAAAAATATACATGTCAATATCAACTTTCTGAACATTAATACAATTTCTGAACAATAAAAAAAAAACTAATGACATGTGAAAAGCATAGCTTGTATCCGTGACTCAAGTCTTCATCTTACTCTACAGGCTACAGTGCAAATATGGAACTACAAAATATTATTCTCAAGGTCTAATCTTTCTTGATATAAATTCTGCATGAGGCTCTTAATGATGAAGAAGAAGCTACCATAACAGTGTGTACTGTGTATGCATGACCCTGCGCTGGAAGGCCGCCAGTCAGCTATGTACTTCAGGCTACAAGCAGGAGAATGGATGCCCCAATACCACAATGATACCGCTAACATCACCACAACACCAGTCACTTGTAATACACAGCACAGAGGTGAGAGGCCTACCCAGTTAATGTGACCTACAAATGCAAAATACTGAGGCCAATCAAACACTACTACATAGACTTACATAGGATTGATTCATGAAGGAAAAGATTCAAGGCTTACTGTTCCCATTCAGTATATTGATCCACACATGTTTAAGTGTTTGTATTTTCAAATCTATGTACTCATTCACTATTGCTTTTTGTTATTAAAAGAATACAAAAAAAACCCAAGTAATCATTTATTTATTTCCAAGGTGACAGCTGTGCCCCCCCCCATGACCCACTACAGCCTCACCCATCAGTCCCCCATTATTGTGTATGAACAGAAATCACTAAGTAATGCCACACCCTCGAAACCCTGACAGCTGTGACAATGAAGAGTATAAAATATGTCAAAAGAAGAGTAAAGCTTGAGGCTATAAACCCAACAAGAACATTGACTTCCCAGGTGGATACAAACATCAATTTAGTCACCTGCTCTCCTCCCCACACCTGGGAAGCTTCCATATGCTGGCAAAGCACTCTGTCCTTGTTCTCCCCCCCATCCTCCTCCTCCTCATGACCCTCTTGGAGAAAGGATGGGCCCTCATCTGGCTGGTCTGTCTCCCTTCCAGTATGCCCCCACTCATGCTTGCTCCCAGAAGAGCTAATGCTTAGCATGTAGGTCCACTAACAAGCATGCAGGTTAAGGGGTGTTAGAATACCCCGTCACAGAAATAAGGGTTCAGGGGAGAAAGCAGGGGGAAAAAGAATATATAAACATGATATAGATGATGAGTCACAGCTTGGAGTATAGAATCACCAGACACTCCTGCTTAGAGAAGCTCTGGAAGTGATATAAAATGATGATTAAAGGTAAATACAGCAGACAGATTGAAGCTTTTCAAGCATGATGGAATAACTGAAAATATATGGAAAGGAAAGTGATGGATTACATGCAGAAAGGATGACCCCCTGAATTCAAGATTCATAAGAATGAATCTTGTCAGAACTATGTACCTTCCTTCCTCATACAAGAGACCTGAGTGGACACTGTCATGTTGCAAGCACAAATATGAGACTACATATAGTCTGAGAGGAGTCATGATGCAGGAACATAAGGTCGTTGTCTTCCTAGGAAGACCAGTACAGCTAAGCCTCAATTGCAGGAAAAAGAAAAAAAAATCACCAACTTCATGAACCATGAAGCAAATTTGCACAAAAAGTCACACTACAAGATCTCTTCACCTTCCAAAGTTGATTTATATTTACTTTATATTTCACAGTTTTTGCTAAAACATACTTCTTATCATGTATACTATTTTATCTAAATGAAATTTCTATTTTCTTCACATCCTACACTGGTGAAGGAGTGTGTGCGTGGCTGCCGGTCACGTCGGCAGCCTTCCCGGCACCCACAGTGGCGGAGACTGTCACCGCCCGGCACCGACACACTACATAGTGAGGTCTTGGTCGCCTAGTCTTGCAGGGAATTTCCATAGCAGTTTGCAATACATTGAATCATTGCAAATTGTATACGAGGCGCTTATTTCAGAAACTCGATAAGCGCCATCAATAAAAAACTAAGAAAATGGCTTCAACTGTTTCAATGTTCAAAATGTCATATCTTTTGAACGTTGAAACATTTTGAAGCCATTTTCTTAGTGTTTTATTGATGGCGCTTATCGACTTTCTGAAATCAGCGCCTCATATGTGCTAACTTACAAATGCGACAATGATGTACTATGCATTACCAATATATGATGATGATTATGATGCGTCATTTAGGTCCCTGATGCTACTCCATGGAGAAGAACATCATCACAATAACAATAAGCAAACTCCTACAAGTGATGATGTGTTGTGTATAATATCACGGCACTGAAGGCTGCGACCTGGACACAAAATCTCTCTCCCTCTCTCTCTCTGTATCCCTTTGTATCATTATCATCAAGAAAATCTGTCTTTTATTATCACATATTGGGACTTGAGAATTTATATAACTCATCATGCGGTCTAACCACTAAAGAAACATTGGGTCTCAAATACCTGTTGGAAGGAGACCCATAAGACCAATCAAGGCAATGGCAGGACCTAACACTGAGAATATAAACAACCAACTTACAAAACTAAGGATTAAGTACAAATTCCTTGACCGAAATAAATCTTTTCTTTGTAATATCTTTCTTTTCTTCTATCCTAGGTGAACTTTTCTATCTGACAACATTTTCAAACTGTACAGAAACTTAACAATTGAGACATACTTGTAGTACTTGAAATAATCTTTTCTTGGTAATATTTTGTTTTTCTTTCCAATGTGAACTTTTATATCTTAGAACATTTTCAAGGTGTTAATGTGACTTCTTAACAATTGAGGCATACTTGTACACCAGACTACAGTGTCCTATTGCTAAGGAAGACAGTAGTACAGACAGAGCAAGGCGGGCAGTAATGCACACGGCTTGCTGGAAGAGCACAGAGTTAGATATCATAGGAGAGAGCGGGGCAGGTTGCATCGAGGGTAGGTTGCATCATTGCCTCTAACTCGCATGTTATCACACGTACATCATCTAAATACTACTACTACTACTACTACTACTACTACTACTACTACTACAACAATAATAATAATAAAAAAAGTAAATGCGAGTTAGAGGCAACGATGCAACCTCCCCTCGATGCAACCTGCCCCGCTCTCCCCTACGCATCAAGAACGGCGTCTAACCTGCTTCACAATGGGACCGTCAAAAGTTTGTTGATAAAAATTTGAAACATCGTCGGAATCGTCGTCAGATTCAAGGTGATGATGGATCCCCTGAACCTGGGAGATGGAGTGACAAGAGTGCTGGTTGAGTTAGAGAGTGGCATGGCTCGCTGTGTCCTTGTGGTGGCTACTCCCGCCAACACAAGTCTCGGCATAGCAAGACTTAGCTCAAGGTTATCTTATTGCAAGGACTTAAATATTAGTTTCCTGATCAGTAGCAGTTAATGAATGGCCTGGATCAATATTTTGCAGCTATCATCCCAGAAAGGCCAACTGCACGGGATAGAACGAAGCCTGACACTCCTAAATGAACCAGTCACTGCACAGGAATGACAGAAGCCTAGATCAGGAATGACCATGAATGACTGAAGCCTAGCCCTTCTAATGAGCTAGTAGAAACCCAGGCCCAATGAAGGTTACCAAGATGGAACGATATTCTTAGGAACAGGATAATCCCTCAAAACCACCAAAGAACAGTACAGCTATCCTTCAGCACCACACTGCAGAGTAATGATGAATTATAAGACAAGCTCAATCAAGCTCCTAATGCTAAGATGACCTTGAACACAAAAGGCATGCTTAGTTATTTGTGTGGTGGCGGTACAACCTCATGTTTAGGTTCATACAGGAACTATTCGTACCATCTTTGTGAATGGCCCCAACAAATGATCCGTCCCTCACATATAGATAACTGAACTAAGCAATAACAAACTACAGTAAACCTCTCATAGTCGGACTAATTGGGCCAAGGAGTGGTCTGAGTAATGCAAGGATCCGAATAATGGGGGGATATGTATAAAAAAAAATTTAAAAAAAAAAAAAAAATCTAGGTGTATATATATATAGCTAGGAAATTTCGACCCCTAAACAAAATTAAAAAAAAAAAAAAAAAAAAAAAATCTAGGTGTATATATATATAGCTAAGAAATTTCGACCCCTAAAAAAAAAAAAAAAAAAAAAAAAAAAAAAAAAAAAAAAAAAAAAAAAAAAAAAAAAAAAAAAAAAAAAAAGAGGAGGTCCGAATAATGTCAAAGTCCGCATAATGAGGGTCCGAATACGAGAGGTTTTACTGTATTCCTGTACCCATGCAAAGTATTCTTGATTTGGTCCTAAAAAAGAACATTTTAAAGAGAACAGATAGGTGCTTTGAGAACTACTAGTACCATTTATCCGGAATTCTAAAAATCAAACAAGAAATTATCAAAATCCAGATATCATATAAACTGGTAAGTTTTCAATGAGGCTTCAGGCTTCGTAGCAGCTTGTTGCTCAGCCTTGTTTTTGATTGGGTGTTATAACCACATGGTAGCTGCTGTGGAAACTTCACCATCAACTTGTAATTATTTGTCCCAATTCATTTGATATATGATTTTCACAAACAGCTGTACCCCATAAGACATGGACTTGAGGCAATGTTTCAAGATGCGGTGACATGAATTGCCACTCTATGTGAGATAGCGGCGCAGTGTATGAGGCACAGTGATGCATGTACTACCTGTACTACTACACACAGTACACCCTCACACCCACCACCGCAATACTGCACAGTGGGCCCGTCACTAACTTACACCATATGTATCATTGTGAAGAAAAGCAACACAACCTCACAATTAAATGACTTTAATATAATTAGTTAGGAGTTGAGTGCCTCTGCCAAACCGTCTGTCCCCAACACCACCTGCCCCACACCCCAACACCACCTGCCCCACACCCCAACACCACCTGCCCCACACCCCCACACCACCTGCCCCACACCCCCACACCACCTGCCCAACACCCCAACACCACCTGCCCCACACCCCCACACCACCTGCCCCACACCCCCACACCACCTGCCCCACACCCCAACACCACCTGCCCCACACCCCTACACCACCTGCCCCACACCCCAACACCACCTGCCCCCCACACCCCCACACCACCTGCCCCACCACCCCCACACCACCTGCCCCACACCCCACACCACCTGCCCCACACCCCAACACCACCTGCCCCACACCCCAACACCACCTGCCCCACACCCAACACCACCTGCCCCACACTCCAACACCACCTGCCCCACACTCCAACACCACCTGCCCCACACTCCACACACCACCTGCCCCACACTCCAACACCACCTGCCCCACACCCAACACCACCTGCCCCACACTCCAACACCACCTCCCCACACTCCAACACCACCTCCCCAACACCCCACACCACACCTGCCCCACACCTCCAACACCACCTGCCCCACACCCCAACACCACCTGCCCACACCCCACACCACCTGCCCCACACACCCCACACCACACACTGCCCACACCAACACACCTCCCACACCCACCACCTGCCCCACACCCCAACACCACCTGCCCACACCCCACACCACCTGCCCACACCCCAACACCACCTGTCCCACACCCCAACCACCTGCCCACACCCCAACACCACCTGCCCCACACCCCAACACCACCTGTCCCAAACCCCAACACCACCTGTCCCACACCCCAACACCACCTGTCCCACACCCCAACACCACCTGCCCCACACCCCAACACCACCTGCCCCACACTCCCACCTAGCTCGGCAGCCTCCCCCAGCAACTCCCTCCTCTCACATTGTTGTAATACTAAAATAAACCAAGTCAAGTCCTCAGGGGTGCCAGGGCTCAGCAGGGGCTCAACAGGGGCTCAGCAGGACTCAGCAGGCTCAGCAGGGGCAACGTCATCTCTGTCGATGGCGATGACTGCTTGCCACACGGCTTCACCTTGTTTTGCCCCTCACGTGGCGAATGCGGAATGATTGTGAAACCCAGAAAAGCTTGAAATCTGCATCACCTCCGCTCCTAAGCTTTCCGGATAAATGGTACAGTGCCTATGATCACACTTTCACATGCCACAATTAATGAAAAGTTATCCTCAACACTTAACATTTCAGGGCCAAAACCCCGTATCTCCTGTAACTCAAAGCTGAAGGACCGGGTTTAGTGGATGCAGGGAGTAAAATATTTCTCAAATCAAACCACATGACTACTTTGTACCTAAATGAAGCTTAAAAGCCAATTAAATCATGGAAAATAAACTACCTGCACTAATAGGTTACACATACAAAGATGAATAAATAAACAAAATTAAGCTAAGTATTCATGAAACTAATGATTGAAATTTTTACATCGACCAGGAAAAAAATTGCTTCCTCCTTGCATGCTCATTATCTCGAAAGTAACTTAATTTTTTTTCTCTCTCTCTCTCTCTCTCTCTCTCTCCCCCTTGCATGCTCATTATATCGAAAGTAACTTAATCTCTCTCTCTCTCTCTCTCTCTCTCTCTCCTTGCATGGTCATTATCTCGAAAGTAACTTAATTTTTTTTTTTCTCTCTCTCTCTCTCCCCCTTGCATGCTCATTATATCGAAAGTAACTTAATCTCTCTCTCTCTCTCTCTCTCTCTCTCTCTCTCTCATCATCCTCTTCTCCAATATTATTTTAACCTCTTCTCAAACTTTTAACTTTCATACATTCAGACAATCACCTTTCCCTAAATCCAATAGTGTGAATCTTTTCCTTCCCTGCTGTAACACCTTCCTTGTGCTTCCCTCCTTGTATTTGCCAACCATGGAATTCACATCTTTTCTAGCATAGCCTACCCAGTGATAAGCTCTGATAGCCATTCCTGAATTTAGCATTTTACTAAGGAACTCCTCCATTATTTATTTATCCCTACACACACACAAACACACACACGCACAAACATACACACACCTTCCCTCTTTTATTCATTCATGCAATTCCTCTCTCTCTCTCTCTCTCTCTCTCTTCTCTTCTCTCTCTCTCTTCTCTCTCTCTCTCTCTCTCTCTCTCTCTCTCTCCTCTCTCTCTCTCTCCTCTCTCTCTCTCTCTCTCTCTCTCTCTCTCTCTCTCTCTCTCTCTCTCTCTCTCTCTCTCTCTCTCTCCTCTCTCTCTCTCTCTCTCTCTCTCTCTCTCTCTCTCTCTCTCTCTCTCTCTCTCTCTCTCTCTCTCTCTCTCTCTCTCTCTCTCCTCTCTCTCTCTCTCTCTCTCTCTCTCTCTCTCTCTCTCTCTCTCCTCTCTCTCTCTCTCTCTCTCTCTCTCTCTCTCTCTCTCTCTCTCTCTCTCTCTCTCTCTCTCTCTTCTCTCTCTCTCTCTCTCTCTCTCTCTCTCTCTCTCTCTCTCTCCTCTCTCTCTCTCTCTCTCTCTCTCTCTCCTCTCTCTCTCTCTCTCTCTCTCTCTCTCTCTCTCTCTCTCTCTCTCTCTCTCCTCTCTCTCTCTCTCTCTCTCTCTCTCTCTCTCTCTCTCTCTTCTCTCTCCTCTCTCTCTCTCTCTTCTCTCTCTCTCTCTCTCTCTCTCTCTCTCTCTCTCTCTCTCTCTCTCTCCTCTCTCTCTCTCTCTCTCTCTCTCTCTCTCTCTCTCTCTCTCTCTCCTCTCTCTCTCTCTCTCTCTCTCTCTCTCTCTCTCCATGGTCCAGTCAAACCCTCCCTTGAACTTTCCCAAACCTCTATTCAGATTTGTTGTCAACCTAATCTCTCCAATGGGCTCCTCTGATCACAATCTACATCTGAGGGTGTCTACATCAATTTCCTTCTCCCTCCAGGATGCTTGCTCTATACATACACCTTATCCACCCATGTATGGAGTATGCCTCATGTTTTGGGGGGATTCACTCACACATAAGAACATAAGAAAATAAGGAAGCTACAAGAGGCCGTGAGACCTACACGAGGTAGTTCCTGTTACTTTACACTACCTACATCCACCTTTCATCCCCATCCATGAATTTATCCAGCCCCCTTTTAAAGTGCTCTAATGACTCTGCACTAACTACCTGTCTACTGAGTCCATTCCAATCATCTACCACCCTATTTGTGAACCAGTTTTTCACTATTTCCTTTTTAAACAGCTCTTCTAAACAGGGTAGTCAAAAGCTTTCTGGCCCATCAACACTCCGCCAGTGTTGCTTCTCTTGCTATCTTCTTCAGCTATTTTCATGATTGCTGTTCTACTGAGCTTGCTAACTGCTGCCTCCTGCGACCTCACTGCACATGACTTCCTGAGCTTGCTAACTGCTGCCTCCTGCGACCTCACTGCACATGACTTCCTGAGCTTGCTAACTGCTGCCTCCTGCGACCTCACTGCACATGACTTCCTGAGCTTGCTAACTGCTGCCTCCTGCGACCTCACTGCACATGACTTCCTGAGCTTGCTAACTGCTGCCTCCTGCGACCTCACTGCACAAGACTTCCTGAGCTTGCTAACTGCTGCCTCCTGTGACCTCACTGCACATGACTTCCTGAGCTTGCTAACTGCTGCCTCCTGCGACCTCACTGCACAAGACTTCCTGAGCTTGCTAACTGCTGCCTCCTGCGACCTCACTGCACAAGACTTCCTGAGCTTGCTAACTGCTGCCTCCTGCGACCTCACTGCACATGACTTCCTGAGCTTGCTAACTGCTGCCTCCTGCGACCTCACTGCACATGACTTCCTGAGCTTGCTAACTGCTGCCTCCTGCGACCTCACTGCACATGACTTCCTGAGCTTGCTAACTGCTGCCTCCTGCGACCTCACTGCACATGACTTCCTGAGCTTGCTAACTGCTGCCTCCTGCGACCTCACTGCGCATGACTTCCTGAGCTTGCTAACTGCTGCCTCCTGCGACCTCACTGCACATGACTTCCTGAGCTTGCTAACTGCTGCCTCCTGCGACCTCACTGCACATGACTTCCTGAGCTTGCTAACTGCTGCCTCCTGTGACCTCACTGCACATGACTTCCTGAGCTTGCTAACTGCTGCCTCCTGCGACCTCACTGCACAAGACTTCCTGAGCTTGCTAACTGCTGCCTCCTGCGACCTCACTGCACAAGACTTCCTGAGCTTGCTAACTGCTGCCTCCTGCGACCTCACTGCACATGACTTCCTGAGCTTGCTAACTGCTGCCTCCTGCGACCTCACTGCACATGACTTCCTGAGCTTGCTAACTGCTGCCTCCTGCGACCTCACTGCACATGACTTCCTGAGCTTGCTAACTGCTGCCTCCTGCGACCTCACTGCACATGACTTCCTGAGCTTGCTAACTGCTGCCTCCTGCGACCTCACTGCGCATGACTTCCTGAGCTTGCTAACTGCTGCCTCCTGCGACCTCACTGCACATGACTTCCTGAGCTTGCTAACTGCTGCCTCCTGCGACCTCACTGCGCATGACTTCCTGAGCTTGCTAACTGCTGCCTCCTGCGACCTCACTGCGCATGACTTCCTGAGCTTGCTAACTGCTGCCTCCTGCGACCTCACTGCGCATGACTTCCTGAGCTTGCTAACTGCGACCTCACTGCACATGACTTCCTGAGCTTGCTAACTGCTGCCTCCTGCGACCTCACTGCGCATGACTTCCTATTTACTCTTATTTCTCTTTGTCCAGCTACTAATGCATGAGTTAGTCCATATAGTCACTCTCATTCTTTGGGTTTATTCTCATGCCTCCTGCTTCCTGTGTATCTTCTTCTTCTTCTTCTTCTTCCCTGTGTATACTCCCTAAAATATCATAACTCCTTTTAACCCCTCGAGACCCAGAGCGTAATTTCCATTGTAATTTGGCTACCATTAGATTATTTTTAGTGACTATAAGCAATATTTTATAGATATGACCTGTTTAGTATCTTTGCCGACTAACTAATTTGATATATTCTGTTACTTTTCGTAATTTTATGGCTCGACAACATTAGATTTTTTATAGCAAAGGAAAGATCTGGGCGTGAAGGGGTTCAAGTCCTTGTATGATTTCTAACTTTTCCTGGTGATATGAATAGAATTCCCTCACACGTGTTAACCACTTTCATTTTATTTACCTACTTGCAGATTGACTTTTCCTAACATTTCATCCAGAACATTAACCCCTTCACACCCAGATCTTTCCTTTGCTATAAAAATTGTATGTTGTCGAGCCATAAAATTACGAAAAGTAACTGAATATACCAAATTAGTTAGTGGACAAGGATACTAAACAGGTTATAACTATCAAATGTTGCTTATAGTCACTAAAATCATCTTATGGTACCCAAATTACGTTCTGGGCCTCACAGGGTTAATGGTTCACTATCTAACATAGTCCAATGTATTCCTAAGCCATTATACTGTCCTTACTTTTATTGGCACTGAGACAACGAATGATTCACGCTCTCTGGTCAATAAGCTCCATCTATTTCACTTATAGTCCATTTTTTTTAACGAGGCAAAAAATCCTGCCCCCTTGCTGCTTCCTGACTGATATTTGATGCCAGAAGAAGGGAATACTATGCTTCTTCTAAATTTCAGCTGCATTTCATCATAGTTAACCCTATTATCAGGTAAACACAGGCATCATTTTAAGCATGAGACCTTAAGATAGAATTTAATTTTTGCCTTGTTAAAAAGATAGACTGTAGGAGGCGTACTACAATGCATTTTCACAGTCTATCTATCATCAGTAATCATCAAGTCACCTAATTCCCTTTGAAAACTCATGCCTGCTACAGTTTCACCTATTAGCAAATCTACTTAATCTGTCCACTTCTAATTTCACCTACAAAATCAGCGCCTCATAATAGTGACTCTGTTAATGCACAACAGTAATCCATAATGATCTCTCTACCTTTCAAGTGGTTGTTGTAGCCAGAGTATTATTAGTAAATCTATTATTAAACTATTTATATTACAGTAAAACCTCTCATATTCGGACTAATTGGGCCAAGGAGTGGTCCGAGTAATGGGGGGATTATATATGAAAAAAAAAAAAAAAATAATAATAATAATAATAATAATAATAATTCTAGGTGTAGTATAGTATATAGCTAGGAAATTTCGACCCCTAAAAAAATTTAAAAAATAAATAAATAAATAAAATATTCCAGGTGTATATTATAGCTAGGAAATGTCAACCCCTTAAAAAAAAAAAAAAAAAAAAAAAATTCCAGGTGTATATATTATAGCTAGGAAATTTCGACCCCTATATATTATATAAAAAAAAAAAAAAAAAAAATAATAATAATAATTAATAAATAAAAAAAAAAAAAAAAAAAAAAAAAAAAAAAAAAAATAAAAAATAAAAAAAAAAAAATAAAAAAAAAGAGGGCCGAATAATGTCAAAGTTTGAATAATGAGGGTCCGAATACGAGAGGTTTTAGTGTATTATTAAAGTAGCCTATTATTGTAGTAAAGTATTGTAGTAGGTATTCAGCCAAAGTTTACCACACGTTTTGTATGCGTATCCTGATCCACCCTTACCTTTGTTCTGCCTGGCACTGTGTACTTTAACCCCCTTGCCCTATGGAATCAGATACAAGTATGCCTCCAATGTAGTATAGCATTACTTATAAAGGTGACCCGTGTTCTTCAGCATTATCAGTCTCATACAATCTAATCAATCAAACAGTTGCCTTCTCACTTTACCTACACCATTCAAGTACTTTAAAAAAAAATTGTCCCATGCATACGTGAGTACCAGACAGTCCTGCACTTGTGATTAACAGATTCAACTTAACTTCCATTGTCTATGTGAAAAGTGAATCGATAAAATACTGAAGAAACCCACCCATGAACCTCTCTTCCCCATCCTGGACCCATGATTCACACCTAGAGTATATTTTTTTTAACGAGGCCAAAATCCGCTGTTCAATCCAAAATTGCTGCTTACCGACTGATATTTGATGCCAGGAGAAGGGAATACTACGCTGTCTCTAAATTTCAGTTGTATTTTATCATAGTAAACCATATTATCAGGTAAACACAGGCATTCATTTTAACCATGAGACATTAAGATAGAATTTAATTTTTGCCTAGTTAAAAAAAATAGACTTTTATATAGTGGTTGTGTATCTAGAGCTTGGGTTCTTAACTATCCCCATACCTGTACCCATGATTCACCCCTAGTCCCCGCCATGCCGCAGCTATGTCACACCCTTCCATGAACGGCACCAAACAGAGGCTAGCTTACCGGTAGCGGTGTGATCTCGTTGCTGCGGTTCACCTCCGCCAGGGTGTTCGACACAAACTCATCCCACTGACTGGCTTTGTCCCCCGGCAGATCCTGTACCAAGGAAACAAGAAACATAAGAACATAAGAACATAAGAAAATAAGGAAGCAACAAGAGGCCGCGAGACCTACACGTGGTAGTTCCTGTTACTTAACACTACCTACATCCACCTCTCTTCCTCATCCATGAAATTGTCTAGCCTCCTTTTATAGCTCCCTAATAACTTCACACTAACTACCCCACGACTGAGTCCATTCCAATCATTTACCACCCTATTTGTAAACCAGTTTCTCCCTATTTCCTTTTTAAATCTACATTTTACCTAACGTTAGAACGGTTAGGTTAGGTTAGGTTAGAACTTAAGAACGTAAGTAAATAAGGAAGTTACAAGAGGCCGTGAGACCTACACGAGGTAGTTCCTGTTAGGTATACTAGAATAATAAAAGGAATTAATTATAAAAGGAATAATAGGTAAATAGTTGATAGTTGGAAGCGTGTCATCGGCCGTCTAACCTCATAAAAATATGGGAAAAACAGACATTAAACAGAAAGAAGTTTGGTCAATGGTCCTAGTATTTGATCTAACTGCCACAAGTCTCCTTTTTTACGGATAATTTGCAGCAGCTGAAAAGGCGATAATGGTCCCAAGTCAGACCTCGGGATCTCTATGAGGCTATCCTCCTTGGCTGTCTGTGCTGCACGTAGGTATTCACGGCAAGGAGTAATACAAGCTGGATTCATTTTCTGCATAATGTAGACCGCTGGAACAAGCACAGCGTAGACCATAACCTTGTCCCGCCAGCAGGGCTTTGAAACGGTTTAAGGGAACGAAAACGAAAACCGAAACGAACAAAATTATGCTCGGAACAAAAATGGAAACTAAAAACGTATTCTTATTTACTGTTCCGGAGCAAAAACGCTATTTTAAAATCCCTGTAACCGGTTAATAAAGTTATTTTTTCGTTCCATGCCATATTTGGTCACTCATCCATTTTCACTTCCAGTACTCAAAATTATTTATTTAAATACATCTGCATTACAAGCATACATCAATTATGTCTACTGTATATGTTCACTTGGCAATTGACGATGTGGTTTTGTTTCCTGTATTGTATATGTAAATGTGATGGCTTATTTAAGTCGTATAATAATATAGTTCTTACGACATCTAAGGGTTTGATTTTGTTGGATACTGTGGACCATGAACATTTGTATGACTTTATTACCATTTAAAAGAATGTAGTCATGTACTATAGGCATTAGTATTTATCAGGGCTAATAGCATATTTAATACATGGTTTGAGAATAACGTTGTAACCAGTTTTCATTTCTTTCTAACCGGTTCAGGAACATTATGTTTGGAGGAAGAGCGGAAAACGAAACGTTAATAATACTGTTTCTGATCGGAATGAACCGTTTGAAAAATAATTTAGTTTTCAAACCCTGCCTGCCAGTGTTCTGATGCTTGGTGGAGTATTAATGGATATATTTAACTTTATTGTGTGACGTATCTTAACCCCTTCACCCAGATCTTTCCTTGGCTATATAAAATTGTCTGTTGTTAGCCATAAAATTACGAAAAGTAACTAAATATACCAAATTAGTTAGTGGACAAGGATACTAAACAGGTCATATCTATAAAATATTGCTTATATACATTAAAATCATCTAATGGTACCCAAATCACAATGAAAATAACATTCTGGGCCTCAAGGGGTTAACAACAACAACAAAGTTAAAAAAAATGATACTTTAGAAGAATGTAATATAGATGTGTTGTTCTGCACTAGGGCAATATAACAACACCACACACCTGGATCAGCTTCTTGATGCGGTGTTCATTGGGGCCATCCTCTGCCTGTTGTACAATAGTGTTGGCCAGCTGCCTCAGGTGTCCCATGTACCCTCGCATGTTGTGGATCTGCTTACCACTGAAACATAACAACAGCGTGGCACCTCAAATCATGTAGGCTGCAATATTTAAGTTATAATTCAATCTATTCCTCATAATCAATACAGTGAACCTCGATTGAACGGATCTCGATTTAACAGACTTCGGATTTAACAGACTCCATTCACGAGACAAATTTGCGGGCAAGAATGGCATATCAGACCGCTTATCGCCGCTCGAATCGTCAACTCAACATAGGTTTTTTTGTTTTATTTTGGAATGCTTGAGTTTGAAGGAGTTTTAATGTATCAGATATTAAGATATGTAAGGTAGGTAAGATATGTATAAAAAGGAGCCTGTGTTGCTAGTGATTTAGTTGTAGAAGGTGTGTATGTGGGTTAAAATAGTGAATATTAGTACGTATTACAATTTCTTGACTTCATCTTGTGACCTCTTTCTTTTATGTTTCGCTTCGTAGGTCCTCTCCTCTCCTCTTCCTTCTTCTTCTCCTCCTCCTCCTCCTCTCCTCTAGTGTTAGCCGAAGCTTCTACCCTGGAAAGACTGCACAGCGTCACACACACACAGCTGTTCGCCTGCAGTGTTTTCGTCGATGGTAAACAAACATGGCTCCGACACCCAGGCAGGCTATTGCTGCTATACACTTACTTATGTATATTGTCAATCGTAGACAAGCATAACGAGCTAAAAACGTGCATGGATGCGTTCATGGTTGGTTCGTCGGAATTCGTCAAACTCGTCCTCTGACATCGAGGGAAAAAGTGCTAGTGTGCCGGCGCCTTCAGTGTCCGCCAGTCGGTACATGTTTATGACAGTTGGAGCGCATGTTTACAAGCTCAGTTTAATGATGTGTTCGCCTGTTTTTCGGTGTTTTTTTATGCTTATTTAGACTTGTTCAGTGCAGTGAAGTTATTATGGCATTGAAAGAGAAGGGAAGTGGTAAAAGAAAGCGTGTGAATCTAAGTATTGCAGAGAAATTAGAACGTATTAAGAAGGTGGAATCATATTTCTGTGGCCCGGGTGTGTGACGAGTATGGTGTAAAGAAACAAACAGTGAGTGATATTCACAAGGCTAAGGACAAACTCAGAGAATATGCTGTGGCATTCAATGTTGATGCAAGTAAGAATAAGAAAGGAGTAATACATTTTCAACAACACATGAAAGTTCCTCAGAGTGTAGCCCTACATGTGTCTTACAT
The DNA here is from genome assembly GCA_016584305.1 of Chionoecetes opilio. Lineage (NCBI taxonomy): Eukaryota > Metazoa > Arthropoda > Malacostraca > Decapoda > Majidae > Chionoecetes > Chionoecetes opilio. The sequence goes on along the minus strand of JACEEZ010025257.1, from coordinate 184,444 downwards.
GTCTAACGGCAACACTGCTGCTGCCGCTGCCAGGCGTGGATGCCAGGCGTGGATGAGCACTTTGCTTGTATTTTCATCTTTACATATATATATGAATAATAGCCATTAAAATGCGATTATATGTCTACATTCACCTAGAATGATGATATTTCATAGCATACCAAGCAGTAATGAGCGAGCCTGGAGACTTACTACCTCTCCTAATACCAGTCCCGAGCAGTCGTGGGCGAGCGTGCCAAATCCAGCATTTAGCGCCAGTCACTGTTTACCTCCCATGTGTTTTTCCTATATTTTCAAACCCTTGGGAAAATACCCTGGCAGTAACTAACGCTAACGGACCATCGGCTTTAACGGACCACTCCTCCCCCCTTATAGTCCGTTACATCCAGGGTCGCCTGTACTTACTCTTGTGATTCACTGTTGTCCTCATAGGCAGCAACGATCCTTTCAATAATGTGGCACTGGGTGAAGAGCTGGGTGAGGACGAGGTGGTCGTGGGTGCCCTGGGGTGAGGCGGAGGCGGGGGCCAGGGTGAGGATAGCTGTCAGGCACTGCTCCACTTGCGTGTGGAGGAAATTATTCAACATGAACTTGAAAAACAAATCCTGAAAGACAAATTACTCTTATTAGGACTGAGAGAAGATATAAAACACAGGATTTATATTTTCCTACCATTAGACTTCTCCGAAACCTATATTTTTATGTGTGTGTGTGTGTGTGTGTGTGTGTGTGTGTGTGTGTGTGTGTGTGTGTGTGTGTGTGTGTGTGTGTGTGTGTGTGTGTGTGTGTGTGTGTGTATTCACCTATTTATATTCACCTAGTTGTATTGCTCAGGCCCTGCTCGTATGGCCCCGTCTCCATATCAACATTTTTCATCATTCATCCTTAGTGCTTAGTGTTGGCCGAAGCCACCACCCCGGGAGGCGGGTCACAAACCCCCGGCTAACACCCGGTACCTATTCACTGCTGGGTGGACAGGGGCTCAGGTTTTAAGAAGACCGCCCGTCTGTCTTTGCTCCACCCGAGGATTGAACCCGGGACTTCTCGGTTGTGAGCCAAGTGTGCTAGCCGCTACACTACGGAGTTCCCCTCAAACTCGTGTGTGTGTGAGAGAGAGTATGTGATGAGGTGTGATGCAGTATGGTGTGGTGTGCAGTGGAGTGCGTCTACACTTGCTATGAGACACTAAATGATCTGTGCACCACATCAAAAAAGTGGTAGACTGATGACGCAGGAGAAGACGAGATTTGTGAAGGTTATTTTCCCGACACCTCAGCACTGTGAAGGCTGCATGACACCGCGTCAATGCCACAACACACCTGCTACCATGCTGACTTCAAAACTAATAGGTGAGAACTAATCATATATAATTTTCCCTCGTCTTCAAAACATGTAAATAAATAAGGTTTCTGCATCACAAAGGGCCAAATTCATGAGTTCTCAAGCACTAACTTATCATTATTGTGGGAAGAAGAATAAAAAAGTAAAAAGAAAGCTACATGGTGATTGGCTTCTTAAATTTCTAAACTAACACCTTCATGAATGTATAAAATATGACAGTAAAATGTAAAGGGGCGATCTGATACAAGTTTTTAAGTGGATAAAGGGATTTAATAAAGGAGAGGTCGGAAAAGTTCTTACGGCTATTAACCAGGGTAGAACAAGAAGTAACGGATTCAAGCTGGAAAAGCGTAGATTTAAAAAAGAAATAGGGAAAAACTGGTTCACAAATAGGGTGGTGAATGAATGGAATGGACTCCGTAGACAGGTAGTTAGTGCGGAGTCATTAGGGAGCTTTAAAGGGAGGCTAGATATATTCATGGATGGGGATGAAAGATGGATGTAGGTAGTGGTAACCCCTTCACGCCCAGATAATTTCTTTACCATAAAAAATTGTCTGCTGTTAGCCATAAAATTACGAAAAGTAGCTGAATATACCAAATTTGTTAGTGGACAAGGATACTAAACAGGTCATATCTATAAAACATTGCTTATATTCACTAAAAATTGTCTAATGGCACCCAAATTACAATGAAAATTACGTTCTGGGCCTCAAGGGGTTAAGTAACAGGAACTACCACGTGTAGGTCTCGCGGCCTCTTGTAGCTTCCTTATTCTTATGTTCTTATGTAAAATGACTCACCAGCAAATGTTCCACTGTATTAAGTTCATAGAGGGCGTTATGGACGATGGGATCATTGGAACCAACCAGCGCGGCCACTAGTGTCACCACCTGGAGCCGCGTGCTGCCCAGACGCTCCACCTCCTGCCCGTAGGCGGTGAGGAGCAGGCCTTTCTGGGGGGCGAGATAGCGTTGTGAGATTCCTGGGCTTCAATTAATTTACAAAGAACTAATTTATAATGAGATTTTTTGCCTTTCTTTTCAAGTTTTTACTCTATTTTATCTACTTTCTACTCTATTTTATCTACTTTCTACTCTATTTTATCTACTTTCTACTCTATTTTATCTACTTTTTACTCTATTTTATCTACGTTCTACTATTTTATCTACTTTCTACTATATTTTATCTATTTTTTACTCTATTTTATCTATGTTCTACTCTATTTTATCTACGTTCTACTCTATTTTATCTACGTTCTACTCTATTTTATCTACGTTCTACTCTATTTTATCTACTTTCTACTCTATTTTATCTACTTTCTACTCTATTTTATCTACGTTCTATTCTATTTTATCTACTTTCTACTCTATTTTATCTACTTTCTACTCTATTTTATCTACGTTCTACTCTATTTTATATACGTTCTACTCTATTTTATCTACGTTCTACTCTATTTTATCTACTTTCTATATTTTATCTATGTTCTACTCTATTTTATCTACTTTCTACTCTATTTTATCTACTTTCTACTATTTTTTCTTTCGTTTCAACTTTCTACTCTCTTTTTTCTACTTTCTTTTCAACTTTCTACTCCATTATTTCTACTTTCATTTTAATAACTTTCTACTCGATTTTATTTACTTTCTTTTCTTCTTTCTACTCTACTTTTTCAACTTTCTACTCTATTTTTTCTACTCTCTCTATCTCTATCTCTCTCTCTCTCTCTCTCTCTCTCTCTGGAACTCAAAGAACTATCTGCACATACAAAACGTGTGTATATGTAAACAAACCTTGGGTGGGTGAAGAAGAATGTTGTGCAGATCTGGCAAACGTTTGGCCACTGTTCTAGCCACGATGTTTGTCCTTCCTTCACTGCACACACTATCACTTGAGTCTATGGACGCGGATTGCTGTAACCTGAAATGCAAAGTGGCGAAAAATCACGTCAGTTTCTAGGAACTCTCACCTTAACCCCTTCACGCCCAGATCTTTCCTTTGCTATATGAAACTGTCTGTTATTAGCCATAAAACTACGAAAAAGTAACTAAATAAACCAAATTAGCTAATGGACAAGGATATTAAACAGGTCATTATATATATATATATAATATTACTTTATGTTCATTAAAATCGTCGAATGGTGGTTATATTACAATGAAAATTACGTTCTGGGCCTCAAGGGGTTACGAATATCAACACAATGACAGCAACACTAATCCTATCTGCAGTGCAATACTACTTCGTCTTTTACCCCTGTTGATGTTCTAGTTCCAGTTGTTCGGGCTGCTGCACGTGCACTTGTACGGGCGGCGGCGCATAGATGATGCGAGCCGACAGCAGCGTCAGCAAGATATTAATAACGTGTGCCAGGGACGACTCGTTCCGCTCTTCGTGTAGGAGGAGGTCCAGGAGTTTGCTTATTGTTTCTTCACTACGGATTAATGACAATACCAAAAGTAGTGGTTAGTTTAGGATTTTATACATCATACATCATAAATGCAGATAGTACATTCGTAATACAAGGTAGGTATGAATGTGAAAGTATTGTAGCTCACCTTCTAAACTATGCACAAAAACTAAGAACACTTCAAAACTAAGAAATAATCTATATGAATAGTCACAAATAGGAACTTGTCAATGAAGGTGAAATCATTCATTCATTCCGATTCTGTAAAATGAATGAAAATGAGGTGAAAATGTATGGAAATGAGGTGAAACTGTATGAAAATGAGGTAAAAATGTATGGAAATGAGGTGAAAATGTATGGAAATGAGGTCAAAATGTACGAAAATTACGTCAAAATGTACGAAAATTACGTCAAAATGTATGAAAATTACGTCAAAATGTATGAAAATTAGGTCAAAATTTATGAAAATTATGTCAAAATGTATGAAAATTAGGTCAAAATGTATGAAAATTAGGTCAAAATGTATGAAAATTAGGTCAATGTATGAAAATTAGGTGAAAATGTATGGAAATGAGGTGAAAATGTATGAAAATTAGGTGAAAATGTATGAAAATTAGGTCAAAATGTATAGAAATGAGGTGAAAATGTACAAATATTAGGTCAAAATGTATGAAAATGTATGGAAATGAGGTGAAAATGTATATAAATGAGGTGAAAATGTATGGAAATGAGGTCAAAATGTATGAAAAGTAAGTAAAAATGTTGCAGCTCACCATTCTAGCGTGTGTAGGAGTGGATTGCTGATCTGCTGGGCCTCAGACGTTCCTTCTCGGCAGGAGGCACTGATCTCACACAGGATATTGTCAGCAGTGGAGTGTTCATCAGGGTCTGCCTCGGGGGATAACCTTTCTACCAGTCGTTCTATCAGCTGACACTCATTCAGCCACTGGGGTGTTGGAGAGAGCAGTGATATGGGAGTGCAGAAGAACTGATGACACTCACCTTAACCCCTTGAGACCCAGATCGTAATTTATATTGTAATTTGGCTACCATTAGACGATTTTTAGTGAATATAAGCAATATTTTATAGATGTGACCTGTTTAGTATCCTTCTCCACTGGCTAATTTGGTATATTCAATTACTTTTTGTAAATTTATGGCTCCACAACAGACAATTTTTTATAGCAAAGGAAAGATTTGGACGTGAAGGGGTTAAGTTACTTTTTGTAATTTTATGGCTAACAACAAACAATTTTTCATAGCCAAGGAAAGATCTGGGCGTGAAGGGGTTAACAAGTCCGCATAGACAGGTGAGAGTGAGACACCTTATATATCACAATGATTTGAGTTAGTATATTTTACCCATTCCACCTGATAGGCAAGAGGCAAACACTAAGGTTGAGTTTCCCATACTCCCTCATGGCTGGATGGCAAGGGATGAGTGATGAGTGATGATGATGATGAACAAGGCACGCCCCTCTACTCATGTTCAAATGGCAAGTGATGAGTGATGATGATGATGAACAAGGCACACCCCTCTACTCATGTTCAAATGGCAAGTGATGAGTGATGATGATGATGAACAAGGCACACCCCTCTACTCATGTTCAAATGGCAAGTGATGAGTGATGATGATGATGAACAAGGCACACCCCTCTACTCATGTTCAAATGGCAAGTGATGAGTGATGATGATGATGAACAAGGCACACCCCTCTACTCATGTTCAAATGGCAAGTGATGAGTGATGATGATGATGAACAAGGCACACCCCTCTACTCATGTTCAAATGGCAAGTGATGAGTGATGATGATGATGAACAAGGCACACCCCTCTACTCATGTTCAAATGGCAAGTGGTGATGATGATGATGATGAACAAGGCACACCCCTCTACTCATGTTCAAATGGCAAGTGGTGATGATGATGATGATGAACAAGGCACACCCCTCTACTCATGTTCAAATGGCAAGTGATGAGTGATGATGATGATGAACAAGGCACACCCCTCTACTCATGTTCAAATGGCAAGTGATGAGTGATGATGATGATGAACAAGGCACACCCCTCTACTCATGTTCAAATGGCAAGTGATGAGTGATGATGATGATGAACAAGGCACACCCCTCTACTCATGTTCAAATGGCAAGTGATGATGATGATGATGATGAACAAGGCACGCCCCTCTACTCATGTTCAAATGGCAAGTGATGAGTGGTGATGATGATGATGATGAACAAGGCACACCCCTCTACTCATATTCAAATGGCAAGTGGTGATGATGATGATGATGAACAAGGCACGCCCCTCTACTCATGTTCAAATGGCAAGTGATGAGTGGTGATGATGATGATGAACAAGGCACACCCCTCTACTCATGTTCAAATGGCAAGTGATGAGTGATGAGTGATGATGATGAACAAGGCACACCCCTCTACTCATATTCAAATGGCAAGTGATGAGTGATGATGATGATGATGATGAACAAGGCACACCCCTCTACTCATATTCAAATGGCAAGTGATGAGTGATGATGATGATGATGATGAACAAGGCACACCCCTCTACTCATATTCAAATGGCAAGTGGTGATGATGATGATGATGAACAAGGCACACCCCTCTACTCATGTTCAAATGGCAAGTGGTGATGATGATGATGATGAACAAGGCACGCCCCTCTACTCATGTTCAAATGGCAAGTGATGAGTGATGATGATGATGAACAAGGCACACCCCTCTACTCATGTTCAAATGGCAAGTGATGAGTGATGATGATGATGAACAAGGCACGCCCCTCTACTCATGTTCAAATGGCAAGTGATGAGTGATGATGATGATGATGATGAACAAGGCACACCCCTCTACTCATGTTCAAATGGCAAGTGATGAGTGATGATGATGATGATGATGAACAAGGCACACCCCTCTACTCATATTCAAATGGCAAGTGATGAGTGATGATGATGATGATGATGAACAAGGCACACCCCTCCCCCTCCCCTCTACTTAATACTAACTACATCCACCTTTCATCCCCATCCATGAAATTATCTAGCCTCCTTTTAAAGCTCCCTAATGACTCCGCACTAACAACCAGACAAGACTACCTGAAGCACATGGCCCGGCCCGCCCCTCCCGGCCTCACCTGATGCACACTCTGGCGTATCTCGTCCTCCTCCACGTTACAGATGAGCCGCAGCAGCAGGTCCATGATGGCCGAGGTGCCGATGTGCTGCACCGCCAACTCAACAAAATCACCTTTAGATTTTAAAAAGTCCAACACCTGGAAGCAAGTGAACTGATAGGAGTACCAGTTCTAGAGAAGAGAAGAGAAGAGAATACACTTTATAAGAATGTTTTAAGATGACATATATGCTCGTATTCGTAGTCACATACCATGATTGCTCGTGGTAATTGTTCACTTTTTGTCTTGTTCTAATTAATTCAATATGTCATGCCAGCTCTGTTGTGATTGCAATAGGAGTACTGTATGATTGCTCTAGTACTTTCCATGGCAGCTACAAGATCAAGTGAATCATTTTGACTTGAGTAGAAATGGAACAAAATCATAGCAATTACCACGAGCAATCATGGTATGTGACTACGAATACGAGCAATAGTGTTGGCTTCACAATACAGGCCTTCTTCCTTCACCACAGTCAAATGATATCCTATTTGCGGCTAGACTGGCTGCACATCAATGATCTCAACACACTACAAGCACTCTGACACAGCGTTGACATCACGCTACAAAGCAAAATCAACAATAGGCTTAACCCCTTGAGACCCAGAACGTAATTTCCATTGTAATTTGGCTACCATTAGACGATTTTTAGTGACTATAAGTAATATTTTATAGCTATGACCTGTTTAGTATCCTTGTCCACTAACTAATTTGGAATATTCAGTGACTTTTTGTAATTTTATGGCTCGACAACATACACTTTTTTATAGCAAAGGAAAGATCTGGGCGTGAAGGGGTTAAAGGAAATGAATGCCATGAACGATGCATACAAAAGCACAACAAAAGATAAATGACTATGCATATTCTTTGTTCACACAGCTGTCCTTTTCCCCAAACATCATCGTCGTCATCATCGGCACATCATAAAAAGCAGATTTCTGCATGCTAAGAATTGATGTGGATCAAATCACAACTCTGAGAGCCAGTCATGAAAATATTTACTTCTTCTTTAGTATTTCAGTCTGAATCAAAGGCTGCAATCTACCTTTAGAGATTCATCATAGAGAAGTATCCTGGGAAATGACAAGGCAATGAGAGGTACCTACAGCCATCATGCTCCCATCACAGACAACTTCAAATACTAGTCACAGCTAATAATCCATGTACAGTAAAACCTCTCGTATTCGGACCCTCATTATTCGGACCTTCTCCTTTTTTTTTTTACTTTTTTTTTTTTAGGGGTCGAAATTTCCTAGCTATACTATAAACACCTTTTTTTTTTTTTTTTTTCTTCTAGGGGTCGAAATTTCCTAGCTATACTATAAACACCTAGATTTTTTTGTTGTTGTTGTTTTTGTTTTTTTACATATCCCCCCATTATTCAGATCCTTGCATTACTCGGACCACTCCTTGGCCCAATTAGTCCGAATATGAGAGGTTTTACTGTAATCCATGGACTAAATATTTACCCGGACAGGACTATAGGACAGCCGCCACAGTGGGTGAGGCGGCGGTGGTGGAAGGGAAGAAGGCCAAGCTTGCCTGTGCGAGTGGGAGGGCGAAGGCTGACCGACATAACATGTCAGGTCATCTAACGCTCAGTACTCTAGGTCAGCCAAGGCCTTTTAAGTGTCCTCAACTCCCTAGCCATGATGCAGTGATTATAGTCTATTATTTTTAACAAGGCAAAAAATCCTGACCCCCTTGCTGCTTACTGACTGATATTTGAAGCCAGAAGGGAATATACGCTTCTTCAAAATTTATGTTATATTTTATCATAGTTAACCATATTATCAGGTAAACATAGGCATCATTTTAAGCATGAGACCTTAAGATAGCGTGGAATTTTTGCCTTGTTAAAAAAAATTGACTATAGTGTGTAGTGATCAACAATGCAGACTGATCCAGTGACCCAATAAAGCAGGTCACACACTCTTATATGCAAGGAAATGATAGGAATACAGTGGATCACATAATTACATGAGTCTGACATTTATCTGCAACTTCATTGGATGTAAGTCTAATAATGTCTGTACTAATGTCACTTCAGTGGGGCATTCAGGGCTGTGTTTGCTTTGCTGACACTGACGGGCCAGGCTGACCATATGTTTACTGATACATTTTGGAATAATGGAAGCAAGAAATCGCCTACTTCCATAGTACCCACACAAAACAATGGACACACCACCCACCCACTCCTCACCTTCCCCATCAACAACCCTACACCACTTCAAATAAATGCATTGATTTTATATGTTGTCTAGAGAGTATGTATCCATGTGTAGAGTCAACACTGAGCTCACTGACACATGTGGGAAGCCTGGCATGCTGGAGATCTGACTTGGCCTTCTAGCTGGATAGTACTGCACTGATACATACGTAGGTCATTCACTACAAAAGCTGCACATGTCATCTGAACACATGAGTGACAAACAATTCCTGCATATACACTTACTAGGCTTAACAAATGACAGCCTCACCAGAGTGACTTAGTGCTGTTAATGGGCTGCTGCACCGATTTTTAAGGAAATTTCACCTAAATTTGCTCACACGGAGGCAGCCAAGATTGTCAATGATTACAGCTGCTGCTTCCATCAGCATGGAGACCAGTCATGATTGTAACACAAGTATAATGACATGACGAGGCAGGACTGATATTGACATCCTAGCCCTAGGTAACACATGAAGTCAAGGCAACACAATAAGCATCTATTGAGGCTTGGAGGCTCACCAGGAGAGAAAGAGCTTCAAAGCCTACTGTTGCAGATATCATAACTCCCACACCATTCAGTATCATTCCTTCTCAAACCCTGAATGGTTTGTTTTAGCTTGTACGTAGACATAAAGAATGACCAAACTGCATTGTATATATTTCAACCCTTGTCTTAATCAGTATCAAAGAGAGCAATACGGCAAAAGCATTTTTTAAACCCCCGTTCGTGTCCCACAGCCCCTGCGGCGGCCTAGTGTGTCTCTGCAGGAACAAACTCACCTGCTCTGATCTCCTTTGTACCAGCATGCCCAGCACTTTGGAGAAGAATGAGGCTAGCAGAGGGTTGAGGGGCTTCTCCTTCTTCAAGAATCTGAAAATTGTAACACAGGATATATTCTGTATCCCCTTGGTCATGTCTCCAAGTGAAACAATTACATGTTGAAGGAGCCCAACACATCATCATCATCATCTTTCTGTTTAACGTCAGATTTTCCCATAATGTCAAATGAGGTTAGACGTTCGATGATACGCTTCAAATTATATTGTCGGCATTCATCATTTAAATTTGCTGCATGAGTTGAAGGAGCCCAACACAGCAGTGACAGAGACTGTGCCACCAACAGTAACACAGCAGTGACAGAGACTGTGCCACCAACACTAACACAGCAGTGACAAAGACTGTGCCACCAACACAACACAACAGTGACAGACTGTGCCACCAACAGTAACACAACAGTGACAAAGACTGTGCCACCAACAGTAACACAGCAGTGACAAAGACTGTGCCACCAACACTAACACAACAGTGACAGAGACTGTGCCACCAACACTAACACAGCAGTGACAGAGACTGTGCCTCCAACACTAACACAGCAGTGACAGAGACTGTGCCTCCAACACTAACACAGCAGTGACAGAGACTGTGCCTCCAACACTAACACAGCAGTGACAGAGACTGTGCCTCCAACACTAACACAGCAGTGACAGAGACTGTGCCTCCAACACTAACACAGCAGTGACAGAGACTGTGCCTCCAACACTAACACAGCAGTGACAGAGACTGTGCCTCCAACACTAACACAGCAGTGACAGAGACTGTGCCTCCAACACTAACACAGCAGTGACAGAGACTGTGCCTCCAACACTAACACAGCAGTGACAGAGACTGTGCCTCCAACACTAACACAGCAGTGACAGAGACTGTGCCTCCAACACTAACACAGCAGTGACAGAGACTGTGCCTCCAACACTAACACAGCAGTGACAGAGACTGTGCCTCCAACACTAACACAGCAGTGACAGAGACTGTGCCACCAACACTAACACAGCAGTGACAGAGACTGTGCCACCAACACTAACACAGCAGTGACAGAGACTGTGCCTCCAACACTAACACAGCAGTGACAGAGACTGTGCCTCCAACACTAACACAGCAGTGACAGAGACTGTGCCTCCAACACTAACACAGCAGTGACAGAGACTGTGCCTCCAACACTAACACAGCAGTGACAGAGACTGTGCCTCCAACACTAACACAGCAGTGACAGAGACTGTGCCTCCAACACTAACACAGCAGTGACAGAGACTGTGCCTCCAACACTAACACAGCAGTGACAGAGACTGTGCCACCAACACTAACACAGCAGTGACAGAGACTGTGCCTCCAACACTAACACAGCAGTGACAGAGACTGTGCCACCAACACTAACACAGCAGTGACAGAGACTGTGCCTCCAACACTAACACAGCAGTGACAGAGACTGTGCCACCAACACTAACACAGCAGTGACAGAGACTGTGCCTCCAACACTAACACAGCAGTGACAGAGACTGTGCCACCAACACTAACACAGCAGTGACAGAGACTGTGCCTCCAACACTAACACAGCAGTGACAGAGACTGTGCCACCAACACTAACACAGCAGTGACAGAGACTGTGCCTCCAACACTAACACAGCAGTGACAGAGACTGTGCCACCAACACTAACACAGCAGTGACAGAGACTGTGCCTCCAACACTAACACAGCAGTGACAGAGACTGTGCCTCCAACACTAACACAGCAGTGACAGAGACTGTGCCTCCAACACTAACACAGCAGTGACAGAGACTGTGCCACCAACACTAACACAGCAGTGACAGAGACTGTGCCTCCAACACTAACACAGCAGTGACAGAGACTGTGCCTCCAACACTAACACAGCAGTGACAGAGACTGTGCCTCCAACACTAACACAGCAGTGACAGAGACTGTGCCTCCAACACTAACACAGCAGTGACAGAGACTGTGCCACCAACACTAACACAGCAGTGACAGAGACTGTGCCTCCAACACTAACACAGCAGTGACAGAGACTGTGCCTCCAACACTAACACAGCAGTGACAGAGACTGTGCCTCCAACACTAACACAGCAGTGACAGAGACTGTGCCTCCAACACAACAAAGTCAGACTCACTTGTACAAGACATCCAGCAGGCCGGTGGAGGCCACCAGTTTGTCAATGATGGCAGGGACATCGGCAGTGAGGAGTTCGGCGGCCAGGTTGGCATACTTGAAGCGCATCTGCAGCTCCCCGTCGGCGGAGGGCTCATTCACCACCAGGAACACCAGCTCGTCCAACACCTCGGCCCGCGTCAGGCTGGGAGAGGGCAAGAAAAGTGTCTCAAATTTCAATTGTACAACAAAACATAATGTGAATACAGAACAGTGAAGGAGTACAAGGCAACTTCTTGGGGAAATACTCACAAGTCTATGAGCTTTTTGTTTTGTGCCTTGCATTCTTGAAGTAGTTCATCCTCATCCATAAGTTCAGAAAGGGTAACATCCTGAAATATACACATACTTATATATTTCCCACATATGTAGCATTGTATACCTATTACTACATGGCAATATTATGACATACATGAAATACAGCTAAAAATCAACTGCTTGACAAGCAAGTCATCTAAGATTTACTAATAAGAGCATAAGATTCAATAACTCACTTCCTTTTGTAGAAGAGTTTCAATCTGAGCCGAGGAACAAAAATTATACTTCCAAAACATCTTGTTTCACCTGAAAGAAAAAATAACATTGAGAGAAGGTATTATATATACTGTGAGCTGCATGGCGGCAGTGACCAAGGCTTTCTGTAATCCTTGTTTGCCTAGAAAAAGAAAATAGACTATACTGTATTCATTTAGGCAAGACACTCACAGTGGATCAGTCCCGGCGCCGCCACTCTCCCCGGCGGGCTGGGTATAGCCTACCTCCGAGCGGGTGAGTACTCAACATAAAATGCTCGCCGATTTCAACAGTGCCGGATTTAGATGTCACGGGGCCCTGGGCCCTGGGGCTGGGTGGGGCCACCTATGATCTTACCGTAATCACGTGAACTACTATGCCTACTAATAACTTGTTTCATAATGTTGTACAGTAGGATAATAAAAATTAAAATTAGTACAAGAATCCAAGCCAGGTGAACATATTTGCACTTTGTCCATACTAGCTATTCCTTCTTTCTATGACTGAAAACAATGAATGCATCAAGATAACCATAACTGTACAAGTAGTGATGTAAACATGCTATTGCTTATAATCCAAGCTAACTTATTTTGTTGGTAGTGATTTTTTCCTTAGCCTAGTTATTTGTGACAGTATACGATAGCCATAATATGAAGCCAAATAGCAAATGCATCCCATTGCTTAAGGTGGCATTAAAAACTAATAGAGAAATAAGGATTTACCTTCGGAAACAAGCCGGTCAGTGCACGCTAAACCCCGCCGTCCAATGTGACGCTCACGCCAGCTGCCTCCGCTGAGACGCTGAGTCTGACACAGGGGTTTGGTGCATTATAAAATTATTCAATATTTGGAGTTGGAAAAGTGTATAACAAAACTATTTATATTTCTTAATTATAACCCACATTATAATGAAGTTATGTTTTTATTCAGACATTCCTAGTGGGACGATGGGGGATGCAAATCATTACAATTGATTTCTGGTAATTGCCAGAAGCGCGAGGCCCCTAAAAGCAGGAGGCCCGTTGTGCCCTGCCCTAAATCCGGGCCTGGAAATCTAGTATCTCAGCTAGCCAGCCCGCCGGGGAAGTGGAGTCGCCAGAACTAAGCCATCGTGAGTAGCCTTGCCAAACTGAATACAGTAAACCCTCTCTAATTCGAACCCGTATGACTCGAACTATGGATAATTTGACCCGTTTAGGCCCAAGTTCAAATTTTTCAACAATTTTCCACAATCCGAACTGGTTAGAATTGTCCGCACATTGTTCGAATTGTGGGAGTTTTCTGCAGCATCTTCCACCTCCTCTGTGCCACCCACTTGGTCAGCCAGCCTCCACATTGCCTCCTACACATTACTCAATAATAATAATCAATAATTAATTAATTTACTTCATGCAGCCCTTGCCTGAAGACCTTATCAGTGCGTGCTCAGTGTACAGTAGTACTGCATTTCAAGACTTCAGTATTAGCCATGTTTTGGTGAGTACAAGTACTACAATATGTGGTTTGTTTTAGCGAGTTCTTATTGTGTGGAGGGGCTAGAGGTAAACATAGAATAATTCGGACTTTCAGCTAATTTGACCCAGGTCTGCCCCCAATTAGTTTGAATTAGAGTGTGTTTACTGTGCAGTAGTCACGATGCTGCACTAACTGCAGCCACTATGTAATCAATCACCAGAGCATACTATCTCTATTACATCAAACTAGCTGGATATCACATGCAACCCTGGAATTAGTGGTATTTGGAATTGCAAATAAATAATTTATAAAATATAATTAAATATATACCGTATTTTACGGCTTATAAGACGCACTTTTTTTCCTAAAAAATACCCTGAAAAATACTTGTGCGTCTTCCAAGACGAATGTTGTAATGAGTCTGCCACCAGGACTGGCGGGAGCCGTTCCGCACCAATTTCCACCTCGGCAGATTGGCACCAACAACGCCACCTATCGTCTGCTAGTGTTGATGCAGCATTTACCACCAGGCTATCACACGTATCACAAGATTTTTTCAGTCCAGAAAATTATCACCCATGGCGAATTTGGTAGATTTTACCACCACCTACTGGTAAAAAATGTTTTTCTATTTTTGTTCCTTGAAATTTTTTCTGCAATGTCTGCTAGTGTTGATTAATCGTCTGCTAGTGTTGATGCAGCATTTACCACCAGGCTGTCACACGTATCACAAGCTCTTTTCAATCCTGGAAGTTATCACCCATGGCGAATTCATCAAAATGATATGTAGGTAAAAAAATCTGTAGATTTTACTAGAATATTTGTTTGTTTGTTTTTTTTTTAGAAATTTCTTTCAAAAATCAGGGTGCGTCTTATAAGCCGTAAAATACGGCACTCTACTTCAAAAGGAACCTGGAACTTTAGTCCTGGAACTTTAGTGAACCGCAACTCTCGTCACCGTTGATGAGTGTTCCAATTTTCTACGACAGTTCCAGTACCCACTATATAGGTACTATATATTTAATAAGCTTTTATCAGTGTTTCTGTTAGAGACAGACAGCGAGGAGCCACCAATACCACATGCACTTCGAAAAACATGTTCCACTATATGTATACACCAAGAGAAAAGGGAGAGAAAGAATGGTTTACTGGAAGATCTGAGAGGGCAAAGAGAATAAGGGATGAGGCATGGAAAAGAGTAAAGAAACATCGGACACAAAGAAATAAAGAAGACTATAAATTAGCAAGAAATGAATGTGTGTTCCTAAGGAGAGAGGAAGAGAAGAGTTATGAGAAGGATAGAGTTAAAAAGTGTAAGGAAGAACCCAAACTGTTCTACAGATTTATCAATGCAAGAATCAAGCATAAGGACAAAGTGGAGAGACTGAAAGAAGGTAATATGATATAGGAAGATCCAAAAATAATGAGTGAAATTCTAAATAAAAACTTTCAGCAAGTATTCACACAAAAAAATCTAAATTCAATGAACTGCAAGGAATGAAAAATAAAAATAGAGTAGGAGGAAATTTGTGAATTGTTGAAGGAATTGGAGGAGAGGAAAGCACTAGGACCAGACGGAGTGTTGGGTTATGTTTTAAAAGAGTGCAGAAAGCAGTTGGTTGAACCAGTATGATATAGTGCCGACCGGGGTAATTTGGTCCTTCCAACGGACCGGTTCTATTCGGACCGCCATTTTTGCTTTGGTGTTTGTTTCAATATAAATAAGAGTGTAACAGTTTTGAATATCCCATGTAGTAAAACAACCATTTTAACATTTCTAGTATTAATATGAATATAAATATCGATATGTAACTGAACCCAGAAACCAAAATAGAAAATGAGTAAAATGACGGCAAAAAAAAGTTGCGGCAGTTTGTTTACAAAATCAGCTGATTTGGCGAACTTTCATGGGATTCAAATACGAGACGGAGTACATTCTTGTAAATAAGCGTATATATAGTGTTTTTCCTCTACTTTAACATGAAAATATCAAAAATGCTCTATCTTGTCTCATTTTAGTATGATCAATGCTCAGTTTGGGTCCGTATTTACCCCGGTGACAAAAACACTCGCGGGGTAAATTGGACCCAGTGTAATGTACCCCTCACGGCATATCACGGTGAGGATTAACTGCTTATTTGCACTTGTTTCTTTTGTTTCAGATTGTTGAATGCTAATATGGAATTAGATTAAGGGTGCTGGTATATAAATTAAGGGTAAATTTTTACTCAAGGACCAGAATTCTCTACACAATTGGGAGAATGATTTCTGTTTACCTTAATGGATACGGTAAATGTGCAGTTTCAACCAATACTTCCTATAAACCAATACTCTCCTGACATAACTGGGGGGCTATGCCCACTCATACCTCCCTGCTAGTTAACTAACCTAACATGGGCATTGATTACGTAACCTAACGGTGTTATTTTACATTAGGACCGAAATTCCCTACACAATTGGGAGTGTGGTTCTGTTTACCTTATTTAATTCTAGGAAACATTTTCTCTATGAGTTTCCGTCGCAAATCATTACTTTCGAAGATAATGACATGTTCATAGGGAGGCGAGAGCCAATTGTTTAAGTGCGCCTGACTCTTCTTCCTCTTGTGACCTGCATCGCCTCTGTTCTTCCCTTGCCGCGGACACTTTTTTAATGCAGATTTGACATTAGTTTGGAGGTTAAAGCGTGTGTTAGGTTAGGTTAGTGAGTCAAAAGGTGGGGTTAGGTTAGTTTAATTTTCAAATCTCCTATACACTCGGATCTCCTCCTTATTAAAAACATCTTATATCTCCGAAAGAAGTGCTTTGTGACGGAAGCTCATAGAGAGAATGTTTCCTAGAATCCAATAAGGTAAACAGAAACCATACTCCCAATTGTGTAGGGAATTCTGGCCCTAGTGTAAAGTATTACTAAATTAAGTAACACTGCTTAGAAATTATAAAAGAAAAACTAACATAGACCTAGAAAAAGAAGAAAGACTAGAAACTCAAAGACTGGAACCCAAACGTGTGCTGTGTTGGTCATCTTTTCCGCCTCCCCAGAAAATGTGAAGAACAGCTAACAGAATGTTTGATAGTGTCCATGGGCATGGTATGACATGTTGTTTAAGTTTTTGGAGGTTTGTCAAATTTTTAAGAAATAATTTTTTATATATATATATATATATATATATATATATATATATATATATATATATATATATATATATATATATATATATATATATATATATGACCAATTTACCCCAGAGTTAGGTCCGATTTACCCCATTTAGTGTAACAATGCGGTCCGCACTTCGCAGTGTATTGCTAACAGAGCTATAATGGAAATTTGTTCAAACTTTAATGACATATAGGTAGTGACCCTCCTATGATTGTATTAACTTTTTGTTTGTTTATTTCAATAGATATGGAAACTAGATCAAAGTTTGTCAAAACCAGGACCAAATTACCCCGGTCGGCACTAATAAAGTGTTCATTAACAACAGGAAAAGTGCCAAAGGAGTGGAAGAGAGCAGATAGAGTGCCAAGATATAAAAATGGGAAGAAGGATGAACCACTATATTATAGACCAGTGTCATTAACTAGCACAGTATGCAAGATATGAGAGAAAATAATAAAGAAGCAATGGACGGAATACGTACTTAGAAAATGAAGGTAGTATAATAACAGACCGGCAGTATGGTTTTAGGAAAAAGAGATCATGTGTGACCAACTTAATAAGCTTTTACTCAAGAGTAATTGATACAACACAAGAAAGAGATGGATGGGCAGACTGTGTATATCTAATCTTAAAAAGGCATTTGATAAAGTTCCACATGAGACTACTTTGGAAATTGGAAAATATAGGAGGAATCACAGGGGTGATCAAAACCTGGCTGGAAAGTTATCTGAGAGGAAGAGAAATGAGAAGAGTAGTGAAGGATGAAAAGTCTGAATGGAGAAACTTATTTAGTGGGCTAAAGGATACAAGGATCAGCGTTGCCACCAATATGTTCATGATTTACGTCAATGACATGCCGGAGGAAATAAAGGTATTATTCTAGTGTTTGCCCTTACTCCCCCTCTCCCACTAAACAAGCTTGGGGACCTGAGGGAATGCGGGATATTTGGCTGGGGTACAAAATATGCGTCGCAACCACATAGTTTTTGAGTTAGGGGTGTTGAAAAAATTCCCTAGATCTAGGGAGTATTAATTGGATTTCTTCTGAGTCCAGAAACGTGTGAACCTGATCCGATCCTCACAGAATGATGACCGAAGTGTCGAGAACCCCCCCAACCTCCCGCTAGGAGGTTAGGTTAAGGTAGGTTATATTTGGTTAGGTTAGGTTAGATTTGGTTAGGTTAGAATAGGTTAGATTTGGTTAGGTTAGGTTATCGGTGGGTCAAGCCCCCTGCTAGGTTAGGTTACTTTTGGTTAGGCAAATTTCTCTAGATATAAGGAAATTACCCTAGATATATGGAATTTTACCCCTCCCTACACAACTCTTTAATTACGTGTTTCTGACGCGTATTTGTTCCCCACCCCAAAACCCCGCATTCCCACAGGTCTCAAACTTGTTTGGGGGAAGTGGGAGAGTATGGGCAAACACTAGAAATTTCCCGAAATAAATAGTTATATTAGTCGGTTTGCGGATGATGCAAAACTATTAAGAGAAACAAAAAGCTATAAAGATTGTGAAACACTACAAAATGACCCGAACAAGATCTACCCATGGAACAGAAGATGGGAAATGGAATTTAATGTAAATAAGTGTCATGTGATGGAAATTGGAAAAAGCGAAGATATATAAATGGCCATATAAAATTAAAAATGAAGTAATTACAAAGGTTCAGGAAGAAAAGGACCTGGGAGTGATAATGCAGAATAACTTACAACCAGAAAAACCTTAAAAAAATATTTGGAGATACATACAGAATGTTAAAGATTATTAGAGTGGCATTTCATTACATGGACACGAATATGATGAGAAAGATAATTACTACAATGATCCGACCAAAAATGGAATATGCGGCCCTTGTGTGGTCCCCATATAAAAACAAGCATGTGAAAAAGTTGGAGAGGATACAGAGAATGGCAACAAAGATGGTAGTCTACCTGAGCTAGAAGAACTTTCTATGAGGAAAGGTTGAAGGAAATAAAGTTACCAACACTCGAGCAGAGAAGAGAAAGAGGAGACTTAATAACAATATTTAAGCTGATAACTAAGATGGAAGAAACAGACAATGAGAGAAATGAGAGACTACTGACTCAGAAACAAAGAGAAGGTCGATACACAAGAGGACATACAAAACAACTAGGAAAAGGGAGATGCCTGAACAACATAAAGAAGGGTATTATTTTACGATGGCACCAAACTTCCCTACACAATTGGGAACATGGTTTTTGTTTACCTTATTGTATTCTAAGAGACTTTTTCTCTTTGAGCTTTCCGTCGCAAATCAATAGTTTCGGAGATATAGAACATTTTAGGTGGGGGGAGGAATATGTCTCCTTGTTTACAAAATGCCTCCCTCTTCCTCTTCTGGTGACCTGCATCGCTTTTGTTTGGTATTTTATTAAACTTTTTTTATTGGACCCAGTTAGGAGGTTAAAGGTTAGGTAAGGTTAGGTTAGGTTAGGTTAGGTTAGGTTAGGTTAGGTTAGGTAAGGTAAGGTAAGGTAAGGTAAGGTTAGGTTAGGTTAGGTTAGGTTAGGTAAGGTAAGGTAAGGTAAGGTAAGGTAAGGTAAGGTTCAGGTTCAGGTTCAGGTTAGGTAAGGTAAGGTAGCCACGGGTGCGCCTCCGAAACAAAAGCAATGCAGGTCACAAGAGGAAGAGGGAGGCATTTTGTAAACAAGGAGACATATTCCTCCCCCCACCTAAAATGTTCTATATCTCCGAAACTATTGATTTGCGACGGAAAGCTCAAGGAGAAAATGTCTCTTGGAATACAATAAGGTAAACAAAAACCATGCTCCCAATTGTGTAGGGAAGTTTGGTGCCATCGTAAAAATTTACCCAAAGTACAGCTTCCCTCATAGAAATGTAGAAGTTTGGACTTTGGAATGAACTAAATGAGGTGATATCGGCACATAATGTGCACCAATTGAAAGAAAGACTGGATAAATGTAGATACGGAGACGGGACCCCACGAGTGTAGCTCAGGCCCTGTAAAACACAACTAGGTAAATACAATGGGGGTCTGGGGGAGGCGGAACCCCCCCCCCCCCCCCCAGTTATGCCAGGAGAGTATTGGTCAATAGGGAGTATGAGTTGAAACAACCCTGTAATGTCAAGAACTGGAACTGTCGCCGAAAATAGGAACACAAGCCGATGTAAAAAATTGGAACACTCGGCGACGGGCGGCGAGAATTCCGCCAGACGAGAGTTGCAGGTGCCCTGACAGGGGTGCAGTCAGTTCGTACACAAGTTATTTCGTACACCAGTAGATTCGTACACCAAAAAGTAGTCTCGTAGTCTATATGAAACCATAGTCGTTTCGTACACTCAGCTCAGAGTTGAACTTGACCACTAATTACAAAACGACACCAGGTATGTACGAAAAAACTCAAAATCAGTGTACGAAACAACTAACAAAATCTGGGTACGAAACAACTTGTGTACGAAACTCCCTGTCACCCCTGATGGCTACACCGCCGGAAGGAAGCAAGGCGAGGAATAAAGGCAGGAAAAAAAGGCGGTACGAAAACCCCCACTGGAGTCCCTTACCTTGCTATGAGGATTATGTTCATATTACTTTGTGTAGCTGTGTGGAGTGCGGGTGTTCACATCAGCAAGACATGGGAGTGGAGGGCTGTGTTAAGTACGCCAGGACGGGAGGCCAACACTGTCCTGGCCTCAAGTTCTCAACACACCTTTTCCTTCTTCAACACCTTATTTAACACTTAATAATCTCGCTCTAGGGTTGTTTGTGAGCTGCGATCCTTCCTGCGAGCCAACACCAGGTGGTTTGATGGTAACAGGGCGTGGAGGAGGAGAAATGGGAGAATGGCAGGAGGATATCGAGCCCGTCACCGTCCACAAACAAACAGATGAAGTAAAATGGCGTAGCGGGTCACATATTTAACATTAATTTAGCATTTCATTCCTCTCATCCATCCAAATATCCATCATCCATTAAATAAATATGTTTGGCTTATTTTTTTCCTTATAAATTTTCATAAGAGGCAAAAAATGGCGATTATTTATACATATCGGTAATTTCACCCTAATTTGATTGTTCCTATATATTGCTATTAGCTAGTCTACATCATTTAATAAGATAAAATTATTATGATGCCTATTTTTTCATGTCCTTTTTAGGTAGGGAGAAAAATGTCATCTTATTTTTTTTCGCTTTACATAATTTTTACTTCGATCCCCTTATCAAATCTTATCCATCGGTGATAATAGCATTTTAATAGGATAAAAAGACTGTATCAGAGAGCTTCACAGAGAGGTGTCACTCGGGCCGCGCCATTTTGGATTTTGAACCAGTGGCGCCGCTATGCGGATGGGGCCTTCCGTCAAAAGTGTCACAATGCTTATATCATTACTGTGCACGGTGTTTTGCCTTTTCAATACCCTAAGACGCAAATATATGTAGTATTACGTTAAAATAATGAACTGAAGTGGTATTGATGGATGTATTATTTTTATATTACACCTTTTGTTCCTTTTGTATTTCATACCGAAGCCCCGTCATTCCAATAAATTGTCTCCAATCTCAATACCCTCTCCCCCCCACACACATTTTGTTTTGGCTGAAGTCAAAATGGGTAGGTGGTGATGGGTAATGAGTGAGTGAATGGGTGGGGATGATGGGTAATGGATGTGGGGTGATGGGTGAGTGAATGGGTGTGGGGTGATTGGTAATGGGTGGGGGGTGATGGGTGTGGGGTGATGGGTGAGTGAATGGGTGTGGGGTGATGGGTAATGGGTGGGGAGTGATGGGTAATGGGTGAGTGAATGGATTGGGGGTGATGGGTAATGGGTGAGTGAATGGGTTGGGGGTGATGGGTAATGGGTGAGTGAATGGGTTGGGGGTGATGGGTGAGTGAATGGGTTGGGGCCCTTGGGGGTGATGGGTAATGAGTGATTGAATGGGTGGGGGTGATGGGTAATGGGTGAGTGAATGGGTGTGGGGTGATGGGTAATGGGTGAGTGAATGGGTTGGGGGTAATGGGTGAGTGAATGGGTGGGTGGTGATGGGTAATGGGTGAGTGGAGGAATTCCCTCCCTTCTTTGATTCCTTATTTCTTTCCTCGTCAGTTCCTCTTCTGATTCTCTTCATATTCCTCCAATTTCTTCCTTACTCCTTATTCCTCCTCTCCTTCTCTCATATCTCCTTCCTTCCTTCTCTCCCACCTTCCATTATCACCAAAAGGAGGAGCGACTCCCCCTCTATCTGCACGGGCGACTGTCAGTGCAGGCCCCCTCCGCTAGGATCGCTGTCGTCCATGAAATCAAAATGGCGCGCCATGTTATATCGCCCGAGTGACACCTCTCGGTGAAGCTCTCTGACTGTATCACATTTTTTCGCGATAAATTTCACTTGTATTGAGTATGTGGTGATATGCAGTCATTTAAAATCTACATTGAAGGTAAATTTGTGCAGTTAGCCATGAAAGTTTTGCAACCTCCTCTACCCGCTATCACTTTATCATTAATTACTACTTCAAATGACACCTCACATGATCCTAGACGCTGCAATGACATTCTTGATAATGGATAACGACCGTATGATTGTTCGCTAATGATATGAATAACACTATAGCCACCACTGCACTAATGTGGCCAGGCGGATTTTATAGGCGAATATTACGAATTTTAGCATCCCTACAGACTGCCATGGTATGTGCCACTGAACACAGGTAGGGCTACATAATATATAGCCTACTACTGTGCATCCCTCTTCAGTGGCACATACAAGTCTATAGTGATGCTAAAATATGTAATATATGGCACCTGGCGACATTAGTGCAGTGGCGACTTTAAGGCCCGTACCGAGAGTTGAAGGCGGTAGAGGGACGAACAGCGAGGTAGCGACGAACGGCAAACCTTCCATTTGTTACCGAGAGTCGACATCGGAGGTTGGTTGAGATCTCGCGCCTGCGACAATATAGTGGCAACAGTGCTGCTTCAAATTGCGTAGCCAGCCGTACGACTAAAATAGTGTATAATGCGAATTTGCCCTTATACTCATCAAAAACATCAACAGAAACTTTGCGATCGGCTATGAAGTTGGTGAAATATATATTTAATGAAGTTAATTAACAGTAGAGGCGTGTATACGTAAGTTTCTCTACCGCTCATGTGAACATATGCGGTAAGAGAACCGTACTAGCGGGTTCTGGCAGCGACCTTCATGATGGCGACGGCTCAAGCCACTACCCACCCCTCTATCCTGAACCTCCTTAATTATTATCACTAAAATCACTTATTGCCGCATATGTAATACCTAATAATCTTATACTTATACTTAAATACATATTGGCAAGAAAATTTTTAACATATCTCTTAATCCTTCCAGATTAGGAATGTAATAAAAATTCATCGAAGGTTGCGGCGAAGACACGGGGATAGCCGTGTCTTCAACCTTGACCGCCACCGCGTCCCTGCTCTTCGTTCCAAAATTACAGGGTTTTTTATACGTCTTATGGTAAGCGAAGGTCTGCCGTTCGTCGTTCTACCGCCTACCGTCATGACTCTCGGTACGGGCCTAAGTGTTATTGACGGTAGAGGGAAACTAACAAAATCACATACATATGCTACACACAGAGCTTTTTGTCTCTTTCCTACACCTCACTCTAAACACACCTTCAGCACTTCAATAATATCACCACACAGTCCCAGCAGCAACACATCCCATTCTCTTTCTGCTACATCAACCACCACATCCATTTCACATCTATTGCAGTACGAACTAAAGTAAATTTACGTTCAACTTGCCCAGAAGCCACGCCCCCTGCCTTTCCGCCCTTCTCTACGTGGCAGCTGATTGGTGCATTCCTCGTATCATCACTACCACTAATCATATCCTCACTACATAACATCTCCACGTAGAAAAGGGAGGGAGGGCAGGGGGCGTGGCTTCTGGGTAAAGGGAAGGGGGCGTGGCTTCTGGGTAAAGGGCAGGGGGCGTGGCTTCTGGGTAAAGGGCAGGGGGCGTGGCTTCTGGGTAAAGGGCAGGGGCGTGGCTTCTGGGTAAAGGGCAGGGGGCGTGGCTTCTGGGTAAAGGGAAGGGGGCGTGGCTTCTGGGTAAAGGGCAGGGGGCGTGGCTTCTGGGTAAAGGGCAGGGGGCGTGGCTTCTAGGTAAAGGGCAGGGGGCGTGGCTTCTGGGTAAAGGGCAGGGGGCGTGGCTTCTGGGTAAAGGGCAGGGGGCGTGGCTTCTGGGTAAGTTGAACGTAAATTTACTACTATAGCGACATACATCATAGGCGTATTTTGTCCATGCCCTTGGAAGTAAAATTTTACTTATTTAAGCTCCGCCCACTTATTTTTTACTCTTTTGCGTGCATAGAAAACTGAGCAGATACACTTCGGCAGCGATATTTTACTCTTTTCCTGTAAAGTTTTACAGTCGTGGGTGTGAGTGGTGGTTTCAAGAGTCTGGCCAATCAGATCGCGCGCATGAGAAACTCTTATTAAAACTCCTCCCGTAAATGTTTCTCTTTTCCTTTAATTCTCATCCAATTCAACATTCATTACATGCGCACGACACGCAAAGGATACTGTATTTAATCAAGAGTAGGTAAGGAGTAGTAAGGAGTAGAGTAGGTGACTCTTAACAGGTAAGAAGTCACAAATATTAAAATTCTCCAGCGACGTCTGGGAACAAATTTCCCAATCCCTCGAATTTTTCAATGTGTCCGAATCTTCGTTGATGCTTGCTGGCTTAGCACCAAAACTGGTGTATTATTGCTATAGTATATTCAAATACTTAAATATATTCATGAGTGATATTACATTTGCAATAGAAATGTATAAATTTGGTATATATGTTATATCACACAAAAAGAAAGCCTTTTAGAGAACCTATCGCAGGGCACGAATACGAACATTTCATCAGTCTGATTCAGCTCCAACACGCGTAGGAAGGTCTCTGTGTGTAACCCACGGGCCACCACACACCCACCCGCCCACCACCACCCACCCACCCACCACACGCCCATCACCCATCCGCCCACCACCCGCCCACCCACCACACGCCCATCACCCATCCGCCCACCACACACCCACCCACCACACACCCACCCACCACACGCCCATCACCCATCCGCCCCACACACCACCACACACGCCATCATACATCCGCCCACCACACACCCACCCACCACACATCCGCCCACCACACACCCACCCACCACCCATCCGCCCACCACACACCCACCCACCACACGCCCATCATACATCCGCCCACCACACACACACCCACCACACGTCCATCACACACCCGCCCATGGATGTTAAACGGGGGAGATGCACTGGAGGATGAATCACAACCAGCATTCATCTAGGTTTAGGCAAAGAATAATTCGTGAAACGTAGATGTAGGTACACGTAGCCTACATACGTACAGGTCCATGATAGCATTAAACATCCTCGACGCACATCGTGAAATGGCTGTGTAGCAAATAGATATTCAAATAACAGTTTCATAGCGCCCTAAACATTTCAGTTTAATATCAAGTCCATCTATAGAGTTAGAAAACAATGCTAGGCCATTCTAAGAGCTCAAAACAATTAGATATCGATGTGTAATACAGACAATCACACTACTACTCTTTGCTGTGCCTTCAATAATGTCAACCTTAACGATATTCCTTGAGCCTCTGTAAGAGGTAATGAAGTGTACGACACTTTTACTCTCGGCAACATCAAGAAAGAGCTTTGGCAGCGCTACAATCGTATTTTGTGATGGCAAGCAGGGGCGGAGCTTAAATAAATACAATTTTACTCCGGAAGGACACTACAAAATACGCCTCATATCCATTATCTCTTATCACAGGGGCGTAGCTAGAGATTTGGAGAACCAATGGGCTTGGCTCTTCAAAAATTTGGTGAGGCTTGGTGTAACATGGAAGAAATAAATTGTAGCATTTTTCATTTCTTTTCTAACACAACCTTGGTGTTTGACTTACCCCTGTTAATTAGTGCTGCTTGTTCCTGTGCAATGCCTATGTACAGACGACTGCATTATTAACCCCTTCACACCCAGATCTCTTCTTTGCTATAAAAAATTGTATGTTGTCGACCCAAATTAAGAAAAGTCACTTAATATACCAAATTTGTTAGTCGACAAGGATACTAAACAGGTCGTATCTATAAAATACTGCTTATATTCACTAAAAAAATGTCTAATGGTACCCAAATTACAATGAAAATTACGTTATGGGTCTCAAGGGGTTAATAAATCAGGCGCCTAGAATTGAAACGGCACAAGCGCCACTTTTCAAAAACTGAGAAAAACGCGCTTAAAGTTTAATCTAAAATTTTTTTACTTTATTTTATTTACTTTTAAAACACTTTAGGTGCATTTTTTTCATTGATAAAAAGTGGCGCTTGTGTCGTTCGTTTCATATCTTGATTTTCTTAGATTAAACTTTAAGCGCGTTTTTCTCAGTTTTCTAAAAGTGGCGCTTGTGCCGTTTCAATTCTAGGCGCCTGATATGGTGAGTCCATAACTTCATGGCTATCACTTTTTTGTGGTACTCTGTTCTCTCAGCGATGTGTTCTGTGCAGACTCCCGAACATATACTGTAAAATGTCAAGATGATCAAAGCAAGGCAATTCATAAGTTGTTAACAATAATATACTTTATTATCTAATCACAATCTAATAATTCTTACCAGTAAAAGAATAATTTATGCCAGCTGAATTCCAGTTTCTAGTATAACAGATGGACACCATCATGATGACTGCTAATAAATACACCAATAAAATATTTGAGGTCCCGCCGCCCGTGTTCAGAATCACACCACTGGCAGGGAAGGTGCTGATTAGATTTTATTTTATTTTATGTTTCTACCGCAGATAACAGTAAAGTCGCCAGGACAACTTTTTTTTCTGTTTACAGACGTGTGGTGGCGTTAATAGTTACATTTCTACATCCATGATTTCAGGAAAGTTAGAAGGGGCTATCTGGAGAGTCTGTGTCATTTTGTGTCTTCATCTGTGTCATATTATGGCTATAAATGAACAAATGACAAAAATATCTACAAAGTGGCTACCAACAGTAGAGTCGCCATCTAGTGTTTATTTACTGAGTGTCGTACTGCTGTCGTCGTCGCCCGAAGAAAAAAAACGCGTAGTGAAATTTGAAACCTTATATACTTGCAGATACAAAGCATAAAACAACGCTGAAACAGGGTAGATTATACAGTCATGATATAAACTACTGCGTAACATCTTCAGTGGCACATAAAAATCAGTAGTAATGCTATAATTCGTAATATATGGCGCCTGGCGACATGACTGCAGGTGGCGACTTCACTGTTATCTACGGTAGCTCTTGTTTGTTTGTTTGTTTGTTTGTATTTCTTGTCAAACTGTTATAGATGTAAATATATATATATATAAAAAAAAAGGTGCTGTTCAAGATAAAGAGTACCATGGAAAAATATAATCAATACCAACACTATTGTACCTAAAGCACTAAAACTCTTGTAACAAATACGATCTATGAATACTTCTACATACTACAGTAATTCAAAATATTTAGGGTTTATCTAGTATTTGTCTATTCGATGTTTTTTGACAATACCAGTGTGAATCTGTCTACAGTCAGCAGGACGTATCAGCCTCCAACCATTAACCCCTTCACACCCAGATCTTTCCTTTGCTATACAGTATGAAATCGTCTGTTATTAGCCATAAAACTACGAAAAAGTAACTAAATAAACCAAATTAGCTAATGGACAAGGATACTAAACAGGTCATATCTATAATACATTGCTTATATTCACTAAAAATTGTCTAATGGTACCCAAATTACAATGGAAATTACGTTCTGGGTCTCAAGGGAAACAAATCCGGGGTAACATTACCTGTGTCAACATGTCGTGAAGACCTACAATACACATCACAGCCATCATTCAGGGTTTTCACTGCTACGCTACTATTAAATCTTGTATTTACTGGTAATCAACTTTTTGTTCCATTTGCATTCTTTCTATCAAAAGATAAAAAGTTTTGTCATATGTACAAAGTTATGTACAGTAACATACAATAGGAAGTAATAAAAAAGTTTGCCGAAATTTGAGTGGTGCAGTTCAAGTTGTTGTAAGCACCGCCACACCAGGTATTCATCAGGGTTTTCACTGAAACCAGAGCTCATTCTTTGTTAGTAATTGTATGACACATTTTGATGTTAAAAATTTCCATTGTTCTTCCTAAATCACTTCAGTGTCATCCACTTAGTCAGATATTTCTGGTTGTTAGAAATCTTAAAGAAGGATTTCCTATGGAGGTCCTCAATAATCCAGAATGACAGCCCCGTGCACAGCACTAGTGTGAGGTAGTAAAGAGCTCTCTAGGTCCACTGATTTGTTATTCATCGCCTTTTTTACTGTCTTGTACTAGTATTTCACTGACGTCTGTTCTTAACTGATGCCATTTCTTCATCACAGGTTCAGTGTTAGCCCAGATATACTCTGCTCCAAAATGAGCATAGAAAAGTCCAAATAAAGCTCCGCCCAGGTGTGCGGCGTGATCAAACATGCGCCAGCCCATGGCCATGCCTGCTGCGTCCAGGCACATGATGGCCTTGATGGCCGAGTCTGCAGAGAAGTTGAGGCCTGGGATGAACACAATGCCTAACTGGGCATCAGGATATACAGTGCAAAAGTAGCCCAGCAACGCCATGATGGCCCCCGAGGCCCCTAGTGAAGGGCCTGGGCATCGCCTGGCTACCTTGAAGGCATGACTGGCTAAAGACGACACAACACCCCCGCTCAAGTACATGGCCAAAAATTGCTCCTTGCCCAAACACCGACCAACACCTGAGCTAAAACTGTGCAAGACATACATGTTCAGACCAAAGTGAATAAATGCAAAATGGCTGAAAGTGGAAAAAAACATCGGCCAGCAAACAGCTCGTGCCGCTGGGTTGGAACAAAAGTAGCGGAACATGGTGGACTGTAGGCCTGGATGGTGCCAGCAAGCAAACACAATACCATTAACTAAACATATCGGCCAAAACACCTTCTGACCATCATTCAGCTCATTCCACCAGCTATTTATTGCCTGGCGAAATTCTCCTTCCTTGTGCTGCCAACCTTGTAGATTTTCCAAGCTGTTCTTAGTCCAGGTCTTCCATGAATTTTTCTGCAAAGCCTGCCTCACTGACTCATACTGCCATATTGTAGCACCAACAAATGTGGCTCCACAGAAAGAGCCAGTAAATAAAACACTTTTCAGTAACCCAACTCCCATATTTTTCTCACTGGAAGCTTCAACAAATGGCTGAGGTGCAAATTTCATGCCACCATCGTTTTTAGTTTACGCGGCTGTCGCAGGCCACGCCAGGCTATGTTTCCTGAGTGCCCGGACACCGTGTGTTGCCCTCCAGCCAGCAGGCGCCGGCCTCCACTCTGTAGCCCTCTGCCGAGAATTGAAGCCACAATCATGGCTCCGAAATTTTCTGTAAAGAAATGGAAGGTGGCAGTTCATCATCATATACTCCTTAATTAGTTTGCTATTATCTTTTCTTTTCAAAATTAATAACTAATGCACAATATACTGAGCCGAACGAAATTAATGGAAAAAAGGTAAGCTGTAAGGCACGTGCAGCCTGCGAACTCCTGCGGAATATTAAACAAATCTCGGCCTAGGCCTTGCTTTCCTTACTTCAGGTGTGCCTGATGCACATTTAAAATTCAAAGACCACATAGACAAAAGTCCTAAAGGCAAACAGCATCCTTGGCCTCATAAAGAGAACTTTAAAAAACTGGACAGAGGAAGGTTTTTCCACTGTCTACAGAACGTTTGTGCGCCCTCATCTGGAGTATGCAGTACAAGTGTGGTCCCCTTAACTGAGGAGAGACATAGACAACATTGAAAAAGTACAAAGGAGAGCAACAAAACTTGTCCCCCAATCATAAAACACCTTAGTTATGAAGAAAGACTGAAAACACTGGAATGACCCACATTGGAGGATAGAAGAAAAAGAGGAGACATGATTGAGGTCTACAACATTTTGAATGGCATGGAAAACGTGGATACGCAAGACTGTTTTCAAGTTGTCCACCACTAACCTCAGAGAACACTCCAGTCACTTGTCTAAGTAAAGGTGCAACAGAACACAAACAAAGAACACTTTTGCACACCGGGTAATCAACCCCTGGAACAACCTTCCTGAACACCTTGCGAGTGCTTCCTCTTGAAACACATTAAAAAAAAAATATGACCACCACATACAACGGATAGAAATGGAGGCGGGCAATAGCATCTCTGGGTAGATCAGTAGTGAACCCGCAACATTTATTGGTAAGTCTGATGCAATATGGTACTTCCGAGGTGTGGGTGTCACTTACATAAGAGAGTCAAGGTGCTAATGAGCCTTACAGATACGGTTCTTAAGTTCTTCACTCCATTTTTGTCACAAGTTACTATGTGTCTACAAGTGACGTAAGTCCCTGACTAGGGCTGACGGCCCCAGCGAGCTGTCAGGCACTGCACCTACACTACAGTAATACTGGTTGTCTTACCTTATGGAGCGAGTCGAAAAGGAACTATTTCATTCAACAGGCTTGCCTTGGCTTAGATATCAATGTTGATTTGATATATCTTCATCTCCTTTGCACCATGCTGCTATCTGCCTTGCACAGGAGGGAACTCTCGCCCATTTGTTTACAATTTTACATAACAGTGGTGCAGGGCGGATCTCACACGGCGTACGGCTCCACTATCTCGGGACGGTTGTACGTACTCTAGTTGTACGGGTTTATCTTTGGGAGGACAGCTGAACAAACTTGGCACAGATACTTACCTGGTACAAGAGATACCATGACCAAGAAGGCGGTTTTCCCAGGGCGAGGCCCACCATTGCACTCCGGCGGTGCTGACCCTTGCGATTAACCCAAAGATTTTTTTGTTCGTGCATCCCCCTTTTATCCCCCCCCCCCCCCGCCCATCCCCCCTTTAAAAAAACAACAACAACTTGGCAGTCAGGGGCGGCATTTTGGAACACTACTAAGATCATCTTAGGGGACTAAGACCATCTTAGCGCTAGGTGGACATTTTCGGAAGCAAAGTTCGCTCCGCCTAAGACAGTGCAGCGAGTGTAAACTATAAGGCAGGGTTGGGGTCGTCTTAGCCCGCAATTTTCTCCGTCACCATAACAACAATGGTTATATTATTGGTTATATATTATATATTTTAGACTGTATATAGTATATAGGCTGTATAATACACTATGTATATATATATATATATATATAATATATATATATATATATTATATATAATATATATATATATATATATGGGTGTGGGCTATATATATACTATATATATAGGGGTGGGCTGGGCGGAATAGATATGATTTGCGACAGAAACGGTTAGCAGATTAATTCTAAACATCAAAACACACCAGAAAAAAAAGTGTCGTTATTCACGATAATATCACATACTGGCTATGATATGTGTGTGTGGAGGATGAAAAGGGGGAAGGAAGAGGAGGGAGAAGAAATATAGAAGAAAAAAAAGGAGACAGAGAGAGAGAGAGAGAGAGAGAGAGAGAGAGAGAGAGAGAGAGAGAGAGAGAGAGAGAGAGAGAGACTCCCTCGGCGTGTACACTCGAGGCCACGGTACACTGCACTGTGACTAGCAGAAATACATATCTGGCAACTCAAGGAGAAGGAAGAGGAGGGAGAAGAAATAATAGAAGAAAAAAAGGAGAGAGAGAGAGAGAGAGAGAGAGAGAGAGAGAAGAGAGAGAGAGAGAGAGAGAGAGAGAGAGAGAGAGAGAGAGAGAGAGCGAAGAGAGAGGAGAGAGAGAGAGAGAGAGAGAGAGAGAGAGAGGAGAGAGAGAGAGAGAGAGAGAGAGAGAGAGAGAGAGAGAGAGAGAGAGAGAGAGAGAGAGAGAGAGAGAAGGGAAAGAGAGAGAGAGAGAGAAGGGAAAAAGAGAGAGAGAGAGAGAGAGAGAGAGAGAGAGAGAGAGAGAGAGAGAGAGAGAGAGAGAGAGAGAGAGAGAGAGAGAGAGAGAGAGAGAGAGAGAGAGAGAGAGAGAGAGAGAGAGAGAGAGAGACACTCGGCGTGGTATACGTATTTCCCGCCAAATACAGACTTGTGTCGCGCACGCTGATTGGTTAGGTGGCACTAAGAAGGGTTGGCCTTCTGTCCCCTTACACGAGGCTACGATGACGCCCGAAAATGCTTTCTTAGTAATCTTCTTGGCCCGGTATAACTAAGTCGGTCTTAGGACGCTAAGAGGGTGTAGTTTAGAGCCCCTTCGAAAATGCCCACCCAGGTATCTGAGTGTCCTGGTATCTGTTCTTCCTATTATTGTGTAATCCTCTTCCTCTCTACCAATATCTAGGTAGATCAATTTTATAATCTTCCACAGCTATTGACAATTAAAATAGAATAAAAAGTCACACCTAGATAGTAAAGACCACTGCCACACCTGCACAACAAATACAGCATAAATTGCGCCTTAATTAAAAATGTCACTATATCTTAATAATTTTCGCTTGTCAGTATGTTACATGTCATTCTATGTTCAATGAGAAAAAGAAAAATACTCCAGGGCGTGACAGCTAGGTACTCCTTCGTTGCCCAGAGCCCAACACAGGGAGGCTTGCTGAAATAGTCAAGGGAAGAGTTGACAAGATTGTTAACTAAATACGAAGTTGAAGAAGATCCCTATGAAGCGATATAAGCGTCAGAGGTCAGAAGAAGAAGAAGATCCCAAGTGAAATAGCCAAGGGAAGAGTTGACAAGATTGTTAACTAGATACGAAGTTGAAGAGGACCTATGAAGCGATATAAGCGTCCAAGGTGAGAAGAAGAAGAAGAAGAAGAAGAAGAAGAAGAAGAAGAAGAAGGCAATGGGTTGATGAGCAGTCTGTATAGCGCTGCAAACCCAAAACTCAACCCCTCATTAGTACTTAGAATTATCCTTTTTGGAGGGCATTAAGTAGGAAAGCCCTGGTAACCTTGAGTGCGGCCTCTCAGGAAATGTATCCGGTCTAATTCCCGAGCTCTTTGTCACCTCCATATCAGATGTGAAGCTAAACATGATAGGAATAAATGAAGAGCAAAAAAGCAGCTAATGATTCACGCACCAAAATGATTGAGGATGGTGATACGTTTTTTTTTTTGGACGCGTTATTATCTCAGGTCCAGCAGCGCACAGCTAGCCATGTAGTTACAGAGGCCGGTTTATCCAAATAGTGTGGCGATAGAAAAGATTCCCCACCTTATCTACTTCCATTTCCTTTGCACTAGGGGCTACTCCTCGTATGTGTCGAGGTGAGCAGTCTACACCAGAGTGCCACCAGAGTAACAGTGCTATAGTGACTTCGAGTGCCACCAGAGTAACAGTGCTATATAGTGACTTCGAGTGCCACCGGAGGAACAGTGCTATATAGTGACTTCGAGTGCCACCAGAGGAACAGTGCTATATAGTGACTTCGAGTGCCACCAGAGGAACAGTGCTATATAGTGACTTCGAGTGCCACCAGAGGAACAGTGCTATATAGTGACTTCGAGTGCCACCAGAGGAACAGTGCTATATAGTGACTTCGAGTGCCACCAGAGGAACAGTGCTATCTATAGTGACTTCGAGTGCCACCACGTTTTGGGATTAATGTCCATATAGCGTGTCGTATATATGCATCGCGTCTTTCCATGAATATTCACGATTGAGAATTGCAACTGATTTATATTGATGTTAAGTTGGTGGCAAAAGTGATGGTGAAATAGTAAATAACAAGTGAAATGATGTCATGAACAAAAGAGGAGTCGAAGTTGTGGTGTGATTGTGTTAACATAATCAGACAAATCATAAAACAGAAATGAGTTTGAACATAGGCCTATTACGTGGATAACATGCGAGCAGACATTTACAACACGTGTATTTCAACGACTTCTGCATGGCTACCTAGTCTTATTGTGACACTAGTAGGCCTACATGTAAATTCCTACAAGTGTTCCTTCTCAGAGTAACAGTAGCTACAATTAGAGTTCTTAGTTAATTGTTCCTTCTGTGTTCTCCATGAGGCTGTACGGGAGTCTCGCAGTGAGGGTGGTGGTGATGGTGATGGTGATCGCCTGGGCACACTTGATCGCGTCAAAGCCTGACTTTCATCTGCGTCTGAAACGCTTCCACTTCTATGGTAAGAAACATTTCCATTTTGATATATTTTGTGCGTAGGGAAAATGATGATTGAAGGAAAAAAAAATATATACATATAAAAATTAACGTACGTAGCTACATATTATGCTCTCTCTCTCTCTCTCTCAAACAGGGTGCAAGGCCAATGGAGTGTCAACATTACGGAACGTTAATCTAAGTTTCCTCAGTAGACATAATTTCCTTGCGGGCGTCAGTGGCACTTCTAGATCCACGGCAAAGCTTCTGACGTCATCTTCGCCGCCCTGCACGCTGCCCTCCAACGTGCTCTTCAGGTCCCTTCCCAGCACTAAGGATGAACAGCTCACTATAATGTTTCATCAAGCAGTATTTGAAGACAATCCAGAACAAACACCTGGAAATGGAAGCAAATCACGTGAATCAGGAGAGGAGGCTGGCGGTCAGGGGAACAACACAACACAGCAGTTACGAGACGACCAAGACGCTGATGACGCTGAGACAAATCCTCAACAAAACGTGACATGCACATTCAAGGTCGATGACAAGCTTTCACTTCAGTCTGGGTATGGCTTCATCTCATGTCAAGGTGAGTTTCCAAAATTTCACTACCGTAGATAACACTTTAATCGCCACCTGCACTAATGTCGCCAGGCGCCATATAAAAACCATAAAAACCGTTGTCCTGGCGACTTTAGTGTTATCTACGGTACACTAATTCCATGGGTGCTCAGCCGTGCCTGGGAACTTGTGGGAAGTGTGTTGTTACTCTCAACTCACCTAATTCATCCTGACGACCCTTAACATTACAGGGACAAGGTGACCCACGCGAGTAAGTAAGCGACGCACAACCTTGCAAGAATGCGCCACTCATTAACCCCTTGAGGCTCAGCACGTAATTTCCATTGTAATTTATCCACCATTAGACGATTTTTAAGTTAATATAAGCAATGTTTTTTATTGATATGACCTATTTAGTATCCTTTTCGACTAGCTAATTTGGATATTCAGTAACTACTGGACAGTCGTTCACTAAGCAAATCCGAGAGCTGCATGATAAAAAAAAAAAAAATCTCAATACTTATTACTAGGGCCCGGATAGTTATGCATTTGCATATTCATATGCAAATGCATATTTTGCGTGATTTCTATGATACGTGCATATTTCCTAGATAACTGCATATAAATGCATATTTTGGTAAAATATTCATCTGAGCACAAGTGGTACTGGGAGGTGAGGTGAGGTGAGGTCACGTCTCTTTAATCTGTCGTTTCCGGTCCTTGGTATCCAATCGTCTCGTGTGACGTAGAAAGGGTGTTCTCAGAATATAAAGCTATGCTGACAGACAACAGGCAGAGTTTTAACTTTGAGAACTTACGCCACCATGTCATCATCAAATGCAACCACAATCTGTAATGTCTGAAAATATGTCAGTCTATAATGTAAATACATGTTCATGTTTATTTTTTGAAGCACTTTCACATATACATGTTAAATACATTATGTATATTGCTTAATAAACATTAACATTAGTTTCTATTAACTATTTTGTTTCCGTATAACCTGCATTCTTGGCTTTATAAGTGACATTTTTTAGTGCATATAAATGCATATTTGTCCTGTTTTTAGTGCATATTTGTCCAATTTTTAGTGCATATTTGCATGCATATTTCATGGTTTTTTAGTGCATAACTATCCGGGCCCTACTTATTACCCTCTCTTTCTCTTGTATATTAATATGTATGTGTATATAGTCGATAAGTTGAAGTAATGTAACACTTTACTGTGAGTTTTGTGAAGAAAGAGGTGACAGCTCTGCCATGGCGACTTGGAAAAGCACACCTACACACACACCACTACCGAAGGCCGTATCTAACAAGGCCTACGGTATATACAGTTTCTAACAAGGCCGTATGTACAGTTTCTAACAAGGGCGTATACGTATACAGTTTCTAACAAGGCCGTATATACTAATATAATGGCCGTTTCTAATGTCTTTGCCACTGCCAGCGTGCGGGGGTTAGCGTCTCTATTTCTCAACCCAACTTTTGATGGAAAATTGTATCACAGTTAATTATAGAATATAAATACATAAAATAGATAAATAACAGATTGATGAAATAAGCAGGCAAAGTAATCTAGCTAGTCCTAAATGAATGAATAAATGAAATGCTAATCATAATCTAGGCCTTCTAGGTAGGGAATCAGCGGATCGAGGTAGATGTCCACGATAAAGCAACATTTTATGAACACGTGTTGGCAGCTGCTTGGTAGTGCTGGATATGTGCGCCTCAAACAGATGCTTGACATGACCGCATTCGTGCTCGTTTGGGAGGTAGTAATAACCGTCGTTGTGCAAATATCAGGACTGACTTGTCATACCTAAGCTATAGGTCGATTTAATACACACCCAACCATCTTTGATTCATATATTTAATTAGGATTGAATAAGTCTTGTATAAGTAGGCTACATGGTTAACGGAGATTTAGGTACGTTTCCTTAAATTTACAACTATCTGAAAAAAGTACATACATACTACATTTCAAACTACATTAGGCTACTACCTATGCCTATTGCCTATACATACACTACTACCTATGCCTATTACCTATTACCTATACATACACTACTACCTATGCCTATTACCTATACATACACTACTACCTATGCCTATTACCTATACATACACTACTACCTATGCCTATTACCTATTACCTATACATACACTACTACCTATGCCTATTGTTTTGCTTGCCTTCCTAACCCGCCAGGGTGGCGCGGTTGGTAGAGCTACGGGCACGCGTGCAGAGTCCCTGCATTCGGTCAGCGGTTCAAGCCCACCAAGTTCGTCCTGGCGTGGTGGCTTTGTATAGTCAATAACCTTGTAGTTGGTACTTGCAGAGTCTCTAGATAGGATCAAAGTATCTTATCTTATCTTGCTTGCCTTCCTTGGCCCAGTTGACGCCGCGGCCGGGGCGATGTGGCGCGCGTGGCGGGAGGCCGCCACTGTCAAGGAGGAAGAGGCGGCCCACGGAAGACTCAAAACTATTATAGGCGTGGCTGCTGGTACGTATGTATGTATGTATGTATGTATGTATGTATGAAGGCAACCCGCAATACCACATCATCTTACTAAGTCAAGGTCTCTGAACCCACATTGTAGATTTAAAGCAAACCACTTAGAGTTGGAATGTGGTTGTCTTGCTTTCCATGGCACAGAGCATAAGTCTGCACCTTGCCTCTGATTGTTGTACTGATTATTTAATTATCAAACAGTTTATTTGAAAGAGTCTGTTCTGTGATCAAATATCCCAAGCAATACAACCTTGATCAACTTAAGCTGTTGAAACCATGCACTTTGAAAGTGCATGGCGAAATTATACTGGCCTGCCAACACCTGATTACAGTGCACATTGCAGTAATCAATCTTCAATTATTTCATATTATGGAGAGGTGAATATATTTCAAGCACCAGCCAATATATTTCATTGTCACTTCATTAGAAAAGAACAAGAAGTAATTTTTTCATGAGACCCTTTTTCGTGCAATTCCATATGCTATGCCAACTTGTTAGCGATGGCTGGTAGATTGAGACGAATATGTAAACTGTTTCATGAAATTCTTCAAGGGTTAGAAGGATCTAGTAATTTATATGGATACTTGATATTGAAACTCTGTATCTTTAAACTTTAGGAACAAGAACCACTACCTATCAAAAGTAGGTTTACCTTACTGTGGAAAAAATTAGAATTGTCAAAATACATTTCTACTTCTGAAAAACATGTAGAACCGATCACCCATCACCCATCACCCATCACACCCCACCCATCACCCCCACCCATTACCCATCACCCCCCACCGATCACCCATCACACCCCACCCATCACCCCCACCCATTACCCATTACCCATCACCCCCCACCGATCACCCATCACACCCCACCCATTACCCATCACACCCCACCCATTACCCATCACCCGCACCCATTACCCATCACCCCGCACCCATTACCCATCACCCCCCACCGATCACCCATCACCCCCACCCATACCCATCACACCCACCCATTACCCATCACATCCCACCGATCACCCCCACCCATTACCCATCACCCCCACCGATCACCATCACCCCCACCCATTACCCATCACACCCAACCGATCACCCATCACCCCCCCCACCCATTACCCATCACATCCCACCGATCACCCCCACCCATTACCCATCACACCCCACCGATCACCCATCACCCATCATCCCCCCACCCATTACCCATCACACCCCACCGATCAGTGCATTTTTTAAGCAAATCTTACTGGGCGACATTCTTTGGATATCCAGAAAGGTAAAGGCCTACCTGTTAAAATAATTTTTTTTTGGATACATCAACTTCACCCTTTTGTATGTTGTGTATAAATAAAGATCATATGCAGTAATAAGAATGCACTTCTGGATCTAACACACACAGATAAGATGAACCATTGTATCCAGGAAGGATTTCATGAACAAATATCTTGTCGCCCAGTAGCTTAAAATTGTTCTTACTGGGCGACAGTTTTCCATCACTGGGAGACATTTTGGTTGCCCAGTTGTGATGTTAAAAAATGCACTGCCACCGATCACCCATCACCCTGCACCCATTACCCATCACCCCCCACCCATTACCCATAACCCCCCACCCATCACACCACAGCCATCACCCATCACCCACACCCATCATCCATTACCCATCACACCCCACCCCTACAGTAGCTACATGAGATAGCCTCGGGTTTATCATCATTGAAAGCTCTTGACAAGGTAGCATAGGCAGTCTTTTCACTCATGACACCTTACCATGTTATTCAATCTATTGGAGTGTTTCTATTGTTTGATTGTGATAGCCAAAAATATCAAAGTTCATTTTCAGGTCATATGATTCATAGACCAGATTTCCATTGTTATTACTAAGGTTTTGAGAGAGAAAATCTAAGCAATAACAATATACACAGTAGTGACATAAAGTGTCTTGGTAATGTTGCAGGATCCTTTGTAGCGGTGGTGGTGATCGTGTCGTGTGTCATGTACCGACTCCGCTCCGGCCCCGCCTCCTACCAGCACGGACGCCGCCCCTCCACCCTCTCGATCCGCACCGCCTCCACAGGCCACACGTGATCGCTCTTCACCTAGGACCTAAGCGTGCTACTAGTAGGTGGAGCAGTGGCCAGGGTGACATTGTGCCTAGTTCCAAGCAAGCATTGACGTATAATTAATCATTGGTTTATGTTGTTACCTAAATCATAAATTTCAAGCTTTTCCTAAAGCATATAATCTTTGTTGTGAATATTCTGATATTTTTAAGTAAATATATTTTCTTTAATATATAATTAATATATAATTTTAATATATTCATCCCATTTCTAAGCTGCCATGAGTGAGAACGCACAACAGGATAAAATGCTTTATTTGGACTCATAATTATTCTATGAATTTGAATCTATGTCATCCCTTGAGCTCCTTATTATGGAGGTGAATAATGATCATTCTGAAAGCATCATTCAATAATGCTGATACAATATTAAACAATAATGATTATTGTTTACATTCAATGAATTTGTGTAATTTGAATGACAAATCTATCAAATGTGCTAGAATAATTACTTTCTTTGTATGTATCTTGATGTACAGTAGTGTGTATGTACTGCATCTATCTATAAACACAACTCAGAGATTTATGAAAATCCATATTTACACTATGCCATTTATCATACATGGTCTGTTCAAAAAGTCTCAGATTTTTTTTTTTGGAAGCATCACAACACACTTCTTTTGGATCACACATGTCTGACCAAAAAATTTCCCTGATATTTTCACTTATGTTGAATCTTGATCTATCCAAAGTAGATTCTGGTTTTGGAAAAGTGTGTGAGCGGGCAGGTCAGACTAGTGTGAGAGTTGGGGAAGAACAGACGTCTCAGTTTTGGTGCAAAAGTGACACATCAGAAACACGTCTTTGATTCTGAGGCAACAGCCATGGGATGATCTTGGCAGCGGATTGATGCATTTCCATTTTTTTGGGGTCAGAATGTCATGACACAATAAAAATTAAATGTAGCTCTTGTAGCCAATGCTATGAACAGTCTATTGATGCTTTGTATGTGGAAATACCCAAATTTAGACGACATGAGCATCATGAATATTGACAAGGGCTGCACTCAGCGTGGATCATCAGTTAACTGCTGACCACTTTTGAATTGCTTAAGCCATTGATTGATCTTGCGCAGGCCTATGTGCTGATCACCCTAAGTTCCATGATTGCATGAGCCTACATAAATGTTTCCCATGTTTGATGCAATATCTAATGTTGATACAATGGTCATTAAACTCTGCCATTGTAAGTCACAAAAAATACATGACAGACTCACGAATAAAGTGATGCGATACAATGAGTCACTATAATAAGATGACATTATTAACAGAAGGTTACTTGTGAAGGTCACAGCTATGCAGTGTTACCTACCCTACATACTCACTAGGTCACACTGGCATCTATTATCTTTTAGAATGAATCATGAAAACATCTGAAGTTGTAGGTCATTATTACTCACCTGAGGAAATGTTGCTGTTGAGCTGCAGATTGTCCCCTTGGTGTCAGCCATCAAGCCCAAGGTGGCCCAAACAGGTGACTTTGCCTCCCTCTTGACACAAGTGATATAGAAACTGTGAGTTGAGGATGTTTGGAAGCAGGATCTTTTCTATCTAAAAACCCTGGCTGGAAGCATCTGCATGGTGGTGTTTGTGTTGGCGAGTGAAAAGATGGGTTTATCGTCTTCAAGAAGCCCTGTCATGTCCTGAGTGGCCCGTCACTCTGCATGCACAACACTGACACCCAGAATCAGGCAGTGTGAGGTGATGCAACGCTGCCCTTGTAAGGATATCATATCTATACCAGGAAGGGTAAGGAGGATGACCTTCCCTTAACCCCTTCACACCCAGATCCTTCCTTTGCTATATGAAATAGTCTGTTATTAGTAGAGATCGGGAAAATATGTGAATACATAAAAAATATTTTTTCACAAAACTGTTTTTTGCAACAAAAAATCTAAATTATGATTTTTGCTAGAGATTACCTAAAATGGCCTAAATAACAACATTTGCATCCAATCTGTGCAAGTGATAACTTCATGTCCTGTCTGTCCACTGATGGGTCAGACTGACAGCGGTATTTCAGTCTTCTGATTTATGTCTAATTATTAGAAATGAGTTAAAAGTTAACAGATTTTGGTGAATGATGCCAGGGCCAGGGCCAGGGCCAGGGACAGGGGGTAACGAGTATATACCGTGCACTGCATCACTCACAGAAAAGAATATTTTCCGCTTTATGTAACTAAATACTGAAATTATTTGTAACTGACTCGACTTCGAAGATCGACTTCTTGAAAAGTTTGAGGCAGTATTGACAAGAAACCCAGATATTGAAGTACTACATTCAGTCAAAGGAGTTTTGCAAGGAGAGGACAGAAGCGGTGTCACATTTCCTGAAGAAATGGGGCCACCAGACATAGCAAATCTGAAATTCACCCCAGCTGCCAATGTGGGTGTAGAGAGGAGCTTCTCAGTCTATAAAAATGTGTTGTTTTACAGAAGACAGCGTCTTACAGAAGAAAATCTGAACAAAGTCATGGTTACAAATTGCTTTTACAATCGTTCAGCTGTCTAATTTTGTTTTCTCATTTCTGATTTTGTTTTCCTGCATTCTTCACGGAAATAAAGCACTGATTAAAACCACATATTGTAGTTTTTCTATCACATATTTTGCTGAAAATACATAACATAAAAAAAACCTAAAATGGCCTAAATAGCAACATTTTTTCCCGATCTCTAGTTATTAGCCATAAAACTACGAAAAAGTAACTAAATATACCAAATTAGCTAATGGAAAAGGATACTAAACAGGTCATATCTATAAAATATTGCTTATATTCATTGAAATTGTCTAATGGCACCCAAATTACAATGAAAATTACGTTCTGGGCATGAAGGGTTAATTGGGGATAAGACACAATAATTTGGATCAGAATTTGGATCCTGCAAAAGTGTAAATATTCCTTACATCTAGACGCACAACCCGCCACTCTTGTCCCTACGCCTGTGTGGCTATAGGATGGTCATAGCACTCCTGTATTAAAGAAATAAACACATGTTATTGTGCTGCTTTTATTTATACTAAAAAAATATATATAAACTATACTCTTATTTTTTTTAACGAGGCAAAAAATCCTGACCTCTTGCTGCTTACTGACTGATATTGGATGCCAGGAGAAGGGAATACTATGATTCTTCTAAATTTATGCTGTATTTTATCATAGTTAACCATATTATCAAGTAAACATAGGCATCATTTTAAGCATACGACCTTAATATAGAATGAAATTTTTGCCTTGTTAAACAAAATAGACTCTAAGACAAACATACAAGCCATGCAGGTGAGATGATGTGTGGGAGGCCCTGTGATGAGGACCAAGGAGGGAGAATGACTGCATGAGGGTAGGCAGGTGGGCAGAGAGATTGATTGATTGATTTAATGCCAAAAAAAGTTGAATGTGCCAGACATCAGAGACATCAGTATGGCACTATGGCAAAGCATATAAAGGGGAGGGGTTAAAGAATAATAGTGAAACGATGAGGGAAGGGAGAAGAACGGAATGTTACAGCAGGATGGTTAGATCAGATGTAGGATGTGGATTTGTTGGAGGAAGGAGGTTAAATTTTCCAGGGAGAAGGAGGGGGATTCCGGGAGAATGTCCGCACGCATAGATTGGTTTGAATGACGGGACAATGACAGGTATATATATACATGAAAACATTCAAATGAAATAATGCAAGGCTTGAAGGCAGCAGAGGACTATTGTAAGGTTGATAATAAGACTGGTACCTACACTGATATAAAGTAGCAAAAAAGACCGTTACACTGATATAAAGTAGCAAAAAAGACTGGTACTGATATAAAGTAGCAAAAAAGACCGGTACTCTGATATAAAGTAGCAAAACACACTGGTACACTGATATAAAGTAGCAAAAAAGACTGGTACACTGATATAAAGTAGCAAAAAAGACTGGTACTCTGATAAAGTAGCAAAAAAGACTGGTACACTGATAAAAAGTAGCAAAAAAGACTGGTACTCTGATATAAAGTAGCAAAAAAGACTGGTACACTGATATAAAGTAGCAAAAAAGACCGGTACTCTGATATAAAGTAGCAAAAAAGACTGGTACACTGATATAAAGTAGCAAAAAAGACCGGTACACTGATATAAAGTAGCAAAAAAGACCAGTACTCTGATATAAAGTAGCAAAAAAGACTGGTACACTGATATAAAGTAGCAAAAAAGACCGGTACTGATATAAAGTAGCAAAAAAGACAGGTACTCTGATATAAAGTAGCAAAAAGACTGGTACTCTGATATAAAGTAGCAAAAAAGACTGGTACACTGAATAAAGTAGCAAAAAAGACGGTACACTGATATAAAGTAGCAAAAAAGACCAGTACTCTGATATAAAGTAGCAAAAAAGACTGGTACACTGATATAAAGTAGCAAAAAAGACCGGTACTGATATAAAGTAGCAAAAAAGACCGGTACTCTGATATAAAGTAGCAAAAAAGACTGGTACTCTGATATAAAGTAGCAAAAAAGACTGGTACACTGATATAAAGTAGCAAAAAAGACCGGTACACTGATATAAAGGAGCAAAAAAGACTGGTACTCTGATATAAAGTAGCAAAAAAGACCGTTACTCTGATATAAAGTAGCAAAAAAGACCGTTACTCTGATATAAAGTAGCAAAAAAGACTGGTACTCTGATATAAAGTAGCAAAAAAGACCGGTACTCTGATATAAAGTAGCAAAAAAGACTGGTACACTGATATAAAGTAGCAAAAAAGACCGGTACACTGATATAAAGTAGCAAAAAAGACTGGTACACTGATATAAAGTAGCAAAAAAGACTGGTACTCTGATATAAAGTAGCAAAAAAGACTGGTACACTGATATAAAGTAGCAAAAAAGACTGGTTCAGATATAAAGTAGCAAAAAAGACTGGTACACTGATATAAAGTAGCAAAAAAGACTGGTACACTGATATAAAGTAGCAAAAAAGACTGGTACACTGATATAAAGTAGCAAAAAAGACCGGTACTCTGATATAAAGTAGCAAAAAAGACAGTTACTCTGATATAGTAGCAAAAAAGAGATAAGAGAGATGCCAAACAGGAAACAGTAGTTCATATTACAAAGGAAAACAGCAAGGGTGATACAGAGGTCAACAAAAGTGTAGCATTAAAGGACGCCACAAAGCAATGCTACACACACTGTTATATGAGATGCATGGCATGTGTATGGATGGCATGAGCGGGATGAGGCAAGAATGAGAGCAAGACTGGTGTGTAAAATCTGAGGTACATAAAACAACTAAGAATCCTCATATCATATTTTATAATTAGAAACTG
Organism: Chionoecetes opilio; assembly: GCA_016584305.1. NCBI lineage: Eukaryota > Metazoa > Arthropoda > Malacostraca > Decapoda > Majidae > Chionoecetes > Chionoecetes opilio. The sequence continues at coordinate 139,550 of JACEEZ010025257.1, read as the reverse complement.
ATAGGTTAAGAAAAAGTGCAGTAAAGACTGACTTTATTGCATACACTGATTTGACCTGAAAGCTTAATCTTAATGGCACAGGCTGAAAAACAGGAAAAAAAAAAAAAAAGTCTCACGCTAGTTACTAAAACTGGCGACTTAAAATGTGGGATAAATTATATAAAAATGTAAAAATGGAATGTGCTATAAAATTGTATTCCAATTCGTATTTCAAGCTGGTTTTTATTTCCCTTTTAAAAATTGATCCATGCAAACAGCAAAATACATAAATAAATGTCTATCAAATAAACATCCTAGAACTGGAGACTAGACAAGAAATTTTGGGAAATAATAAATAACAATGAGAAAACAAGCTATTACTAGGACTACATTAGATCACCGGACAGCTACTAAGTGATTCATCAATTCAAAATAATACTTAGGCAGAATGTAATTGCCTTAATATCAACGAGCACTATACTATTCTTACTGTTAAGGCACACTTAGCTTACGCATATGTACTGATTTGGCATGGCAAGATGCTCTTCAATTTTCCAACAAGTAGGTGTGTGTGTGTGCGCGTGTGTGTGTGTGTTCCAAAAGTGTGTGTGCACGTGTGTGTGTGTTCTAAAAGTGTGTGTGCATGTGTGTGTGTTCTAAAAGTGTGTGTGTGTGTGTGTGTTTGTGTGTGTGTGTTCCAAAAGTGTGTGTTCCAAAAGTATGTGTGTGTGTGTTCCAAAAGTGTGTGTGTGTGTGTGTGTGTGTGTGTGTGTGTGTGTGTGTTCCAAAAGTGTGTGTGTGTGTGTTCCAAAAGTGTGTGTGCATGTGTGTGTGTTCCAAAAGTGTGTGTGCATGTGTGTGTGTGCGTGTGTGTGTGTGTTCCAAAAGTGTGTGTGTGAGGTTAGTTGATTTGTTTCCCCATTACAAGACAGTTTGGAGCAGAGAGCAACAGGCTATAAGGGGCTGAAGCAAACATAATGTTCACGTGCTACACACAACTTTGTCATAACTGCATATTATTATGTTGAATATATAATACATAAGGAATGCAAATATTAGCATGTATTTTAGAAGTAATGGAGGAAATAACTTCAAAAGGGAGTAATGCAATGGTTTAAATTATAATGGGCTATAAGATCTAGAATGCTTGCCAATTGCTCTCTCAACAATCAACAAAATATTGAAATGAATAAAGACATCATCTAAACTCTGAATTGTAGGGGAGAGCGGGGCAGGTTGCATCGAGGGTAGGTTGCATCATTGCCTCTAACTCGCATGTTATCAAACGTACATCGTCTAAATACTACTACTACTACTACTACAACAATAATAATAATAAAAAAAGTTCATGCGAGTTAGAGGCAATGATGCAACCTACCCTCGATGCAACCTGCCCCGCTCTCCCCTATGATTTTACTGATGGGTTTGACTTTCGATCATTACATGAAAATGAATATACAAAATAAAGGAAACTGGGAGGTCAAACTGCATCGTCTGACCTCGTCCTGCAGGCCTTAATGACACAATACAGTAAAACCTCTCATATCCGGACTAATTGGGCCAAGGAGTGGTCCGAGTAATGCAAGGATCCGAATAATGGGGAGATTATATATGGGGGGATATGTAAAAAAAAATAAAAAAAAAATAAAAAATCTAGGTGTGTAGGTTCTATTATTGGTTAGGTATGCTAGGTGTGTTCTGGGTTATTCTAGGTAGCTAGGAAATTTCGACCCCTAAAAAAAAAAAAAAAAAAAAAAAAAATAATAATAAAAAAATAAATAAATAAATAAAAAATAAATAATATAATAATAAAAAAAAAAAAAATAATAATAAAAAAACGAGGAGGTCCGAATAATGTCAAAGTCCGAATAATGAGGGTCCGAATACGAGAGATTTTACTGTACCTGCCTGGCTGTGTGTCTTGAGGCTTGCTAACACACTGACTGCTTCAACAAATTTACAGTTTTGATTCTAAAGGCAAATATCCAGCATAATTTGATGAGATAATATCCAGCTCCCATAAGTTGATGAGATAAAAATCACATCACAGTAATTTATGTCAAGACAAAGCAAAAGAACATTTACCTCAATAGTGTCCTGGCAGTGAAGATGAATAAGAAGATCAATTTACAAGAAGAATCTGCATTTTGAATTTGATTGAAGAGCAGTCTATCAAAGCTAATTTGCAAATATGGAAGACAATACTGAATTAGAGATATCAATAAAAGTCTCCTTTGAATATGTCGGCAGCACAGATGAAATTCAATTATAGTTATTATTTTTATTATGGTCAAAATGCAGTAAGGAAGCCACGCCCCCTGCCTCCCCTTCTATTCTACGGGGCAGCTGATTGGTGCATTCCTCGTATCATCACTACCAATCACAATATCTTCACTACTTACCAGCGGCGTGACCACGGGACAGAGCAATCTTCACTACAGAGGGTGACAAAATAAAAAATCCCTCTGTAGTGAAGATGGCTCTGTCCAGTGGTCACGCCACTATTTAGTAGTGTAGATACACACAACCCTCGTTTTCCCGGACTAATAGGGGGGAGCACTGGTCCGGGAACCGCAAACGTCCGGGAATTGCAAAAGTCCAAGGCCATTACCCACCCGCGGACGTTTATCCTACTCTAGTATTTACTGTCTGGCAACCGCCAATATCAACTACCCCGCCGCAGACTTTTACGTCACTTTGTCGTCGTTTTTAGGGCTGCGAGGATCCCTTGGGGAACACTTTGAGCCCTGGTGATGTCCTATGATGCTATCACAGGTGCTGAAGTTGACCTGTCTTCCTCAGGAAGGCACAGGTTTGGCGGATGACAGCGTGTTGCCGGGAGGGGTGGACGCCAGCCGCCGCCAGCAGGGTGGGCAGATCACAGGTGGCGACGTTCAGGGTGAGGAGTTGAGAGCGTAGCACTACACGGTGGGAGTGGAAGCGCGGACACTGCAGCAGAAAGTGTTCAATAGTCTCAAAGACGTTCCTGCGCCAGGGGCAGTGGGGGTCAGGGGACTGACGGAGGCGGTGCAGGTGAACCGTGAGGGTCTTGTGCCCAAATGTAAACAATACGACCGCTGACCATGCTGCCACCTGGTGGGAGGCCAGCCGCCGCCAGCAGGGTGGGCAGGTCACAGGTGGCGACGTTCAGGGTGAGGAGTTGAGAGTGTAGCACTACACGGTGGGAGTGGAAGCGCGGACACTGCAGCAGAAAGTGTTCAATAGTCTCAAAGACGTTCCTGCGCCAGGGGCAGTGGGGGTCAGGGGACTGACGGAGGCGGTGCAGGTGAACAGTGAGTGTCTTGTGCCCAAATGTAAACAATACGACCGCTGACCATGCTGCCACCTGGCGGGAGGCGCGGACACTGACCAGGGGTGACAGGAGATGCTCGGACCGTCGGACAACTTTGTCGATTTACGGACTGGACCAGGCATTTGTCCGGGACTCTGACATATCCCCGGACCTCGGATTTTGTCCGGCAAATCGATATCCGGGAAATGGAGGTCCGGGAAAACGAGGGTTGTGTGTATTGTGATTGGAGTGATGATACGAGGAATGCACCAATCAGCTGCCCCGTAGAATAGAAGGGAGGAAGGGGGCGTGGCTTCCTTAGTGCATTTTGACCATAATAAATAAAACAGACTATAGTGAAACAGCAAAACACTTGACAGCTCTTTTAGGAATCTGCTGTTACCATTATTACCTGTTTCATAAAATGGTTAATATCTAATATATCAAAGTATCATCCGCCTTGTAACTGCTATGCAGTTAGGTAAAGCTGTCATGAAGCCTTCCCAACAAGCTGCGTAATGCATCCCTTGTAGATGCAAGAGAGAGGAGTCGATCAAACAATGTTCCTCAAATTATCAAACAAACTGGCCATATTATCAAAAGATGTTCTTGAAATTATCCAAAAACCTGGCCTCATTCTTCAAAAAGTGTGCCATATGACCTCTGATGTCTGGGTACATTCCCCTTTTTTTTGGCATTAAATCAATCAATCAATCTTCAAAAAGTACAAACTATGAAGCATCAAGTAAAGTGATGATGAGAACATGACCAGCGTTCAGTTCCCCTTGAGCCACCTTGGTAAGACGGCCACAGGACGCAAAGGACCTCCTGCTGCTGATGATGATGAAATTGTGCTTCCCATGCAACTTAAAACATCGCAATTCATCAAAATAATAATGATAACAAAAATAAGAACAATAATAATGATGATGATGACAATAATAATAATATAAAGAATGATACTAATAAACATATCCTGCTACAATGATAATAAAAAGCAGTTGTTAATCTATCATTATGCTTCCTCAGTCTTGCTATCACTGGCGGGGTCACTGTTGTAGTTCCCCTTCGGATGTTATCGAGTAAATTCTGGCTTGGCTACATTAAAAGCTATCAACCCCTTGAGGCCCAGAACGTAATTTTCATCGAAATTTGGGTACCATTAGATGCTTTAGAGTGACTATAAGCAATATTTTATAGATATGACCTGTTTAGTATCCTTGTCCACTAACTAATTTGGTATTTTCAGTTACTTTTCGTCCTTTTATGGTTCGACAACATACAATTTTTTATGGCAAAGGAAAGATCTGAGGGTGAAGGAGTTATAAAATGTTGCATCCAAGTTTTGAGATAAACATCAGCCCTTATGGCATTATGGCTACACAAGGACTCTTCAGTTGTTCAGTTTGTATTCATTAAGTACATTGAAGCAGATCAATATCAATGGGACCACTTCAATTATCCCCATGGTCATCCTACACGGCTCCTCACAGTATAGTTGTCCATGCAAAAATCTGAACACAAATATATTGGTGGTATAATCTTGCCTTGATTTACAGACTTCATTTAAACATTTTATTCCCATTTTGAGAGAGAGAGAGAGAGAGAGAGAGAGAGAGAGAGAGAGAGAGAGAGAGAGAGAGAGAGAGAGAGAGAGAGAGAGAGAGAGAGAGAGAGAGAGAGAGAGAGAGAGAGAGAGGAGAGCGAGACGAGAGCGAAGAGCGAGAGCGAGAGAGCGAGAGAGCGAGAGAGCGAGAGCGAGAGCGAGAGAGCGAGAGAGCGAGAGCGAGAGCGAGAGAGCGAGAGCGAGAGAGCGAGAGCGAGAGAGCGAGAGCGAGAGAGCGAGAGCGAGAGAAATAAAAATAATCATTCCTGGTCTCAACATGGAATCCACGGGAACTTCTGATCTATAAAGCAGTGTCATGTCTCTCTCTCTCTCTCTCTCTCACACACACTAAAATGTACTGACACATCATCCATTTCCTTTCGGTCTTCAGTCTTTTTTGTTTCTTCAAGTAAAATTTTGCATCTTCTTGAAATACATGAGACACTACTAAGTCCTACTGATAATACTGAGTACTACATACTAGTAATACTAAGTCATGTCACCCTTAATTAATGGTTCCACTTTTGATATAGAACCACATTGATCAAGTCATTGTTTGGCAGGTGTTAACAATTCTGTGGCATTTTTATCCAATCACGAATCTACTGCCTTGTAATGTAATGTCAATAGTCTATTTTTTTTAACAAGGCAAAACATTCTCTCTTAAGGTCTCATGCATAAAATGATGCCTGTGTTTACCTGATGCTATGGTTAACTATGATAAAATACAGCTGATATTTAGAAGAAGCATAGTATTCCCTTCTCCTGGCATCAAATATCATGCAGTAAGCAGCAAAGGGGCAGGATTTTTTGCCTCGTTAAAAAAAAAAGACTATAGGTATGGAGGAGGCATAAACCACATGACTGTACATTTGTTGAGATATTTATTAATTGATTTATTTCTAAGGGGAGGTCAGTAAGTCCGGGGGGTGGGGGGGGAGTGGCATTTAAGTTCACATAGTTCAGGTATTGTGTGTGAATACCAAGTCACTGGGAATGTCTCTATGTTCAAGGAGTAAATCTAAGACACATTATGCCATTGTTCATTACGTGGTGAAAGTGCAGAGAACTAAATATTGAAGGCAAAACAGATCACCCAGCAAAGTGGTCCATGATAACAGTAGTACAGAGCTATTTGCGCCCTACTAGTTGATGCAAGGCTGGGCAGACAAAGGTTAGGTTAGGTTAGGTTAGGTAAGGTTAGGTAAGGTAAGGTAAGGTAAGGTAAGGTAAGGTAAGGTAAGGTAAGGTAAGGTAAGGTAAGGTAAGGTAAGGTAAGGTAAGGTAAGGTAAGGTAAGGTAAGGTAAGAATTCAGCCGGAGCTCTGTAAGGCCTTCAAGATGGGCTAAGGTTAAATAAGGCTGCCTACCTAACCCATGAGATGTTATTAACTGTAATAGTGGTGGTAGAAGTAGTAGTTGTAGTTGTAATAGTGGTGGTGTATATAACAGTGATGGTGGTGGTGGTGGTGGTAGTAATAAAGGTATAATTAGGATACTTGTACACAACTTGACTTTTCCAACGCTTGAGGCATCACCAATTAAAAATAAAGGTTCTATTTTCTTACTGTAATAGTGGTGGTGTATATAACAGTGATGGTGGTGGTAGTAGTAATAAAGGTAGGATATTTGTACACAGCTTGACTTTTCCAACGCTTGAGGCATCACAAATGAAAAATAAAGGTTCTATTTTCTTCTAGTTTAGCAAGTAAGAGTTCCAGGACAAGGGATTCACAGCTTTTGCTTTCTTGTGCTACACACTGGGAATAGAGACAAACAAAGAGACACAAAAGCAGACAAAATAAATCCCCATATCTCTGGAAAAGCTTGCAGCGCCAGAACAAGATCAACCCAAGGCACCTCTTACTGGTTGACTCTCATGTTTTTTTTATTTATCTTTATTTATCTATCTATCATATATTTATTTATCTCAGTGACACCCCTCAAGTGCATAAGACAAAAAGTATAGAACATGTTACGGATAATTATACAGCTAAGTATTAATTATCCGACCTTGGGGGGACCGAAGGTAGGTCGGATAATTGGAATAGTCGGATGTTCGGATGTACATAAAGGGCTATATTCAAGAACTTTTCTCCACCCGTTGCATCGCGAATCGGTATACAAGAATCAACATACGATGCAACGCGTCGAGCTCAGGGGTGGAGGTTTGAGTCAGCTGATTCGCGACAACTTGCACATCCCACCTTCATCCCGCTCTCCACTTATTCCATCGTATTTCTTCCCAAACCATTACAGGTGAGTTTTCAATACAACCGAGAGTAACATGCATACCTTGTGAATGCACACGTGTCATCATTAAGGTAAAATCTGGTCCAGGAGGCCTTATATAGGTGTGTGAACTTGTGAGGAAGCCAGGCAGCGGCGGGAGATGGAGGTCAGCCATTGTACCAGCAGTACTGGCGGGCCGTTCAAATGTACTCGCACGCATCACTCAGGCCAATTTTTTCTGCACCAACGCCTCAGACAAGTGGCGAACACTAACTTAGCTATTATTTTAATGTCAGAAATGATAAATTTCACTAGTAAAATGTATTAGATATGTATAAAACAGTCAAAATACTGATGCCGCTTTGGGCTCGCTTGTATTGGTACGACTGTCAAATATCCACCAGTCGGGGCAGTTCTTGTAGATGTCACCAGTGGAGGTACGACGGTGGAAAATCTCCACCGGCTGGGATTTGACGAGCATTCTTGAATATAGCCCAAAATGTCCACCACAGTCGTCTTGCCGATGTTAAATTCCCGACATATATCTTGTCTAGGAACACCTTGTTCTACTTTCCTTATAATATTCACTTTCTGTTCAATGTTCAACACAACACGCTTACGTTTAGCACTTGTAGACGACATTATTCACTGTAGAAAGTAAAATAAATGGCCAAAACAAGACACAATGTGGTGGTGAAAAAAATCGGTTGTTTGGACAAGTCGGATGTTTGGAGGTCGGATGTTGGGAATTTGGCTGTATTTCATTATTACTGCTACTATACTGTTTTTTTTTTTTTACAAGGTGAAAAATCCTGACCCCTTGCTGCTTACCGACTGCTATTTTATGCCAGGAGAAGGGAATACAACGGTTCTTCTAAATTTCTGCTGTATTTCATCATAGTTAACCATATTATCAGGTAAACATAGGCATAACTTTAAGCATGAGACCTTAGGATAGAATGGAATTTTCGCCTCTTTAAAAAAAATAGACTAGTATTTAATCTTTACCATCATTACTACTGTCACTCCACCTTCAAGCGCTACTATTGCTTAAAACCCATGGATAAAAATGTTCGTGTTTACTGTATAATATCCCTGAAATCTTTAATACCCAAGTGTTTTATTACTTTCAAATAAAACTTCTGATCTGCCTATGAATGACTCTAATGCTAGGGCTGAGAACAAGAAAGGCCAATGTCACATATCTATGTTTTGAGAAAAATGCGTTTGAAATATTGCATCCTTCATCATTGCATCAGGTAATAACAGCAGATGAAAGATTTTTTTTCAGTAATTACTTAGATTATAACCTATCATTTCTTGCCATGATAGATACATACATTTCCAGTTCAGTGGTGGACTTATCTAAAATTAGCCATTTTTGGACATTGGCCCTTCTAGTTCTCAGCCCTAGATTATGAATCCTCCTATTGGTAACTTGATTCAGGACAAACAATAACATTTTGGAAAGTTCATAGGCTATAAAAGGGCCAATGCAATGTGAAGTCACTTTGAAGAGTACTATCAATACTTATTTTCCTTGGCATTCTTGATGAGCACTTAACCACTTAACCTCTACTCCACACAAGACACAAGAGTTCTTTTCTAATTAATCAACTAAATACTATTCTTTCCTTCTGCTTCTAAAATTAAGAGAGCCAAAGTTTGGAAGCTATAGTCTATTTTTTTTAACAAGGCAAATAATCCTGCCCCCTTGCTGCTTCCTGACTGATATTGGATGCCAGGAGAAGGGAATACTACGCTTCTTCATAATTTCAGCTGTGTTTTATCATAGTTCACCATATTATCAGGTAAACATAGGCAAAATTCGAAGCATGAGACCTTAAGATAGCATGGAATTTTTCCCTTGTTAAAAAAAATAGACGATAGTTCTTAAACTTACACTGTTGACTAAGTACTTGTTATCTTTCTTCACGTTGCTTTCATTATGCTAAGTACTGTGTTGTACTGTTAAAATCTCTAGGCTAACAAGACGCCCCCTTACTTCTTATCTTGCAGTTGGGCTTGCATTCTGGCCATCATCTCCTGCATCTTTCTGATCTGGGCTTCCTTCTCCTCCAGCTCGATGGCCATGCGGTCCTTCTCGGGGCCAATGGAGCTTGACGAGTTACTGAAAACGTAAGGGATAATCATAATCATCAATTGTCCACTAATTTTTAACCCCTTCACGCCCAGATCTTTCCTTTGCTATAAATAATCTGTTGTCAGCCATAAAATAACGAAAAGCAACTTAATATACCCCATTAGCTAGTGGATAAGGATACTAAGCAGGTCATGTCTCTAAAATATTGCTTATATTAATCAAAATCGTCTAATGGTAGCCAAATTACAATGGAAATTACGTTCTGGGCCTCAAGGGGTTAAGTAGGTCCCGGCATTTTTTATTCTATCAAAGGCCAGCTATAACATGTGTTTGGGAAAGGTCACGTTAGAAAAAGATAGAAAAATAATGATGACCATACTACATGATAAACACAACTGGTGAACACAGCTCCTATAGTCCTTAACCCCTTGAGACCCAGAACGTAATTTCCATTGTAATTTGGGTACTATTGGACGATTTTAGTGAGTTTAAGCAATATTTTATAGCTATGACCTGTTTAGTATCCTTGTTCACTAACTAATTTGATATATTAACATAAGAACATAAGAAAATAAGGAAGCTACAAGAGGCTGGGAGACCTACACGAGGTAGTTCCTGTGTCACCTAACACTACCTACATCCACCTTTCATCCCCATCCATGAACCTATCCAGCTCCTCTTTAAAGCTCCCTAATGACTCCGCACTAACTACCTGTCTACTGAGACCATTCCATTCGTTCACCACCCTATTTCTACTGAGACCATTCCATTCGTTCACCACCCTATTTGTGAACCAGTTTTTCCCTATTTCCTTTCTAAATCTACGCTTTTCCAGCTTGAATCCGTTACTTCTTGTTCTACCCTGGTCATTCAGTCATTTTTTGTAATTTTATGGCTAAGAACACACGATTTAATATAGCAAAGGAAAGATCTGGGCGTGAAGAACTTATCCATCTCATAATTTATTTCCCCCTGCTCTATGTACTGTCTTTTTATGTCTTCAAGTTCGGTCATTCAAGCTTTTCCTCTAATTGTTTGCTAAATTTACTTTCACCAGACATAATTATATAGACAGGTATTATCAATTATTTGCTTTAGTACTTAAGTTCATTCCCTCGTCCATATATTATGTTGTTGTTTTTTGCTTGTATGCCTTCGGGTGAGAGTAAAATTATTATTATTATTATTATTATTATTATTATAGTAATACACACCAAGCTGAGTGCAATATCAAAATGTGATCAAAGAGAAGCATTAAAAGGTTAACCCCCTAAGCTTACTGCCCCACAGATCACCACAGACCATAAGAACATACAAAAATAAGGAAGATACAAGAGGCCGCGAGACCTACTAGTGGTAGTTCATGTTACTTAATACTACCTACATCCACCTTTCATCCCCATCCATGAAACTATCTAGCCTCCTTTTAACCCGTTGAGATCCATAACGTAATTTCCATAGTAATTTGGGTACCATTAGATGATTTTTAGTGAATATAAGCAATATTTTATAGATATGACCTGTTTAGTATCCTTGTCCACTAGCTAATTGGGTATATTCAGCTACTTTTTATTTTTATTTTATGGCTCGACAACATACTATTTTATATTGCAAAGGAAAGATCTAGGCGTGAAGGGGTTAAAACTCCCTATTGACTCTGCACTAACTACCCCATGACTGAGTCCATTCCAATAATTTACTACCCTATTTATGAACCAGTTTTTCCCCATTTCGTTTTTAAATCTACGCTTTTCCGGGTAAGTAGTGAACATAAAATGCTCGCTGATATCAAGTACAGTATCTCGGCTACCCAGCCTGCCTTGGGAAGTAAAGTACAGTATCTCAGCTACCCTTGGGAAGTAAAGTACAGTATCTCAGCTACCCTTGGGAAGTAAAGTACAGTATCTCAGCTACCCTTGGGAAGTAGAGAACAGTATCTCAGCTACCCTTGGGAAGTAGAGAACAGTATCTCAGCTACCCTTGGGAAGTAGAGAACAGTATCTCAGCTACCCTTGGGAAGTAAAGTACAGTATCTCAGCTACCCTTGGGAAGTAAAGTACAGTATCTCAGCTACCCTTGGGAAGTAAAGTACAGCATCTCAGCTACCCTTGGGAAGTAAAGTACAGTATCTCAGCTACCCTTGGGAAGTAAAGTACAGTATCTCAGCTACCCTTGGGAAGTAGAGAACAGTATCTCAGCTACCCTTGGGAAGTAGAGAACAGTATCTCAGCTACCCTTGGGAAGTAGAGAACAGTATCTCAGCTACCCTTGGGAAGTAGAGAACAGCATCTCAGCTACCCTTGGGAAGTAGAGAACAGTACAGTGGCCGCAAAAAAAATGTATACATTTATAATTTTCGGACAATAAAACAACAATATGTAACTTACAGTACTTTAGTTTCAGTGACACAGGTTTCTTATTCACATATTAGTACTTGGTCATGTTTCCCTTGTATTGGATGACCATCCCAATCCTCTTGGGCATGGAAGTGGCGAGTTTGGTGAAGTAGGAGAGGTCCATTTCCACCCACAGCTTCGTCAGGGCCTGCTTCAGCTCGTTGATGTTCGTCGGCCGTTTCTTCGCGATCGCCTTTTTCATCTCATTCCAGGCGTTTTCAATCGGATTTAGGTCCGGGGAATTGCCAGGCCAGTCCAACACAGGGATGTTATTGTCTGTTAGGAACTTTTGAACAACTTTGGACCGGTGGGTAGGGGCAGAATCTTGCATGAACACCTCGCACTCGTGAATGGCATAGGGCACTAACAGATGATCACGTAACACTTCAATGTAATTTGCCCCTTTCATGGTAACATTCTTTGGGAGGAAGTACAGACCTCCCCTGCCCTTATTGCCACTGAAACCACCCCAAACCATAACGCTATCTGGGTGTTTCACGGTCTTCACGGTATATTTTGGGTGGTACCGTGACACATCACTTGGACGGCGCACTGTCGTTGAAGCCATCCTAACCAGTCTAAAAGTGCTTTCATCACTGAACATGACCTTCTTCCACTGCTCTGGTGTCCACTGCCGTTATCTCTTACAAAAGGAAAGCCACTTCTTCTTCATAGCTTCTGTCAGTAAAGGCTTTTTGGCGGCGCGGCGGGTTGGTAATTTCAGCGAAATTTGCAGGCGATGTTGAATGGTGCGAACAGAGACGTTTCCTAACAAAGCTGGATGATTTTTCTTCAGTTCTGCGGCAGTTATTGCAGGATCATTCAATACTTCACGCCTCATAATTTTGTCAGTCCGAGGAGATGTTTTTTTGGGGGCTCCAGAACCAGGTTTCCTTGGCGGAACGGTACCAGGTGGCAATGACTCAACAGCTTTCTTCAGGTTGTAAATCGCCATGCGTGTAACGTTCACCTCTGCGGCCACACGTATCACAGATGCTCCTTCCTTCAGGAGGGTAAGGGCACGGGTCTTCTCTTCATTTGAAAGTTTGTTACGTCCCATTCTGACAAGTGGGAGCCGAGATATAACACTCCAAGGTTCGCTGCCAAGTCAAAAAGGGCGGTCCGGAGCATGCGTAAAACCAAACTCTCTCTATCAGCTCTCGAAAAGCACTGAGTGTGGTTGTGTGTTGGTGGTGGGGTGGAGGGAGACTCCCTCCACCTCCCTCCCTCCTCACTAGCTCCGCCCACCATTTATATGGCGGGAACGAAGGTGAAATCTTTACGCGCTTTCGGGTGTATACATTTTTCTTGCGGTCTAAATGTATACATTTTTTTTGCGGCCACTGTATCTCAGCTACCCTTGGGAAGTAGAGAACAGTATCTCAGCTACCCTTGGGAAGTAGAGAACAGTATCTCAGCTACCCTTGGGAAGTAAAGTACAGTATCTCAGCTACCCTTGGGAAGTAAAGAACAGTATCTCAGCTACCCTTGGGAAGTAAAGAACAGTATCTCAGCTACCCTTGGGAAGTAGAGAACAGTATCTCAGCTACCCTTGGGAAATAGAGAACAGTATCTCAGCTACCCTTGGGAAATAGAGAACAGTATCTCAGCTACCCTTGGGAAATAGAGTCATCAGTGTAAAGGGGTCGCCACGTCCCTAGGCCATAACAGGTACAGTACTTACATGAATTTGCTGGATGGTAAGGCATTGCCATTAGGCTGCATATTGTTGTTGGCCATCATGATGTTGGTGGAGGAGGTGGTCATGGGAGCCCCCGCGCCCTTGGCCAGCCTCTCCGACCGGTAGTTCTCGTAGTGAACATCCTGGGTGACTTCTGTGAGGTCCTGCATGTGGGTACTACAAAGAAAAAGTGACCGTCATTGTAGGATTTTCACATACATAAGAACATAAGAACACAAGAAAATAAGGAAGCTACAAGAGACCTACACGAGGTAGCTTCAGTTACTTAACTCTACCTACATCCACCTCTCTTCCCCATCCATGAATTTATCCAGACTCCTTTTAAAGACCCCAATAGACTCCGCATTGACCACCTGACGACTGAGTCCATTCCAATCATTCACCACCCTATTTGTGAACCAGTTTCTCCCAATTTCCTTTTTAAATCTACGCTTTTCCGGCTTGAAACCGTTAGTTCTTGTTCTGCCCTGAATAATCTATCCCTATCTACATAATCATTCATTACTCTAAACTGACTTAGAAGGTATCAAAATATGATCTGTGGAAGCCGAGGAGATAACCCAGATTACAGCACAGATAAGTCAGTCAGCAACTGTTGGTGCTGAGTGGCTGGCGAGACAACAGTAAAGTTGTATTTGACTACTGCTTAGAAATGGTACATCAGCCATCACCTTAAAATAAGAATACTGATAGCAATAGATAGCCCAATTTTATATAGGCAATAGGTAGCCCAATTTTATAGAGGCAATAGGTAGCCCAATTTTATAGAGGCAATAGGTAGCCCAATTTTATAGAGGCAATAGGTAGCCCAATTTTATAGAGGCAATAGGTAGCCCAATTTTATAGAGGCAATAGGTAGCCCAATTTTATAGAGGCAATAGGTAGCCCAATTTTATAGAGGCAATAGGTAGCCCAATTTTAGAGAGGCAATAGGTAGACCAATTTTATAGAGGCAATAGGTAGCCCAATTTTAGAGAGGCAATAGGTAGCCCAATTTTATAGAGGCAATAGGTAGCCCAATTTTATATATAGAGGCATTTATATTAAGGATTTCACAAGTTCTGATGTCCCCTCAAGTAACAAAGGAGGGAGACATCACTTTTATGTAGCCCAATTTATAGCCCAATATATATACAGAAAAAAACTGATATATAAACTGGAGGAAATATCAGTCCAGCCGTGAAGTAGCAGGTTGTGGTAATAATAATAATAATAATAATAATAATAATAATAATAATAATAATAATAATAGAAGTAGCAGGTTGTGGTCATGATGGAGACTCACCCAAGTAAGCATCGCAATTTAATGAAATCACAATGGCTTGGGTTCTCCACTTCGATGACGCCCCAGGGATACTGCCGCCCCCGCACCTTCTTGCCCCCCACGTCTAACACAGTTGTCGAGCCCACCACAGCGAACGGCACGGCTTCCTTCAGCTGCCGGACCTGCAATGGGAGGGAAGGGTTGCTGCTGTACGGTGGTTAACTTAAGTCTTGTTATTACTTTGCAATCGTCACAGGCAAGCACTTCGCCACTCTGCCAAACACACGTCACAGATAGCTCAAACCCTCAAAACAGCTATAAATGTGGGCCTACTGAGGACAAGGGACAATATTTAGAGATGAAAAGAAAAACAATAGAGCATTATACATGTAGTCTTATTTTTTTTAACGAGGCTAAAATTTCATTCCATCTTAAGGTCTCGTGCTTAAAATGACGCCTATGTTTACCTGATAATAGGGTTAACTATGATAAAATACAACATAAATTTAGAAGAAGCGTAGTATTCCCTTCTCCTGGCATTAAATATCAGTCAGGAAGCAGCAAGGAATCAGGATATTTTGCCTTGTTAAAATAAATAGACTATAGGTGTTTTACGTGGAGCACAATGTGGTTCTCCTATCTATTGGATCTTGAGTTGATCTTTGCCTTCCTCTGCTTCTCATGCGGCTGATCTTCCATCCATATAATTTTATAGAGGCAATAGGTAGCCCAATTTTATAGAGGCAATAGGTAGCCCAATTTTATAGAGGCATTAGGTAGCCCAATTTTATAGAGGAATAGGTAGCCCAATTTTATAGAGGCAATAGGTAGCCCAATTTTATAGAGGCAATAGGTAGCCCAATTTTATAGAGGCATTAGGTAGCCCAATTTTATAGAGGCATTAGGTAGCCCAATTTTATAGAGACATTAGGTAGCCCAATTTTATAGAGACATTAGGTAGCCCAATTTTATAGAGGAATAGGTAGCCCAATTTTATAGACACATTAGGTAGCCCAATTTTATAGAGGAATAGGTAGCCCAATTTTATAGAGGCAATAGGTAGCCTAATTTTATAGAGGCAATAGGTAGCCCAATTTTATAGAGGCATTAGGTAGCCCAATTTTATAGAGGCAATAGGTAGCCCAATTTTATAGAGGCAATAGGTAGCCTAATTTTATAGAGGCAATAGGTAGCCCAATTTTATAGAGGCAATAGGTAGCCCAATTTTATAGAGGAATAGGTAGCCCAATTTTATAGAGGAATAGGTAGCCCAATTTTATAGAGGAATAGGTAGCCCAATTTTATAGAGACATTAGGTAGCCCAATTTTATAGAGGCATTAGGTAGCCCAATTTTATAGAGGCATTAGGTAGTCCAATTTTATAGAGGCAATAGGTAGCCCAATTTTATAGAGGAATAGGTAGCCCAATTTTATAGAGGAATAGGTAGCCCAATTTATAGAGGCATTAGGTAGCCCAATTTTATAGAGGCAATAGGTAGTCCCAATTTTATAGAGGCATTAGGTAGTCCAATTTTATAGAGGCAATAGGTAGCCCAATTTTATAGCGGCATTAGGTAGCCCAATTTTATAGAGGCAATAGGTAGCCCAATTTTATAGAGGCATTAGGTAGTCCAATTTTATAGAGGCAATAGGTAGCCCAATTTTATAGCGGCATTAGGTAGCCCAATTTTATAGCGGCATTAGGTAGCCCAATTTTATAGCGGCATTAGGTAGCCCAATTTTATAGCGGCATTAGGTAGCCCAATTTTATAGCGGCATTAGGTAGCCCAATTTTATAGCGGCATTAGGTAGCCCAATTTTATAGAGGCAATAGGTAGCCCAATTTTATAGAGGCATTAGGTAGCCCAAATTTTGTCATCATAATTCTCTTCATTCTACCATTGAAAAAATAGTCCCGTATCTTCACTCTTCTGCTCCTCTCCATGGTAAACACTGGAGCAGTCAAATGATGCACTGCTGTACGGCAGTCTCGAGGTGGCACAAATAACAAAAATCAAAACGAATACCGAGAGAAACACAAGTCAAATTGAACTAAATATACAAGACGCCAAATAATTAGCACTTCACAGGCATAATTTGCTTCCAATGTCAGTGTTGGAAAAAGAAATATCATCAAGGGGAATGTAAGTTTTGAAGGCGACCCTCTGATAGATTAAGGCATCAAAGAGACAGCACATCAAGGAGACATGTAACAGTCAGCCATTGAAGAGGCGTCCCATGGGTGGTAGTCCCCAGGCAGATCAAGAGGGAACATACAGTTATGATGCCTTGCTTTTAGAATGGAGTCCAGCACTGTGTAATGTTGGTCTTCAGGCGCGTCTCACCTCACGGCAATGTGTGGCATGATACTGTTCCTTCTTCTTATCATTACATTGACCACATCATTGACAAAGAGTAAAATACAGAGTTGCACAGCAGGCATATGATAGTGTGATTTCTTTACAAACACTATAAGCTCTATATAGTTATAGTTACATTACTAAGCACCACAATGACTGTTCTAACTTGTGCTGTTGTTGATTGCCGATCAGTTTTTCAAATTGTGTATTCCAAGAATATATGGCATGTGAAAAATAAAAGCAAATATTCAAAATATTTGTTTCATATATTCTTCAAATTCTATTTAGTATAGATATTGATTTTTTTTTTTGAGGCTAAAGCTTTATATAAATGTAGACTGTATATTGATTTTGAAAACTTTGGCTAATTAGTTTAACCTGACATGTACAGGAGGGCAACAATGACGCCCTCCCAATCACTAGGCCAGCGGGTGGGTCCCTTCACAGAGCCCACCCTTAGGCCAGCGGGTGGGTCCCTTCACAGACTGCCCCCCCCCCCCACCACCCCTAGGCCAGCGAGTGGGTCCCTTCACAGACTGCCCCCCACCACCACTAGGCCAGCGGGTGGGTCCCTTCACAGACTGCCCCCCCCCCCACCACCACCCCTAGGCCAGCGAGTGGGTCCCTTCACAGACTGCCCCCCACCACCACTAGGCCAGCGGGTGGGTCCCTTCACAGACTGCCCCCCACCACCCTAGGCCAGCGGGTGGGTCCCTTCACAGACTGCCCCCCCCCCACCACCCCTAGGCCAGCGAGTGGGTCCCTTCACAGACTGCCCCCCACCACCACTAGGCCAGCGGGTGGGTCCCTTCACAGACTGCCCCCCCCCCCCCACCCACCACCCCTAGGCCAGCGAGTGGGTCCCTTCACAGACTGCCCCCCCCCACCACCACTAGGCCAGCGGGTGGGTCCCTTCACAGACTGCCCCCCCCCCCACCACCCTAGGCCAGCGAGTGGGTCCCTTCACAGACTGCCCCCCACCCCACTAGGCCACGGTGGGTCCCTTCACAGACTGCCCCCCACCACCCCTAGGCCAGCGGGTGGGTCCCTTCACAGACTGCCCCCCACCACCACTAGGCCAGCGGGTGGGTCCCTTCACAGACTGCCCCCCACCACCACTAGGCCAGCGGGTGGGTCCCTTCACAGACTGCCCCCCCCTCACCTGTTCCTTGTAGTCCTCCTCCTCGTCCGTGTCACAGTCAGGCAGGGGGTAGATGTGGATGCCGTTCTCTTCAATCTCATCCAAGACCTGGGAGAGGTACTCATTGAAATATCTGTTTATAGTTCTAGTCATGATTCCTTGCTTACTGAGAGTTCCATGCAGACCCAACCCTATACAGAGAGGTCACCTTAACCCCTTGAGACCCATAACGTAATTTGCATTGTAATTTGACCACCATTAGACGATTTTAATGCAAATAAGCAATCTTTTAATAGCTATGACATGTTTAGTATCCTTGCCCACTAACTTATTTGGTATATTCAGTTACTTTTCGTAATTTTATGGCTAACAACATGCACTTTTTTTTATAGCAAAGGAAAGATCTGGGCGTGAGGGGTCAAGGAAAGCAATAGATGAACCTGGATGATAGTGTTGTGGTCACCTTGCGTTTGAGCTTGGCCACCTCCTGCTTGGTGAGGGTGTCCGCCTTGGCCAGCACCTGGCACGATGTTCACCTTGTTGTGCAGCTGCTTCATGAACTGGATGTCCAAAGGCTTCAACCTGACGGGGAACATTATGATACTGTAGTGACCTCCAAAGCGACCTCACTTTCAGTCTGACAGTGAATGATGGGGAATGATGGCTATGACCTGTGGATAGCTTGCAGTGTGGCAGATATTAGTCCGTCTTTCCCTCTGAAATAAGTGTCATCTGTACATTAATTAAGTACTGTAGTGACCTTCAAAGCGACCTCACTTTAATCACGGTAATTATGGGCTTAACGCGAGTCGCCTAATGACCTTGAGGGCACGCCTTGGCAGCTGTGACCAACAGCTGTCGTGACCTCACTGCACCTTCTTTCCCTCTTTATCCAGCCCGAGTCCTGGATTCGGCAGTGACTTCAAGACCAAGAGGCAGAGCGCACAGACGCTCTCTCGCCCTCGTGGTTACAGCTGTCATTCTAGGACATATTACCATCTTAATAAACTTGTGTGCGAAACTTAAGTGTTTGGTGTAACCCATGTCTGGCTAAAGGAATACTACAATATCACCTTGATGACAACACTGAGAGAACCAACCAGAAGCTAACGAAGCATTCTACTTGCAAAATAAGTCTTTGGTATGTCATGAATAACCCTATGTATGTGGCGTACGGCAATAATAATAATTAAAAAATATAACAAATCCCCGCCAGCACTCACCCATGGCCAGCAGGGTTGATGAAGTAAAAACAGCAGTGGACTCTGTTGTCAACAATGTGGCGACGGTTAAGGCCAGACTCGTCCTGCAGGTAGCGCTCAAACTGGTCGTTGATGTACTGAATAATGGACTGGAAGCTGAAATGTAGGATTGTATAAGAACCTCATCACCAAGACAGCCTTTTCCTAACAAAAATTCACACTAAATTCAAACCATTCAATAAAAATTTTGCAACATGATGATACAAATTTTTTGAAATCTGGGCAATGTTACTTGACTAAGAGAAAACAACTTTATATTGAAAATGTAGTCGTGCTCACCAGTCCGTGTTGTCGATGGCGTCCCCGTAGCCCGGCGTGTCCACCACCGTGAGCCGCACCTTCACGCCGCGCTCCTCAATCTCCACCGTGGACACATCAATCTTCACAGTCTTGTTAATGTTTTCTGGTGTCACGAGCACATCAGAGGCACAAAAGTTACATTACTCTCATAATTCCTAAGATGATGTAGAAGATACAAAAGTGATGTAGAAATGATTTTCACATTTAAGTAGTACAGTGGGTTTATGGAACTGTCGCCGATGGGAATTCTCGTCAAAACAACAAACTAGAACTCTTGTTGACGTGGAAATTTTAACTAACCTGGACAATGGCACCTAATCTAACCTAACTGATCAAGCTAACGATAGTTTTTCATCCCTGAATACAGAAACACGGGTAACACTTGATTAAATGTATATATTGGCTCCTGTAATATCAAGAATTGGAACACTCGACGACGGCGGCGAAAGTTCCGATCGGCGACAGTTCCAGGTACCGTACAGTGGTGACCTTCAACAAACTGGCTCTTTAGAAATTTCAACATTAAAAACTGTACATATCAGATTCAAAATAGGGTTACAGTGGAGTAGGGTTGTCACTCTAAATTTTAAGATAGCAAAATATTTTAAAGATTTCCCTAGGCGAAGGGATGTAATGCTTATCTTTGCCTTTAAGTTACCCTTGTGCAGGAGCCAGCATAGTAAAGTGAGAAAGGCAATTGTCTTAGAATTGAAGAAAGAAAGAATTTCAGTGAGAAAGTGGAAAACATGGAGATCTCCCTCCATCTGTTCTTTCCTATAATTTCTTCCTCTTTTCCCTCTTTTCCTGCACGCTGGACAACCCGCAACACTAGGCTAATATAAAGTACAGGTTTTTGTAATTTTCAACTTTTGGTTTATTTTCTGATGGACAAGTTGTGTTGAGTGGCAAATTTAGTGTTGGGTATGGGTCTGGAACGAATTATTCTTAAATAGTACATGTATTTCATTGGACACTTAGCCAAATTGCTAAAACAAATAATATCCTACACGAAGAACCAATTAGATTTGTAGAAGCGGGTCACTACTGTTTCAAACAAAACACACACCAACACATACAATATATATTATCATAATAGTAGGTATTCAAGTCTCGAAATCAACACAACCATTTAGAAACATAGAAAAGTTTACCTTGAGCCGAGGAGACCAGTCTGTCCGGGTAGAGGTCGGTGAGGAAGAGGGTGTTGATGAGTGTGGATTTACCCAGCCCACTCTCGCCTGGACACAGAACAGGGATACACATTATAGTAATGTCACTATGATCTTCAGACTGGTAACTCTGTATTCCACAGTAAGTCAGGTATAATGGTGTTCCAGTCAGTAACTGTTCACTTACCTACAACCATCAGTGTGAACTCAAAGCCTCTTTTCACAGACTTGCGGTGGATTTGATTTGGAAGGTTTGCAAATCCAACATAACCTGGCATGTCTGGATTACTGAACTGAAATTGAAATGTTCATAGCATTGTTGAGGGGTGATCAAGTCATTCTAACAGAGTAGAATCAGACTACAATATTAATAGTGCTGCAGAGTGAGAAACATGAATCTTCAAAAGCTCTTGAGTTAGTATCAAGATGGAACAATGCCTTGTTGGTGGCAGCAAATACACACATAATGTGTACATAATGATATTTTCTATTACTCAATCTTAAGGATTTGGTATACCTGCCCCAATCTTCAAAGACATGCATCGAAATTGATTGCATATACCTACATCACACTGCTTCTGATCTAAGATTTACTTTCAACACAATTATTGTCTTGACAAACCGCCTTCTGTCATCAGCACAGTCGTAATGTCTGTCTGAATCTTGACACGAGGGTCATTGTGTAGGTGATGCAGGGGTTGTATTACCGCCGAGGACGTCCCTTGGTGGGGGTGTATTGGGGTTACCATGATAGGGGGCAGAGCCAGTCTAACTGTGATAGGGGGCGTGGTGACTATCGTTAGGAGGATATAATGCGGGGTTAGGTTTAGCTTTTATATGCCCTTCACTCTTACGTTTCCAGAGAGGGTCCCTTCATAATATAGTTGACTCCAAATCGCGCGCTGCCCTACTAAACCGAGAAATAATCCATGCAGGGCCATTACATTTCAACATTTCCTGGATAAGAGAAAAGACCACATGTTGATGTAAAAATGCGGTAAAATTTCGGTAGTAGGCATTTACTGATTTCGAGGCCGAGGCGTAGTTTTCATGAATAGTTTTGATGTGTTTTGAATTAATCTGGCACTCGCTTTAGAGAATTTATCTGGAATTAATCTGGCACTCGAAATATCTTTTTGTTTACAAGTGTGGGGGGTGCCCGACCCACCCCGCCCCGCCCCGCAAACCTTGGTCCGCTTTGTACTGCCATATAATTGATCATTATATTTTTTTCTGGATATCATCTGTTACTAAACTAAACCCCACCTCTAACTTAAGTAACCTAATCTGATTTAACCTAACTTATCCGTTTGTGGCTGAAATAACGGTAGATTTTCGGTAGTACATGTAATGCCATTATTATTCAATTGCACAATGGGAAATGGGGTTCAAAATAACCAGAATAAAGAATTCTACACGATAATGTAGGTAAGAATCCTTGGACTTTTGAAAGCCCACTACCGAAATAATACCATAAGATTACCCGCTAAAGATACGGCAATAAAAATACCGCAGGACCATTACAGTTCAACATTTCCTGGGGGGTCATGCAGTCAGTTCGTACACAAGTTATTTTGTACACCAAAAAGTTGTTTCGTATATTTATGAAATCAGTCGTTTCTTTCGTACACTCAGCTTATGAGTAGACCTCGACTACATAGTTACGAAACGAGGTAATAATGGACGAGAGTTTCACGTTCGTTTTCAGAGACACCAACTATTTTTTCGTGGCCTACAATAAATAGGTGCTTGTTCTAATGGTGCTTTTTTTTATTTTGCGCAAACCAAAAAAATTATTTTATGTTTGTTTTAATGAAACCAAACCTAACCTTACAGGTTTTAATGAAACCTAACCTAACCTTAACCACAAAGTATAATTTTTTTTTTTTTTTTTTTTTGCGCAAAATAAAACAAGCACCATTAGAACAAGCACCTATTGTAGGCCAAGAAAAAAATAGTTGGTGTCTCTGAAAACGAACGTGAAACTCTCCTCCATTATAGCCCGAAACGACACCAGGTATGTAAGAAAAAACTCAAAATCAGTGTACGAAACAACTAACAAAACCTGGGTACGAAACAACTTGTGTACGAAACTCCCTGTAACCTTTCCTGGATAAGAGAAGGGACCACATCAGGACGTAAAATTGGACTACACACACACTCATACACATTCATACTACACACACTTATACACACGCATACTACACACACACACATGCACACACCCACTCATACTACACACACACACATGCACACACCCACTCATACTACACACACACACACACACTTATACACTCATACTAGACACACACACACACACATGCACACACTCATACCGTATCAGTAGACATGACGGAAGTGTTGAGATGAATTCAGCGTGATCACAAGGCTTAAATAACACGATCTAGGTACGAGCTAGACGAACCACCAGTCAGCCTTCCATTTGTTGACAATCCAGACAGTCAAATCAGAACTTGTATTAACACGAATAAAAATACACCCACAAAGATCTGACGTTAAATTGATATAACTGTTCCATATACTTGATTTAATGGCGTGTGATGGGGTGTCAGTATTATATTAAGAAGGTTTTAGATGTGTTTTAGGATGGGTTCTGGCAATGAGAGCGAGAATGGGTGTGGCATCGGCGCCAGAACTTCCTCCTCCTTGCAACCCATTCCCTCATTCCTCCTACCCTTGTCCTTCTACCCTTCTTTCTTTCTAGGTACCCTTTTCTTTCTCTCTCCTACCCATTTTCCTCCCTATTCCTATCTATCGCCTCTTCATTTTCCTCCTTCCTACCTCCCATTTCAAATATTTTCGCTCTCTCTCCTTTCTTTCCCTCTTTTTTAGTTCTTTTCTCTCCTTCATTTGTCACTCCTCTCTCCTTCCACCCCTTCCCTCTTCATCTTCTCTCCTCAATTTCCCTCTTTTCTCTCTTCTCATTTTTCCTCTCTCCTTCCTCCCTTTCCATATTTTCTCTCCCTCTTCTTTCCCTTTCTCTCACTCTTCTTCCTCCCTTTCCCTCTTTTCTCTCCCTCCTCCCTTTCCCTTTCCTCCCTCCTCCCTTTCCCTACACTCGTGATGATTGTATAAGTCACATAAGTCATATTAAGTCAAGTTATAGACCCTCCCTTCCTCTCCTCCCTCCCATCTCTCTCTTAATAATAACTCCCACGTAGCCTACAACTTTCCCATCACTGAAAGTTTAATACCAACAAAACATACATCAGCACTACAGCTACGAAAATGTCTTTGTTAGGTTAATTCTCTTGGCATAAAACATCTAACACTACGGCTATAGGTAACTGCACATACACATTAGTTAGTAGAAGTTATAGTTAAGATTAGAAACAGGAATCGATTGCTAACAGATCTAAGCTATGTACTAGTCACACAAAACATGTTACTTCTTACGTCAGGGATTTTTTGCTCTCTCTCTCTCTCTCTCTCTCTCTCTCTTCTTCCATTCAGGTATTATTGACAGGAGTGTATAATAATGACAGCGAGAGGAATATGTCTTTACCACAATGATCGCTAACACTAACCCTTGATAGATAGCAAGTAACTTAGAAGCACCGGAAAAGGAAGCATGTTATGGCTGCAATCTTATCTTGCGAGAGAGAGAGAGAGAGAGAGAGAGAGAGAGAGAGAGAGAGAGAGAGAGAGAGAGAGAGAGAGAGAGAGAGAGAGAGAGAGAGAGAGGAGAGAGAGAGAGAGAGAGAGAGAGAGAAGAGAGAGAGAGAGAGAGAGAGAGAGAGAGAGAGAGAAGTAGATAGGAGAGAGTAGAGAGAGAGAGAGAGAGAAAGATAGAGAAGAAGGAAAGAGTAAGAGAGAGAGAGAGAGAGATAAGATAAGATACTTTGATCCTAGTGAAAGAGTAAGAGAGAGAGAGAGAGAGAGATAAGATAAGATACTTTGATCCTATCTAGACACTTTGCAAGTACCAACTACAAGGTTATTGACTATACAAAGCGCCACCACGCCAGGACGAACTTGGTGGACTCGAACCGCTGACCGAATGCAAATGAGAGAGAGAGAGAGAGAGAGAGAGAGAGAGAGAGAGAGAGAGAGAGAGAGAGAGAGAGAGAGAGAGAGATTAATTCGCGTTGTACAGTACATTATTATTAATTAAATGAATAAATAGCTAAATAAATACAAAGACAAGTATACTCATCCCCGCTGCGACTCTTGGGTGCGCGGAGGAGACCCATTGGCTTACCGGGTTCTTCTTGACCTTGACACATCTTCCCGGGCTGACGGGGCTGTTGGGGGACCGGGGGCTGGGCAGGGGACTGATGTACGGGGAGGAGCACATGTCTTCGGCCCTGCAATGGAAACACGATGAAACATATAATTATTCCACTTTGACGCTTAGCTTAATCAGCTCAATATTAATTCATTGATTAATTTCTTTCATAACTCCTGTTTAAACTTTTTTTTTTAACCCCTATATGCCCAGATCTTTCTTTTGCCATAGAAATCGTCTGTTGTTATCCATAAAATAACGAAAAGTAACTTAATATACCAAGATAGCTACCTAGTGGACAATGGTACTAAACAGGTCATATCTATAAAGTATTGCTAATATTCATCAAAATCTTCTAATGGTAGCCAAATTACAATGGGAATTACGTTCTGGGTCTAAAGGGGTTAATAGTCGTTACGACTATTACGACTATTTACGACTCGTAACGACTATTTTATATCGCGAGCGCGAGTCCGCACTGGATACGGGATTTTTCTCACTTAGCGGCCGACCCGACCCGACCGACCATCACGCTTAGCGGCCGACCTGACCCGACCGACCATCACGCTTTTCAGGAGCTTATATGTTTGGAAACCCGCTTCCGATTGACAAGCGGTCTTCGCTATCTGATAGCCCCATTCAATCCCTATTTGTGCTTGACATTGTTTTATCTCACGTAAGGGGTCAGCATGGCGCGTGGCGCGTGCCGCGTACACTGGCAATGTCACACAGGTCAAACTCCGGGTGACGCCGCACGTGCGCACGTGCGGCGGGTTTCTACGGGCTCGCTCGTCCTTCGCCGATTAAGGCGTCTTACTGGTATTATGCACTACCTGATACAGGATACCAACCGGCTGTAAACTGTACTACATAAAATGTTCTAACATAATGCACATATAGATATAAGTAATGGCATCTTATAGTGTAACAAATACAAACATGTAAATACTTGACATATTTGAATAAATTCTCAAAATAAGCTATTTATTCCTATTCTGAAGAATATGCCATTTTTTCCTGTGCCATTAATTCCTGTGCCATTAATTCCTATGACACTAATTCCTATGCCAATAATTCCTGTGCCATTAATTCCTGTGTCATTAATTCCTATGCCATTCTTTTCCTGTGCCATTCTTTTCCTACAATGGAGGAAAAGACGTGGGTTAGAAGGTGGGCGGCGGGTGGGCGGTCACGGAGCTCAGCCCAGCTGGACGCGGGGAGCTCGCAAAACCGGCTGAGCGAGGGGGTGGTGGTGGTGGTGGTGGTGCAATGGTGACACAGGCGGCTCAGGTGCCCTCTGTACCCTCTGTATCTCGCCCCACCATCACGCTACATCACCAACACTCTTCACCGGGCTTAACTATAGTCTATTTTTTTTAACGAGGCAAAAAATCCTGCCCCCTTGCTGTTACTGACTGATATTTGATGCCAGGAGAAGGGAATACTACGTTTCTTCTAAATTTCTGTTCTATTTTATCATAGTTAACCATATTATCAGATAAATATAGGCATCAGTTTAAGCATGAGACCTTCAGATAGAATGGAAATTTCGCCTCGTAAAAAAAAAATAGACTATAGATCATGCCAAACATTTACATACTTATCAGAGCGGTAGGCCTACACCTCAAACTGTTTTTTTCCGTTTGGTAGTTTGTAAGGGGAGAGAGACAGAGAGAGAGAGAGAGAGAGAGAGAGAGAGAGAGAGAGAGAGAGAGAGAGAGAGGAGAGAGAGAGAGAGAGAGAGAGAGAGAGAGAGAGAGAGAGGAGAGAGAGAGAGAGAAGGGAGAGAGATGACAGAGGCAAAATAGAGAGAGAGAGAGAGAGGAACATTTTGTTGATCCAGAGATCAGATGCAAGAAACAAGAGAGTGATGAAGAGAGTAGAACTTTATACGAGAACTTTATACTAAAACAAATAAACTTATAAAAATACTATTTTTGTTTATACTAAAACAGATGAACTTTATACTAGAACTTTATACTAAAACTTATATAAACTTTATACTAAACTTTATACTAAACTTATACTAAACTTTATACTAAACTTTATACTAAACTTTATACTAAAACTTTATACTAAAACTTATACGTAGAACTTTATACTAGAACTTTATACTAAACTTTATACTAAACTTATATAAATTACTTTATACTAAAGTTTATACTAAAACTTTATACTAAAACTTTATACTAAAACTTTATACTAAACTTTATACTAAAACCTTATACTAAAGCTTTATACTAGAACTTTATACTAAAACTTTATACTAAAGCTTTATACTAAAACTTTATACTAAAACTTTATACTAAAGCTTTATACTAGAACTTTATACTAAAGCTTTATACTAAAACTTTATACTAAAACTGTATACTAAAGCTTTATACTAAAACTTTATACTAGAACTTTATACTAGAAACTTTATACTAGAACTTTATACTAAAACTTTATACTAGAACTTTATACTAGAACTTTATAGTAAAGCTTTATACTAAAACTTTATACTAAAACTGTATACTAAAGCTTTATACTAAAACTTTATACTAGAACTTTATACTAAAACTTTATACTAAAACTTTATACTAGAACTTTATACTAAAACTTTATACTAAAACTTTATACTAGAACTTTATACTAAAACTTTATACTAAAACTTTATACTAGAACTTTATACTAGAACATTATACTAAAACTTTATACTAAAACTTTATACTAAAACTGTATACTAAAGCTTTATACTAAAACTTTATACTAAAACTTTATACTAAAACTTTATACTAGAACTTTATACTATAACTTTATACTAAAACTTTATACTAAAACTTTATACTAAAACTTTATACTAAACTTTATACTAGAACTTTATACTAAAACTTTATACTAGAACTTTATACTAAAACTTTATACTAAAACTTTATACTAGAACTTTATACTAGAACTTTATACTAGAACTTTATACTAGAACTTTATACTAAAACTTTATACTAAAACTTTATACTAGAACTTTATACTAGAACTTTATACTAGAACATTATACTAGAACTTTATACTAGAACATTATACTAAAACTTTATACTAAAACTTTATACTAGAACTTTATACTAGAACTTTATACTAAAACTTTATACTAGAACTTTATACTAAAACTTTATATTAAAACTTTATACTAGAACTTTATACTAGAACTTTATACTAGAACTTTATACTAAAACTTTATACTAAAACTTTATACTAGAACTTTATACTAGAACTTTATACTAGAACATTATACTAGAACTTTATACTAGAACATTATACTAAAACTTTATACTAAAACTTTATACTAGAACTTTATACTAGAACTTTATACTAGAACATTATACTAAAACTTTATACTAGAACATTATACTAGAACATTATACTAGAACTTTATACTAGAACATTATACTAAAACTTTATACTAAAACTTTATACTAGAACTTTATACTAGAACTTTATACTAGAACTTTATACTAAAACTTTATATTAAAACTTTATACTAGAACTTTATACTAGAACATTATACTAAAACTTTATACTAAAACTTTATACTAGAACTTTATACTAGAACTTTATACTAGAACTTTATACTAGAACTTTATACTAAAACTTTATATTAAAACTTTATACTAAAACTTTATACTAGAACTTTATACTAGAACTTTATACTTTGTACTGAGCTTGATGACTGAATTTAATACTTCTTTATAGTGAACTTGATACTTTATACTGGACGTTTCCCATGATGTCATAACGATTAGACCGCTTCTTCACACTCAGATCTTTCCTTTACTAAAAAAAATGGTCTGTTGTTAGCCATAAAATTACGAAAACTAACTGAATATACCAAATAAGTTAGACGACAAGGATACTAAACAGGTCATATCTATAAAATGTTGCTTATATTCACTAAAAATTGTCTTATGGTACCCAGATTACAGTGGAAATTACGTTCTGGGCCTCAAGGGGTTAATGTCATCACATCTATACAACTACATAAGAGTACTTGACACATGACCGCAACCGCACGCCTGATCTTTAGTTCTTTACTGACTTACACGCCCTGTCAATCTAAAGTCTAAACCACCACAGATAAGTATGTAGTTCAATACTTTCTTAACCCCTTCACGCCCAGATTTTTCCTTTGCTATATAAAATTGTCTGTTGTTAGCCATAAAATGACGAAAAGTAACGAAATAAACCAAATTAGTTAGTGGACAAGGATACTAAACAGGTCATATCTATAAAACATGGCTTATATTCATTAAAATGTCTAATGGTGCCCAAATTACAATGGAAACTACGATCTGGGCCTCAAGGGGTTAATGTCAACAAACACCCCGAAGGAACGTCTCTATTGCCTCTTTGCCTAAACGTAAGCACCCCCTCACCCCACAAATGCTCCTCAAAACTCATATTACCACCACACTCCCCCCCCCCCACTCCTTTTCTTCCCCCTACACACAGGCTACTTATGAGGTTACATATTCGTCCTACATACGAAAGAACAAAATCTCACCCTAAACAATAAAATAACCACCCTAATAATGTTTTTTTAACCCTCATATTACTACCACACTACTTACTTTCTCCTCCCTTTCTCCCCCTACATTCACGGGCTACTTGTGAAGTTACATATACGTCCTACATACGAAAGAAAAAAATCTCACCCTATACAATAACCACCCCAGTAATGTTTTTTAACCCTCATATTACCACCACACTACTTACTTTCCCCTCCCTCTCTCCCTCTCTCTCTCTCTCTTGTTAATATTTTGTCAACACTGGTTGACGCGAGCTTTTGCCTATAGCAACCCGCCTCTCTCTCTCTCTCTCTCTCTCTCTCTCTCTCTCTCTCTCTCTCTCTCTCTCTCTCTCTCACTCACGGGCTACTTCTGAGGTTACATAAATTATACGTCCTACATAAGAAAATATCTCGGCTACAACATGAATATTAGTACTAACAAAATGTAATAGTTCCTGTAGATATTATTAGTGTCAGTTTTAGCATACACATACGAGGTTGAGGTTAAGGTTGACATACTTGTGAGGTTACATACTAAACGTCCTACATAAGAAAGCAATCTCAGCTACATGAATATTAGTACTGGCAAATAATTCCTATGTTTATTAACCCCTTCACGCCCAGATCTTTCCTTTGCTATATAAAATCGTAGGTTGTCGAGCCATAAAATTACGAAAAGTAACTTAATATACCAAATTAGTTAGTCGACAAGGATACTAAACAAGTCATATCTATTAAAATATTGTTTATAGTCACTAAAAATCGTCTAATGGCACCCAAATTACAATGGAAATTACGTTCTGGGTCTCACGGGGTTAATAGTTAATAGTAGACCGTTTATGCATACACTTCTTTTACATCACAAAGGACTGGGCAAGGGCAAAAATAAAGGGTTACAAGGTTAAGGTTAAGGTTGAGATTGACTTATACAGTACCAAAGAACAAAACAGAAGTACACAGAGAACAAAAAAAATTAAAAAGGGGACATTATAATAAAAATAATATGTCAAACTACTAAGTGACTTTGACAGTACACATGAAAAAGATGCCGATAGTTCCTGTAGTTATTAACCCTTTAAGGCCCAGAACGTAATTGCCATTGTAATATGGTACCATTAGACGATTTTAATTAATATAAGCAATATGTTATAGATATGGCCTGTTTAATATCCTTGACCACTAACTAATTTGGTATATTTAGTTACTTTTCACAATTTTAAGGCTCGGCAACAGACGATTTTATACAGCAAAGGGTCAATTTATAGTTTCACCCAACCAACGATTTTCTGATGCGCCTTATGTTTTTCTGGTGTGTTTTATGTGTTTTGAATGAATCTGCTAACCGTTTCTGTCGCAATTTTTTTTTTTTTTTTTTGCAAAAGATGACAAAAACAAACAAATAATTTACCTAAACCTAACCTAACCTTTACCTATACCTAACCTAACCCATACCTAACCTAACCTATACCTAACCTAACCTTTACCTAACCTAACCTAACCTAACCTTTACCTAATTAAAAACAAACAAAAAACTAACCTTTACTTTATCTACCTAAAAAAAAAAAAAAAAAAAAAAAAAAAAAAAAATTGCGACAGAAACGGTTAGTAGAATCATTCAAAACACACCAGAAAAACATAAGGCGCATCAGAAAATCGTTGGTTGGGTGAAACTAAATTATCCCAGCAAAGGAAAGATCTGGGCGTGAAGGAGTTAATAGTGCGTGGTTAATATGGGGTTAATATGACATACACATAGAGGTTATAAAGGTTGATATAGACATGCCAAAGGTGACCTGGGATGAAGGAACACGTGGTTGAAAGGTCAAGCGTCACTCAAGCAGACTGATAGGATACGTGGCGAGTCCTATTTTATTACCACTTCATCCTTCCTCTATATAATAATAATAATAATAATAATAATAATAATAATAATAATAATAATAATCCTCTATATCGGTACTGTATTGTTTTGGTTCGAGAGAGAGAGAGAGAGAGAGAGAGAGAGAGAGAGAGAGAGAGAGAGAGAGAGAGAGAGAGAGAGAGAGAGAGAGAGAGAAAGAGAAGATAGGAGACAAGAGAGAGAGAGAGGAGATGAGCAGAGATGAGATTAGCAGACCTGACAAGAGAGAGAGAGAGAGAGAGAGAGAGAGAGAGGGAGAGAGAGAGAGAGAGAGAGAGAGAGAGAAGAGAGAGAGAGAGAGAGAGAGAGAGAGAGAGAAAAAAAACGCCACTACTACTACTTCTACCACCACACACACAACACACAACGTAACACTACTATACTATACTGGCGCCCTTCCTCCACCAAGTTACTTACCCTCCTACAGCAAAGTCCCAGCCACTAGCACCACCCCAGCCGCCGCCACCGCCACCAATGTGTAACCGTAGCCTCTCCAGGACTTTGGCTTTGCGGGGAACAAGTTACAAGGCAAACAATCACGGTACAATGGCAGGAGGGAGGAAGGGGAAGGGTGGTGTGAAGCTCCCGACGGCTGGCTTAACTATACGGTGTACTGTACTAGGCTCTGCTGGCTCCCCCTTCTCACCCCTAGAGCTACACACTGGCGGTAACTGTGTGCCGGTTTTTCGTGCACACACACACATACACACACACACACACACACACACACACACACACACACACACACACGCACACACTTAACCAAACAAATGAGTCAAACAAACAAGAAGACAAAACACCTGCCAACAATGAAGACAAAGATATGAAAAAGAACAACACATATTTTTTCTCTATCTGCATCTTTCGTCGCTTCTTGTTTACTCAGTCGTATGTATGTATGTACTGTACGTAGCTACAAGACGTGTACAAACAGACAGACAGTCAGCTGTACTCACACACACACACACACACACACACACACACACACATACTCAATAGACATATTTTGCACATATGTACATCTCTTAATTTTTTCATAGACTATTACTGTTACTATTCTAGTGTTGCGTGTGTTGTTGTTGTTGTGTGTGTGTGTGTGTGTGTGTGTTGTGTTTCGTGTGTGTGTGGTGTGTTGTGTGGTGTGGTCGTTGTTGTGGGTGACTTGTGTGGGTGGAGTGGTTGTGTGTGTGTGTTGTGTGTGTGTGTGGTGGGTGGTGTGGTGTGTGTGTGTGTGTGGGTGTGATTGTGTGCTGTGTGTTTGTGTGTGGTGTGTGTGTGCTGTGTCGTGTGTGTGTAGTGTGTGTGTGTGTCGTCGTGTGTGTGGTGTGTGTGTGTGTGTGCTGTGTGTTGGTGTGTGTGTGATGTCTTGTTGTTGTTTTTTGTGTAGTGTTTGTGTGTTTGTGTGATGTGGTGTTTGTGTGTCTTGTGTGTAGTGTGTGTGTGTGTGTGTGTGTGTGTGTGTGTGGTGTGTGTGTGTGTGTGTGTGTGTGTGTACTATTCACCCATGGTCTTGTCCACGAGAGTCGGACTCGCGATCGCCAGTTTCACCCTCCCGGTGCAAGCTTGGAGCTCATTATTAGCTATTACCGATCTTTGGGTAATGCTGGGACCTCACACACCACACACCCCCATCCCCTTGCTCAAGGGGGCAGTAACCGCCCAAATTTGTCAGTGAAAAATCCCCGGGAGCAGTGAGGATTCGAACGGGCTAACCACATAATGGCAGGTCAACGTTCTATCCACTTGACCATCGTAGCGGTGTGTGTGTGTGTGTGTGTGTATTCATCTAGTTGTTGTATTTTACAGGGCCTGAGCAACGCTCGTATGGCCCCGTCTCCATATCAACATTTTTATCATTCATCCTTAGTGCTTAGTTTTGGCCGAAGCCAGCACCCCGGGAGGCGGGTCACAAACCCCGGCTAACACCCGGTACCCATTCACTGCTGGGTGGACAGGGGCTCGGGTTTTAAGGAAACAGCCCATCTGTTTCCGCTCCGCCCGGGGATGGAACCCGGGACCTCTCGGTTGTGAACCGAGCGTGCTACCCCTACACTACGGAGTACCTTAATCTATAAGATACTATCTGTCTTGTGAAAGGAACTTGTGTGCCTTTTACTTCTTCTCTGTCTTCTTCTGTGTGGTGAGAGAGAGAGAGAGAGAGAGCGAGAGAGAGAGAGAGAGAGAGAGGAGAGAGAGAGAGAGAGAGAGAGAGAGAGAGAGAGAGAGAGAGAGAGAGTGGAGCCATCGTTTGTGTGAGGTGGTGTTGTAGTAAACATTTCCGGCACCGCCAATGACTCATACACAGACAATACTTCCACCGACGGAATGAAAAAACATACACACACACACACACACACACACACACAGACACACAACACAACAAAAAACCACAACACGACGACACATGGGGAGGCAAAGGCAAGCACAGGGCCCACTGTTTTGTCTCTACGACCGACCAAGATATTCTCTCTCTCTCTCTCTCTCTCTCTCTCTCTCAGCGGAAGTGGGCCATTAGAGAACTGTCTTCACGGGGTCGGAATACAGGGCCTTTTTTGTAGCTACTCCGCCCAAGTCCATATAATAATAACGCCCTAAGTCCTTATAATAATAACGTGCTCCGCCCTCCCCCCTTCTTGTATGCATGCCTGCTTTCATACCGTCCCACCATAGACACTTTCCTATTAACCCCTTGAGACCCAAAACGTAATTTCCATTGTAATTGGGTACCATTTGACTATTTTTAGTGAATACAAGCAATCTTTTATAGATATGACCTGTTTAGTATCCTTGTCCACTAACTAATTTGGTATATTCAGTTACTTTTCTTAATTTTATGGCTCGACAACATAGGATTTTTTAGAGCAAAGGAAAGATCTGCATGGCGTGAAGGGGTTAATGACAATCACCCCGTTTCCAACATACACACTCAAGGGGAAAGGTCAAAAGGTCATTCCTACCGTAGATAACACTAAAGTCGCCAGGACAACTTTTTTTTCTGTTTACATACGTGTGGTGGCGTTAATAGTTACATTTCTACATCCATGATTTCAGGAAA
>JACEEZ010025257.1:90000-95000 GCA_016584305.1 Chionoecetes opilio | reverse complement strand
ACCTGAAGATCCGTCACCCCAGGATTTCCCACCTGAAGATCCGTCACCCCAGCCCACAGTTAATGTACTTTATATAATTAGGATAACAAATATATTCCTTTGTGTTATGCATCTTCGAGAAATGCATCTTCTGAAATTCGAGAACAGACAAAAAAAAGATCCAATTCTTATAGACTTAGTGGATTTATACTTCAGGCTGTCTTTTGTTTGGCATTTCCACAGAAAACCATCCTTCGATCTGGAGTATTTTGTCCAATTCATCCAGTTATCACAAGTAACACACTTAACTTCACGCTTTAAAAGTCTGTTTTGTTGAAGCCACCGAATAACTATAGTGGAATCATCACACATCAGTGGTAGGACGGTAGTTTAGAAGGTATTGCGTGCCAGGGTCCACTGACTCCTATGACAATTTTTTTTTAGCCCACTTACTTTTATATAGTCCTCCTACTTGACTGGAGGGTCCTGACTCCTCCCTTTTACCCATTTGACCTGACCTCACTTTGAAATTGAAGTCAGGACAGGTCTTGACCCCACCTGAAGAACCATCACCCCAGGATATCCCACCTGAAGAACCATCACCCCAGGATATCCCACCTGAAGAACCATCACCCCAGGATATCCCACCTGAAGAACCATCACCCCAGGATATCCCACCTGAAGAACCATCACCCCAGGATATCCCACCTGAAGATCCGTCACCCCAGGATATCCCACCTGAAGAACCATCACCCCAGGATATCCCACCTGAAGAACCATCACCCCAGGATATCCCACCTGAAGAACCATCACCCCAGGATATCCCACCTGAAGAACCATCACCCCAGGATATCCCACCTGAAGATCCGTCACCCCAGGATATCCCACCTGAAGAACCATCACCCCAGGATATCCCACCTGAAGAACCATCACCCCAGGATATCCCACCTGAAGAACCATCACCCCAGGATATCCCACCTGAAGAACCATCACCCCAGGATATCCCACCTGAAGATCCGTCACCCCAGGATATCCCACCTGAAGAACCATCACCCCAGGATATCCCACCTGAAGATCCGTCACCCCAGGATATCCCACCTGAAGAACCATCACCCCAGGATATCCCACCTGAAGAACCATCACCCCAGGATATCCCACCTGAAGAACCATCACCCCAGGATATCCCACCTGAAGATCCGTCACCCTGCCAAACTCTGGGGTGACGGATCTTCAGGTGATCCTTTTACTTTTTACCAGTTTCAAAATATCGGCATCCTGTCCTGTAAACAACAACATCAACCCATCATCGTGTTTCAAAGTGATCGCTACACACGCTACTGCAATGTGTGAGTGATGTGATGTGTATGTACTACTGTATGTATACTTTCTTTATTTTCATTAGTCTCAAAATGTGTGCTACTGCAATGCTACGCTAATACAACGCTATTGCAATGTGTGAGTGATGTAATGTGATGGAGGTGATTTTTTTAATACTTTTCATTAGTCTCTAAATGTGACGTGACTCATGGTTTAGTCTTGGGACAGTTTGTGGCGCTGATAATAAATGTGCTGATGGGTTGGCGGCTTCTGGAAGGTAGAACTTTGAATTACAATGGAAATAAATATAATTATGATAACAATACTATTAATAATACATAACAGTGATGAGGAAAAGGTTCTATACATGGTGGATACACAGTGTAATATATAGTATGTAGTACGTACACCACACAATAATAATAATAATGATGCTCCTAATAATATTAATAATAACAATAATAATAATAATAATAATAACAATAATAATAATAACAATAATAACAACAATAATAATAACAATAATAACAATAACAATAATAATAATAATAATAATAATAATAATAATAATAATAATAATACTAACTAATAATAATAATAATAATAATAATAATAATAAAAATAAAAAATAATAATGACTAACTATAATAAACATGAGGAATCTGACATCTTGAATGAATGAATGAATCTTGAATGCAATCAATCTCAGTATTCAAATGAGTAATATAGATACAAACACTGGGTGAGCCGCATGTTATCTGCCTCACGCTGGAGTCACGTCCCGCGCCGCGCCCCTCGCCCCCAGGACTGAGGCGGCGGGCGAGCGCCGAGCGGCGAGCGGCGGGCTGGTGGGTGGCAGGACGAGGCTGCGTCACGCGTCCCGTCAACATCTCCTTAACCCCTTCACGCCCAGATCTTTCCTTTGCTTTAAAAATTGTCTGTTGTGGAGCCATAAAATTACAAGAAGTAACTGAATATACCAAATTAGCCAGTGGACAAGGATACTAATTAGGTCATATCTATAAAATCTTGCTTATATTCACAAAAATCGTCTTATGGTATACCCAAAGTACAATAAAAATTACGTTCTCGATCTCAAGGGGTTAAGCTTTAGCCTCCTTGCCTCACCTCCCTTCGTGCCTCGTTCCTCACCTGGGCTAATATACTAAATCCTTGTTAGTGTTGTAAATCATTGCTTGTTACCAAAATAAGCACTAAATAAATAAAGGACACTAAATAAAGGCTGGAAGGAAAACAATACAGTAATTCATGTCATAGAGGATGTGAAAAGGATCCCCGAAGTATAAAATTTCCATGTCCTGAGGTGTATCTTAGTGACGTTGCTTGATTGAGAAGGGGTGAAGGGTGACATGACGTGTTTGTACAGGATTGAGGCTTGTGGTTAGTGGCAATAAATGTTGTAACACCAATCACTCACACCCCTTCATGACTTGCCTTATAGTTTCTCCCATCATGGCACCAGACTCGTTCGGTTGTGTGCATGTGGCCCGCTAGTCACACCTTCACCAGTACATGTCTTGTCTTGTTACTGCCCTGGGTCACCTCAAGCACCTCACCTGACTCGCTGACACACACACACACATACACACTCTCTCTCTCTCTCTCTCTCTCTCTCTCTCTCTCTCTCTCTCTCTCTCTCTCTCTCTCTCTCTCTCTCTCTCTCTCTCACACACACACACACCACAAGAGGCACAGTAAAACTCTCTTCACAGAAAGTTTCAGGCCTAATATTTTACTCGCTTCAAGAAAAGTAATTGTAATATGACACGACTTCTTTATACATACAATAGCAAGTCTTTCATCGACAACTACATGAACAAGCTTATGTGCAACGCAAGTATTAGTACTATTAATCCATCCACTGGGTCAACGTCACTGCTGGGTCTCCTATGAGTGAGCGCAAAAGACTGTTAGTAATATTAATAGTAATGCAAGTTATTATAATATTTTAGAAGTGATTACTGACTAACAAAGACAAGTAGGGGAGGAGCGGGGCAGGTTGCATCGAGGGTAGGTTGCATCATTGCCTCTAACTCGCATGTTATCACACGTACATCGTCTTAATACTACTACTACTACTACTACTACTACTACTACTAGTATAAACTACTACTACTACTACTATAAACTACTACTACTACAACTACAACAATAATAATAAAAAAAGTTAATACGAGTTAGAGGCAATGATGCAACCTACCCTCGATGCAACCTGCCCCGCTCTCCCCTAGTTCGCCCGTCAGGGTGGCAAGGTTGGTAGAGACGTGAGCTTGCAATGTGCAGCGTCCCTGTGCATTCGGTCAGCGGTTCGAATCCGCCTAGTTCGTGCTGACGTGGCGGCGCTTTGTATAGTCAATAACCTTGTAGTTGGTACTTGCAAAGTGTCTAGATAGGATGAAAATCTTATCTTATCTCCCCTAGTTCAGCACCATCCCGCACACATTTGTACAAACACGAGAAAATCAACCCTGAGTTTCATACCTGCGTAATAATTGTGCACAGTAAACCCTCTATAATTCGATCTAATTGGGGGGGAGACCTGGGTCGAATTAGCCAAAAGTCAGAATTATCCGATGGTTACCTCTAGCCTCCCCACACAATAAGAACTCACTCAAACATGCCAAAACAGCACAGATTGTATTACTTGTACACTCTCAGAAATGGGGGGTATATTAAGGGTAGAATTGTTACATTGCACCATCACTACCCTTTTTATACCCTATGTCCAGGCTGGAGGGTAGATGCTGCCGATTATACCCTTCATCTACCCTTTATCTACCCTTTTTAGACGAGAGGGTTGGAAAAGGGTATATTTGCGTCACTCCGAAAGGGTATATTTGTAAGGGTAGAAAAAGGGTAGCAGTATTTCATCACTACAAACACCCTTTTTCTACCCTTTTCCTACTCTTTTTTTCTAAGAGTGTACTCACCAAAACATGGCTAATACTGAAGTCTTAAAATGCAGTGTAATGTGATCCGGTGCATAATAGTACAGAATTTTAATCACCAAATAGCGTCATGGATGAAAACGAGCACCTATTGAGCAACACAGGCGAAGTGTACACCACAGCATGCACCAGTGTGGCAATACTTCTTTACCTAAGGAGGGAAGATAACAGCCTACATTTAGCTTAGCTTGTGTTGACAATTCTACCCTTAATATACCCTTTCATCTAAAAAGGGTAGATAAAGGGTAGATGAAGGGTATAATCGGCAGCATCTACCCTCCAGCCTGGACATAGGGTTTAAAAAGGGTAGTGATGGTGTGATGTAACAATTCTACCCTTAATATACCTATCCCTCATTTCTGAGAGTGCACACACACTCAGAAATAAGGGGTATATTAAGGGTAGAATTGTTACATCGCACCATCACCACTACCCTTTTTAAACCCTATGTCCAGGCTGGAGGGTAGATGCTGCCGATTATACCCTTCATCTACCCTTTATCTACCCTTTTTAGACGAGAGGGTTGAGAAAGGGTATATTTGCGTCGATCCGAAAGGGTATATTTGTAAGGGTAGAAAAAGGGTAGCAGTATTTCATCACTACAAATACCCTTTTTCTACCCTTCTTTTCTAAGAGTGCATAGGCGCTATAGGCTCCAACGTAAAAAATAAAAAAATAAAATAATCTGTAATGCTGACATTAGGATCACAATGTTGCCTTTACGCTAACAAGGAA
>JACEEZ010025257.1:42500-75000 GCA_016584305.1 Chionoecetes opilio | reverse complement strand
CTAACTCTCTGCCGCCCACCCCCCTCAGGCCTGTGGGAGGTATGCTTCACCAACTACAACGACTACACTTACCGCTACGACAGGATCTACGACGGCTGCTACTGGACGCTGGACGAGGAGATGCACGTCATTGCCGACCAACTCCAAAGACGTGAGTTGTCTAAACCAAACTATCTTTTTTTAATTCCTCGAGATTTATAATTGAGTATGGCTTCTGGTACAATATATTCATAATTAACTGGCTACTTCATATTTTTTTTATATGGGAGGTTTTCAATGTGGTTAAATAGGTCCATCCTGGCACTTATTTGTATTGGAATGTCAGTAGATGCTCTCTCTCTCTCTCTCTCTCTCTCTCTCTCTCTCTCTCTCTCTCTCTCTCTCTCTCTCTCTCTCTCTCTCTCTCTCTCAGGAACTATCTCGTGTAGGTCTCACCGTCTCTTGTAGCTTCCTTATATTCTTATGATTCTCTCTCTCTCTCTCTCTCTCTCTCTCTCTCTTCTCTCTCTCTCTCTCTCTCTCTCTCTCTCTCTCTCTCTCTCTCTCTTCGACAATAAAACAATTTTCTAGCTAGAGTCATACAGTCGCTGAAAGAAATACAAAACACAGCCTCACCACTACTATTACTTCATTATACCATGTCACAGAGAGAGAGAGAGAGAGAGAGAGAGAGAGAGAGAGAGAGAGAGAGCACATATAATTACAGGGGCACACTCTTGGTACTGTCACCATTAAAGACCTACGTCATTATGGTCACTGCAGCTTACCAAACTCTCCTCCTGTTACTGTATCCTTCATCAGCTACTTGTATGTCATGTCTCTCCATCAGAAGACCATCCCTTTAATTTGTATTTTCACCTCTCTCTCTCTCTCTCTCTCTCCTCTCTCTCTCTCTCTCTCTCTTCTCTCTCTCTCCTCTCTCCTTTTTCATACCCTTCATTTCTCCTCCTATTAGTTTCCCTTGCCTCGTATTATCTTCTCTCTCTCTCTCTCTCTCTCTCTCTCTCTCTCTCTCTCTTCTCTCTCTCTCTCTCTCTCTCTCTCTCTCTCTCTCTCTCTCTCTCTCTCACACAGAAGGGTCACGAAGATGATTCCTTCCTTACGTGATAAATAGTACAAGTAGAGATTGGCACTACTTTAAATATCCGTTTTTAATGGAGACTTTGGTGCCTTGAAATACTGAAAGGGTTGTCAAATGAAGGTTAAAGGTCAAATGAAAGGGTTGACTAGTCTATTTTTTTTAACAAGGCAAAAATTCAATGCTATTTTAAGGTCTCATGCTTAAAATGATGCCCATGTTTACCTGATAATACGGTTAACTATGATAAAATACAGCTGAAATTAAGAAGAAGCGTAGTATTCCCTCCTCCTGGCATCAAATATCAGTCAGTAAGCAGCACGGGGACAGGATTTTTTGCCTCGTTAAAAAACTAGACTATAATGTTGACGTCGGTAAACCGTTTCTAAATGACGCATCACAAACGAGGAGTAACGGAGTAAGACCAAGATGGATATAAATAAGAACATAAGAAAATAAGGAAGCTACAAGAGGCCGCGAGACCTACACGTGGTAGTTCCTGTTACTTAACACTACCTACATCCACCTTTCATCTCCACCCATGAAATTATCCAGCCTCCTTTTAAAACTCCCTATTGACTCCGCATTTACTACCTGTCTACTGAGTCCATTGCAATCATTTACCACCCTATTTGTGAACCAGGACATACATACAACGATATCACTGAAATCTTCTTTACCAGTGACGTTCTTAGACAATGGTATAAACTATTTTTTCTATAGCGTAGTGCAACATAATTTATTACTTTAAAAACAAACTTGATCGCTAATTCACCACTAAGGTTCTCGATAAAGCCACACCACTCAACCGTTCTCAGGTCTGTTATTTTAGTTGGGGTTATTTTAGGTTTATTTTTGGTTAGTTTAGGTTTAGTTTAGGTCATTTGAGGTTTGTTGTAGGTTACTGGAGGTTTATTTTCGGTTAGTTTAGGTTTAGTTTAGGTCATTTGAGGTTTGTTGTAGGTTATTGGAGGTTTATTTTAGGTTATTTTAGCTTTTTTAGGGTAGAGTCCCGTTGCCTGTTTGATTGTAATAATAATAATAATACGTTTATTTTCACCCGAAGGCATACAGAAAAAACAACAAAAACAACATAATAGACACACGAGGCTTACGCCATAAAGTAAATAAAATATAACTGTTTGCTTTAGATTGATTTAGCTTTTGTTAGTGATTATTTTGATCATGTTTACTTGGTTACTTGTTTACTTACTTGTTTGTTTGTTACTTGACTTGTTTGAATTGGTTTTATCTCTTAGTTACGTACCAGACCACCTAAGTTTGCGTCCGGAAGTATTGTGTTTTAAGAGTGGGTTTTTTTTCTCTCTTCATCCTTACGTAGGCCTACTTGTTTTATTTTACTTACTTTCTTGTTTGTTACTTTACTTGTTTTACTTGGTTTTCTCTCTTAGTTACGTACAGACCACCTAAGTTAAGTTTACATCTTGAAGTCTCTCTCTCTCTCTCCTCTCTCCTCTCTGTCTTATACTTCTCTCTCTTTCTCTCTTGTTCTCCTCTCTCCTCTCTCCCCTCTCTTGAAGTCTCTCTCTCTCTCTCTCTCTCTGTCCCTCTCTCTCCTCTCTCTCTCTCTCTCTCTCTCTCTCTCTCCTCTCTCTCTCTCATCTCTCTCTCTCTCTCTCCCTCTCTCTCTCTCTCTCTCTCTCTCTCTCTCTCTCTCTCTCTCTCTCTCTTTTGAAGTCTCTCTCTCTCTTGAAGTCTCTCTCTCTTCTCTCTCTCTCATCTCTCTCTCTCCCCTTCTCTCTTGAAGTCTCTCTTTCTCTCCCCCCCCCCCCCCCCGGCTACCACACCCACCATCGCTGCGTTCAAATCCTCGCGGTGGTGATGGCAACCACCACCACCACCACCACCATTACCACCACCACGCGCAGTTGCCACATCTCTTCCATTCTTATTGATTTGCATAACATCTAGTTCTAAAAGCCACTCTAGACACACCTATTGCTTTTATATTCCTTGTCGTTAATGAAGAAAGTGTTAGAATCAGTCCTTAACGGCTACTTAACATCTTAGAAAGCCAAGGCTGAACAAAGGTTACCTAGCTGTACCTGTGACCGATTGTTTGAATGATCCTTATATACTATGGCCAGACAAGGATACAAAGCCTAGTCAGTAATACAGAAAAACGTTAATAAAACACCGATGAAGCACAGTAAATAAACATGAGCCGGGATGTCGCGAAAATAGGGTAAATAATATGGTTTATGAAGTGATTGAAGCCATGGACCCCGCGCGAGGCTAGCCAGGTAGACTACAACAAACACCTGGCGAGAGGAACTCATCACACCGAGCCGCGTCTTACACCACCTTCAATGCCTATACAACCCCCTCGCAGCTACACCAGTGCCCTCCACCACGCGTGTGATATACAGAGAGTGCCCGGGGACACGTGAGAGTGAGGAGGCGGGCGTGAAGAGTTGCAAGGAGGGAATCTAAGGGTGTGGCTGATGGCGAGAGGTGGTAGGAGCAGTGTGGCCTGAGACGGGAAGCTTAACGCCCACCACACACCACCGCACACCACCGCCTCAACACCAAACTGAGAACACGCCACAGTGTTATTAACGGTTTTGCTGGTGTGCATTCCGTCCAGTCTCATTCGTCAGTCAATGTGAGGAAAGTGATATATCCTCTGAACGAAGACGTGTAGTGCGTGTGTGTGTGTGTGTGAGTGAGTGAGGTGAGCAGACAAGCCACAAGGGCGTCACCATGGTCGTGCCTCCCAGGGAACGGCGCACCACGGCGGGCTGGTGGGCCATTGCCTTCCACATCGTCGCCTTCATCCTCATCTCAATATCCATGTTCACCACCTACTGGCTGCAGGCTGAGAAGAAAGCCTACGGAACAGCCATGGACAGGATAGGGCTGTGGACGCAGTGTTTCCGCAGCCTCACGGTACAGGAGGACGTGTACCGCACCACCTTCTTCGTGGGGTGCCGCTGGCTGTTCGACCCCTTCACCACGGGCTACGACGAGGTGCAGGCCATGATGCAGACCTGTGAGTTCAATGAGGCTGGACAATGTCATGGATGGGGATGACAGGTGGATGGAGGTAGTGTTAAGTAACAGGAACTACCACGCGTAGGTCTCACAGCCTCTTGTAGCTTCCTTATTTTCTTATGAGTTGTCACGCCGCGCCGGGTATGGGTTACGCGGCCTCATACACTGTTGAAATTACCTTGATGATGTAAAACCTGTCATTATTGAAGCTGCTTATGTTCTTCAGTGATCACGAATACTCAGCAT
The DNA here is from genome assembly GCA_016584305.1 of Chionoecetes opilio. Lineage (NCBI taxonomy): Eukaryota > Metazoa > Arthropoda > Malacostraca > Decapoda > Majidae > Chionoecetes > Chionoecetes opilio. Next base: position 70,661 of record JACEEZ010025257.1, on the reverse strand, counting down.
AGTGGTGATAAAGAGTGTATTGATGCTAGAATGATGTAACAGTGTAGTGATGCTAGAATGATGCAACAGTGTAGTGATGCTAGAATGATGTAACAGTGTATTGATGCTAGAATGATGCAACAGTGTAGTGATGCTAGAATGATGTAACAGTGTATTGATGCTAGAATGATGCAACAGTGTAGTGATGCTAGAATGATGCAACAGTCGCCATGCGTGTTCCCAAGGGCGTGTGTGCAGGGCAGCGGCTGCCTCACTGCCCATCGCTACCTAAAGGAACAATTATGTAAACACGGTTTTATCTTATATATATATATATATGCCATTAATCTCCTCCAATAATTTCCTATTTCCAGCCATCTGTGACTGATGTCATTCATGGGAACATCAAACACGGTTCAAAATTCAACACTTGCCACTAACATATTGTTCTTTTCTGAGTTTCTGTAGTTATTGATTTAGCTTTTCTATTTTTCTTTAACCAGCCTAACCAAGGATCGCAGTAGGCTTGTATTTACGTACACAAAACCTCCTTAAGACCTTTCATGCAGTCATGCTGAACTGCTTGCTACTCGTCTACATATATTGACAAAGAAAGTAAAAACAGTATATTTATCAAAGTATGACATGTAATGCCACTGTGCCTCCCTCGACGGGCAAGTTCACGCCAGTGGCGTAGCTACGGGGGGACACGTGCCCCCCTATGAAAATCCGGTGACCCCCCCCCCCCCTAGCCATGGCTACCGTATTCTTTATAATGCTCTAATACCCACCACTGATCTGATCTTAGAATATGCCCTTACACCCTTCTGTCTGGCATCAGAATGCCCTTGAGCTCCGCTTGCCTATATATTGTGTGTGTGTGTGTGTGTGTGTGTTGTAATGAATCCCTACCCATTGACTGTTTTGTTTCAGCGTTCTTCGTGACGGTACAGGTCTTCTACACGTTCTGCTTCACGCTGGCGCTGGTCGGCACGGCGCTCACGGGCATCCTCGTGCTCTGCCCCGGCGAGGACTTTGAACGCTCGGTGCTCAAGCTGGCCTACATCGACCTCTTCGTCTCATGTGAGTCACCTGATGCCACAAACATTAAAAACAAATCATTAAACAAACAAAACAAACATTACCTACACCATTGTCCTATTATCTTGATTTTTTTTACACCTCTAAGTACTGGCCTAGGGCAAAACAAAAGAAAAGTAAACAAACTGCCATTAAACAAACTAACAAAACATTACCTAACGCCATTGTCATTTTATCTTGATTTCTTTACACCTCAAAGTACTGGTCTACCGTCAATAACACTATAGTCGCCACTGCACTAATGTCGCCAGGCGCCTTATATCACGAATGTTAGCATCACTACAGACTTGTATGTTTCAATGTTCTATGTCTGTCTGTGCCTCTATCGACCCCCCCCCCCCCACACCACACACACACCCACGAAAGGATCATGCCACCCTTGGTCTCCTCACAGTACCTTTTTTTTTTTACTATGTATTTATTTTTTCAAGAGAGGAATATTAAAAACACCTCCCGTACTAAATTGGTCCACCCCCCTTTTTGCCATCTCTTACTACCTTCTTCATAGGGACTGACAACGGTTACAGGGAGTTTCGTACACAATTTGTTTCGTACCCAGGTTTTGTTAGTTGTTTCGTACACTGATTTTGAGTTTTTTCGTACATACCTGGTGTCGTTTCGTAACTCTAGTAGTCAAGTTCATCTCTGAGCTGAGTGTACGAAACGACTATGGTTTCATATAGACTACGAAACAACTCATAGGTTTACGAATCTACTGGTGTACGAAACAACTGGTGTACGAACTGACTGCACCCCCTGGCAACGAGTGGGCTTTTTTTTTTTTTTTTTTTTTCCCTTGGCCAGTCCATTGAGATGATAATAAAAAAAAATAAAAAAAAATTCCCCCACCCTGACACGTCACTACTCTGGTGTTTCCCGGGCGATGTGTTCCTTGTCTCAACACTGCCTCGTCACGGCTGCCTGCACCTTTACAATCATGTCATATTACTGCACCTTAAATACCTTTATAATCATGTCATATTACCAAGTGTCATTACTGCCACCTTTTCCTCCTTTATCCCCTCCCTCCCGTCACCCTTTTTATTCTCATTAGTCTCCCTTTTCTTCTCGTACTCATTATTATACCTCATTATTCTTCATTAGTCTCCTTTTTTATTCTCATTAGTCTCCTTTTTTATTCTCCTTAGTCTCCCTTTTTATTCTCATTAGTCTCCCTTTTTATTCTCCTTAGTCTCCCTTTTTATTCTCATTAGTCTCCTTTTTTATTTTCATTATTCTCCCTTTTTATTCTTCAGTAGTCTCCCTTTTTATTCTCATTAGTCTCCCTTTTCTTCTCTTTCTCATTATTTTCCCTTTTTATTCTCATTAGTCTCCCTTTTATTCTCATTAGTCTCCCTTTTTATTCTCATTAGTCTCCCTTTTTATTCTCATTAGTCTCCCTTTTCTTCTCTTACTCATTATTATACCCTCATTATTCTTCATTATTCATCCTTTTTATTCTCATTAGTCTCCTTTTTCTTCTCTTTCTCATTATTATACCCTCATTATTCTTCATTATTCATCCTTTTTATTCTCATTAGTCTCCTTTTTCTTCTCTTTCTCATTATTATACCCTCATTATTCTTCATTAGTCTCCTTTTTTATTCTCATTAGTCTCCCTTTTCTTCTCTTTCTCATTATTATACCCTCATTATTCTTCATTAGTCTCCTTTTTATTCTCATTAGTCTCCCTTTTCTTCTCTTTCTCATTATTATACCCTCATTATTCTTCATTAGTCTCCTTTTTTATTCTCATTAGTCTCCCTTTTTTCTTCTCATTATTTACCCTCTTTATTCTCATTAGTCTCCTTTTTATTCTCATTAGTCCTTTCTCTCTTCTATTATATACCTCATTATTCTTCATTAGTCTCCTTTTTATTCTCATTAGTCTCCTTTTTATTCTCATTAGTCTCCCTTTTTATTCTTCATTAGTCTCCCTTTTTATTCTCATTAGTCTCCCTTTTTATTCTTCATTAGTCTCCCTTTTTATTCTCATTAGTCTCCCTTTTTATTCTTCATTAGTCTCCCTTTTTATTCTCATTAGTCTCCCTTTTCTTCTGTTAATCATTATTCTCCCTTTTTATTCTCCCTTTTCTTCTCTTTCTCATTATTATACCCTCATTAGACTCATTATTTATTATTCTTGTTAAGTCCACTTCATTCATTAAGGTCACGGGTCTTAGTTCAACACCTTCATAACATTAATGATTACAAATAACACAAACAAACGTTAAGAGATCAGGCAATTAAAGTCTGATCATTTAGTATTAACAAGACTAGCATTACGAACTTAATTCAAGCCTATGAATATACAGATAGGTACTGAACACACACACACACACACACACACACACACACACACACACACACACACACACACACAAAATAATAATAATAATAATGATATAAAAAAACCCCACCCCATATGTGTGTGTTTGTATGAATTAACCCCTTGAGACCCAGAACGTAATTTCCATTGTAATTTGGGTACCATAAGACGATTTTTTGTGAATATAAGCAATATTATATAGATATGACCTGTTTAGTATGCTTGTCCACTAACTAATTTGGTATATTAAGTTACTTTTCTTAATTTTATGGTTGACAACATACATTTTTTTATATAGCAAAGGAAAGATCTGGGTGAGAGAGAGAGAGAGAGAGAGAGAGAGAGAGAGAGAGAGTATGTGTGTTAATTTGATCTGGGTGTGAAGGGGTTCAAGTGACGATGTGACAGTTGCATTATCTGTGTCAGGGTTCTTTGGGTTCATCGCGGTGATCGTGTTTGGCGCGATGGGCGACAACCGGGACTGGATGCCGCACTGGGACCACAACCACCTCTCCTGGTCCTTCGCTCTGGGTGAGTACAACACACACACACACACACACACACACACAACGCCTCAACCCAACAGTGTACTTATAACAAACAACAACCTATGATTAGAGAGAGATTTGGTATCCCTAAATATACCTAAATATTATATTGACCTATTTCCACTGTTTCTTTGATGTGTTACTGTGTCAAAAAAAAAAAAAAACCTTTACTGTCAGTTCCTAAATGCAATAGTGTACCTTTTTTTCCACTTGTTATTTTCATGTATTATTTTGTCACTGAGTCCTGACTACCCTTCTCCCGCAGCTGTGGTCGGCGTGGTGGCAGAGTTCGTGGCGGCGGTGCTCTACTGGGTGGAGTACCGCATCCAGAAGCGTAAGGAGTCCTACCGCCAGAACCACGGCGTGTTCACCCTCGAAGGCCAGACCAAGTCTTAACCACCCTCTTCGTGACATCCAGTCTTTCGTTCCCAGGATTCTAGCGTCAGATCTTGTTACTGAGACCTTTTTTTTTCTGTTTTCTTTGTTTACATTGAAGCCTATAGCGCCAGTAGGCTAATTATCCTATGGAGGGACGTGATGGTTGGCCCTCCGCCCGTTGGTTGGCGCAGGCTGGATTTTTATAGTGACACCTGTGATGTAACAGGTGAAAATCCGTTTTCTATGGTGGTCTACCCTCAGTTTGAAGGCGACTGAAGACTGTTGTTGTAGTTCTATCTCTGTATTTTTATATGACTCTCCGACTGAACTAAGGGTATGGAGGATCAGGGACCATAATTGCATGTACTTAGGGGGAATAATATGAAGTAAGTCAAGTAACGCAAACCATACAGAAGCAAATCTTAATGGTGACTGCATTCTCAAGCATTCCATCTGTTCCTAGTTTTTAAATTTTTATTATTGTATTGGTAAGAGTGCTTTTTTTACCTGATCAGCTGCAGTGATACTATGTCACTCAGGAGAAGCAGCCTCGTTCATGTGGGCGAAACAGTGACACACTTTGGCTGACTATTGCAGTCTAGTCTACGTTGACGCCTGTTTCGCCGTCATTTTGTCAGTTCATAAATTATTAAGTGACAAATTAGTTCAGCGTGGTTTGTGGTTTTGCTTGAAATCATTCACTTCAAACGGACGGAGGGTGCAGTCGGGCCATGGCAGAGAGACAGGAGTGGTCCCATGCTGTTGGTTTGAGAGCTTTACCAAATATCTGTACAATTTGAGAGGAAAATTCTAAAGTTTGTGCTGCACGTAAGTAAGTACAGAGAGCCAGCTGCTTTCTGGTCGGCACTCTGTGGTTTACAATAGGATATTAAATATATTCTAACTATATTTTAAATCATTGTTGCAAATTTGTCTATGTGCAAATAATTAGCTAAGGAGCAAAGATTTATTGATACAGTATTATAATTCCAGCAAATTTTCACTGGAAATCAGTAAATCATAAAAACAAAAGCACGAACTCTCAGGATAGTTATTATAAAGTCATATCTCTCCCACAAAGGGTGGGCTGTAGCCTGTAGGTCTTAGCCAAGTTCATGTAAATATTTGGGCTCACAACCCTATACTTTTTATACTTTCAAAGACTGATATGCCATAGGCGTAGCAACTGTTCCGTCCTTCACTACTGTGTTCCGTCCAATGGGATCAAACAGGCAGTTGATCATTATATGAGATAATATTAATAACAATGGTAGCTAGTATTAAGAAAGATAAAACTTTGTTAACGTACTTAATTTGTACCACACGGTTAATAATTTTGCATAATTTTGAATCGCAATTTTTACACATTAATATTTATACATATAAACGCATCAAGTTATGCTCAAGCGGTTGAGAAAAGCGTGCCAACATCTCTGATCTCTGTGGTACACTTAATGGCGTCTGGCAGCTACAAAGTGTCTGTGGTACACTTAATGGCGTCTGGCAGCTACAAAGTGTCTGTGGTACACTTAATGGCGTCTGGCAGCTACAAAGTGTCTGTGGTACACTTAATGGCGTCTGGCAGCTACAAAGTGACTGTGGTACACTTAATGGCGTCTCAACAATAAAGTGAGTTTTTTTCTTTCATGACTTTTCATTCAATTTCTTTCAGAAATTTTTCAGTTCGCATACCTCACACACTCCTATCTCATGTCACGCTCCTCCCCAACCCTCTGCACACCCTGTCAAGTTCCTCTCACTGTCCAACATGTCCTAATATCCTGCCCCCATCTTACTCCTGCCCGTTCCAGTTCCTTCCCTCATTTGTCCTCCCTTTCCCGACCTCCCTGTCTTGCGGACATTCTCCCGGAATCCCCCTCCTTCTCCCTGGAAAATTTAACCTCCTTCCTCCAACAAATCCACATCCTACATCTGATCTAACCATCCTGCTGTAACATTCCGTTCTTTCCCCTTCCCTCATCGTTTCACTATTATTCTTTAACCCTGACCCTTTATATGCTTTGCCATAGTGCCATATGACCTCTGATGTCTGGCACATTCAACTTTTTAGGCATTTAATCAATCAATCAATCTTTCTGTTGGATTGCAAGCCTTCAATGATTGTTGTGGCCTGAGTCAGCAGAGTTCACTTGTTCCTTATCAGGTGACATTAACCCCTTGAGCCCCAGAACGTAATTTCCATTGTAATTCGAATACCATTAGACGATTTTTAGTTAATATAAGCAGTATTTTATAGATATGACCTGTTTAGTATCCTTGTCCACTAGCTAATTTGGTATATTCAGTTACTTTTCATAATTTTATGGCTAACAACATACAATTTTTTATAGCAAAGGAAAGATCTGGGTGTGAAGGGGTAAATAAACGCGGCGCTGTAGTGTGACCTCCTTAGGCAATACTGTGCAGTGTGTGTGGTCTGCCTGACTGGAATCCACCTGTTAGGAGTACAGCTGCCAGTGCCATTGAGAGCCTGGCACTGCCTTGTCGCACCATTGTATACTTCGCCACCCCCCCGTCTCTCTCTCTCTCTCTCTCTCTCTCTACGGGTGCAAGCGTGGAAACTCCTTCTAGTCCTGGAGTATTCTGATTCAAGGGAAGTCAAAGGTGTGATCTTATTTTTCAGAGGATTGAGTCATCCTCGTTTAGAGGTGTGTGTGTGTGTGTGTGTATTCATCTAGTTGTATTTTACAGGGCCAGAGCAACGCTCGTATGGCCCCGTCTCCATATCAACATTTATTTTTCTCATTCATCTTTAGTGTTGGCCGAAGCCACTACCCCGGGAGGCGGGTCACAAACCCCTGGCTAACACCCGGTACCCATTCACTGCTGGGTGGACAGGGGCTCGGGTTTTAAGAAGACCGCCCGTCTGTCTTCGCTCCGCCCGGGGATCGAACCCGGGACTTCTCGATTGTGTGTGGTGTTTGTGTGCGTGTGAACAGTGAACACACACAAGGAATGGGGGGCGTGGCTGTAACTGTACGTAGATTTGTATGGGTGCGTTCTCTTTCTCTCTCTCTCCCCACCAACACATCTTAACTGACTCCAAACACGTACTGTACGTCATAGTAAAGATTCCACAATTGATTCATGCAAAAAAAAAAAATATAGAATCTACATAGAAGAAAAAAATAATAAAATATCTAAACTACGTACGCTGAAAATATTCCGGAGCTACGCATTTCCTTGAGGAATGTGCAATGCTGCCACCTCCAGCACTTTTTTTTCAGCACTGACACCTCTTAAAAAATGCGTATATGACTGCCACCTCCAGCACTTTTTTTTTTATTCTATCATATTTTGTTGCTATCCCTTGTTTTTTCTTCTTCTTTTTCTTATGTCAAACTGTAATAGATGCAAATAAAGGAAAAAAAGAAGAAAAAAAAACTAGCACCGTACTGCCACCGTGTAGAATGAAGGGGTCGAGGCAGATAGGACATGCACGTGCCACCCATCACAGCAGCAGACTATTAGAATCTCAACATGAGTTACATGACATGCATACTGAAGGGTGTATCAAGCACATTGTAAACACGTGTAGCCTCCTTGAGATCTATAGGTGTAGGTGTTCCTGTTGTACTTCACGTTTTAATCCCTTCACGCCCAGATCTTTAATTCCTTGGCTATATGAAATCGTCTGTTATTAGCCATAAAACTACGAAAAAGTAACTAAATAAACCAAATTAGCTAATGGACAGGATATTAAACAGGTCATATCTGTATAATATTGCTTATGTTCATTAAAATCGTCGAATGGTGGTTATATTACAATGAAAATTACGTTCTGGGTCTAAGGAGTTAATCATACATGTATATATACCTGAACTGCGAAACCAAAACGACCTTAGTTTATTTACCTATCGATTTATCTATATGTTTATTTATATATTTTGCAGGTAGTTTATGGAGAATATATGTAAACTGAGAGACTGTTTGTTTCACGTAGGTACTTATACAAAACGAATAAGCGCGCAATTGCTTCAAGTATATGGATATGAACTGGGAAAAGAAGAGAGGAAATGGACTCAGGAACTGTTTGTATACTTATCGATAAAAGGTGAGTTATAAAAAAACGATATACTGGAAACCTGACAAGTAATACGAGAATTTTAGTTATAATGCTGAATACACGAGAGTATACTATAGGCCTACCTACTTTTGGCTACTTTGGTGATTGAGAAAGAATGACAAAGTGAGATTAGGTGAGTTTATGCATTATTAGGTGAGATTATGGATTATTAGGTGATATTTATAGGCGAGTCTGTATGAGTATAGCAGATGGGTTAGGTACTAGAGAACGATGCCTAATGTCATAATGGAAGGACAATGGACAGTGCTATGTGACAGGATGGGCTGAGAGAGAAAACAATGAGACAAAACATGCAAGAATAGGAATACATGTAGTACTCGTCTGTTATCCCATAAGAAAAGTTGTTAGGAATGGGTGCCAGAGATAGAAGATGGACATGAAAGCACTGACCTCTATGTGAACTCAGTGCTTTTCAAATAGAGCTCAGTGCATGAAAGTAACAGTGAGAAGATGAAAGTCCAGTCCTGTAGATGTGGCAGCGTAGCATGGACAGCTATTATGGCTCGGACATTCGATACTCGCGACGCACCTACCATGGCATCGACCTCGGCTTAAAATACACCACCACTACACACGTTCTTTATAAAACAGGACATTGGTGATATAGGGAAGCTATCACTAGTATATGAATAATGAGAATACACTAGGGGAGGAGAGAGAAGGGGGCGTGGCAATGTGTGTTGTCCTTTTACCTGTGTGACCTTCAAACACGTCCAAAGGTGTGGTTGTTGTGACGCGGGACACAGCGACTCGAAGGCAGGGACGCACCACTACAAGAACCATGAGTGATAAACGGTCGTGGAGGAGTTCCGTGGGCATACTACAAAATGGACAGTCGTGGGATTCATTCAGGGACATCAAGCCATCGCCACCATCGGGTAAATAAAAATCTGGGCTACACAAAAACGAGAGTGAATAGAAGTTTTGTTTACATGGAGGTTGGTGCGGCGGGGGTCAGGGGGAGTTGCTGGTCCCTCCGCTCCTCTCCTCCCTTGAACCGTCGAGATCATTACTGAGCTCTGCGTTGCGCTGAGGGTTGCTAGACGGGTGTAGGGGTTGAAAAGTGAGGTTGTGGTGGTGTGTAGAGTAGGCGTGTGTGGAGTGGTGGTGTGTGGTGACTGCTGTGATTGGCATGCACGGTGGGATGTATGCGGAACACCGGATGTTCGTTAGATTTCACCGCGCCCTCTCACTCACACCTTCTGTCTCCTGTGCGGTGTAGGAAGTGTCCTGCCGTCACTACCAGAAAGCTGGGGTGCGAGTTGTGTTCCGCTACATGAACTACACCAACTGAACATGTGGAGTTTGTGTAAATAGGAAAAAAAGTTTGAGTGGTGAAAAAGTACACAGTGGCACATACATACATCCCTTGTTACCAATCTAGGTTTTTTCTCCTAACAGGACTTACTAATTGGTGCTTAAGTGACGGTGCTGATGCCTTCAAAGACTGAGGAGATCATTTCATGTATGGTGACTTCACATATGTACAAGCAAATAACTTGTCCCAATATGTTATAGTGAATGAAAATGTTTTAGTATCCCAGGTGAAATAACAAAGGGAAGAGTTGACAAGTCTGTTAACTATTAATAAGGAGACGAAGTTTGAAGAGGACCTATGAAGCAATACTAAGCGTCAAAGGTCACAAGAAGAAGAGTGTCTCCCAGCCTCCCGCCAGCCGCCCAGCAGTCATGTCCTCCGTAGCGGGCACAAGCCTCTACTCGGGCTACCCTCTCCGCCTCAGCCGCAGAAATTCCCTAGCCTCCTCTTTTTACTACCCTGCACCATCCCTAGAGAAAATTTATGAATTTGTCAGACCCTCAAGTAATTACCACACAGTTTTTTTACTATATTGTGATGATATGATGATGAAATATTGGTTATCCTAGTTATGAAAAGACGCACAGGCAATTCTGATGAGCCTCTGATGGGATAGGAAGTAGATGTGTGATATTATAACTGGTTCCTGACAAACACTGGTTTTACATAGATTCTGTTATGATGCAAGTGGTGATCCAAGCCAGTATGTGGGAGGAATAGTATGTTTTATATATAGTTTTATTACCACAAGTCATTTCTTATCTATTTAAGTCGCAGTTTTACGTTTTTATTAATGTTTTGATCTTATTAGGTAGTGATGTGTTACACCATTAGCCATTAACCCCTTCACTCCCAGATCTTTCCTTTGCTATATAAAATTGTATGTTCTTAGCCATAAAATAACGAGAAGTAACTAAATATACCAAATTAGTTAGTAGACACTGGACAAGGATACTAAACAGGTCATATCTATAAAATATTGCTTATATTCACTAAAGGTCGTCTAATGGTGTCCAAATTACAATGGAAATTACGTTCTGGGCCTCAAGGGGTTAAGGGGCAACAAGGTAAATGCTCATCAGAGGCTGAATGCAACAAACTACACTTGCTAACCAGGCCGTGCAGCTTTTCAGAACCTTAACATAGAAATACAAACTTTCTAACTTAACATAGGCATACAAACTTTCTTTCTAACTCAATATTTTTTTCTTTTTCAGCTGCTATGGTCAATGCTGGAATTGTGGCCTTCGTAGGAAGCATCTTCTTCGTCATTTCTTTCACCAGGTTAGTAAATCCTATAATGTTTGTGATCTTAGTTGTATTTGTAAAACATGTTAAAAGCTTCCAGTCTCAAAAAAGGTAGTCTTGTTACACCTAAGCGACGGGTGAGTCTACTCTTGTTACACCTAAGCGACGGGTGAGTCTACTCTTGTTACACCTAAGCGACGGGTGAGTACTCTTGTTACACCTAAGCGACGGGTGAGTCTACTCTTGTTACACCTAAGCGACGGGTGATGCACGTGTCAGGGAAGCAACGAGTGACACACACGCATGAGCAAAGGGTTCCTGGCTTAAATTAAATAGAAGTGCATGGGGAGTTGGGGACCATTTTGAGAGCGAGTTGTTAAGTGTTAAGCAGCAGAGTCCTTTGAAGATTAGAAATTTAGAAAGGTGCTTTGTATGTAAGACATTTCCTTTTTTTTCTTTGTTCTATGTTTTGTTTTTAAGCTTTCCATTAGCACTGACTGTTACCTACAAGCCATTAATGTCCATACCAACCTTGCAGCCCGTACTGGCTCCAGTCCTACACCTACACCTACAGCGACTTCCAAAACATGGGCCTGTGGGAGTTCTGCTTCGATGGTTTTCGTTACCCAAAATATCAATATGACCACAAGTTTATGGGCTGCAACTATATCTTCTCAGAGGAATACAGAATCATATGGTCTTGGATGCTACCAGGTAGGTCATCATTTTCTATCAGCTGGAGAACAAATATACGTAATTGATTGGTAATTGTGGCTGGAATACCTTCAGCTATCGTTGATCAAAGTTGTGCTTTAATTGCTACAGTTCCTACATAATGTTATAACTCTATAATATCTGGTTTGATATAAGATACTTAGTCAAAGTAAGCCTATGCAGCACGTGAGTGAGTGGTGGAGTGCAGAGTGGGTGTGAGGGTTCCAGCCTAACCCGGCACAGCTGATGGATGGCTCAAGGCAGGTTGTTATGGTGACATGCTTTATGAGGTTCATTTTATATGTTAAACCCGGCAAGGCAATCACTGTCAGACGTCAAACTTTACCCTTTTGTTTGTGTTTGGTTTCGAACAGATCTTTATGACTTGTTAAATTTGAAACACATATATTTGTACATTAAATTTACATACTTATATTTGCCATTTTAACCCCTTGAGACCCAGAACGTAATTGCCATTGTAATTTGGGTACCATTAGATGAGTTTTAGTGAATATAAGCAACATTTTATAGCTATGACCTGTTTAGTATCCTTGTCGACTAACTAATTTGGTATATTCAGTTTCTTTTTCGTAGTTTTATGGTTAACAACAGACCATTTTATATAGAAAAGGAAAGATCTGGGCGTGAAGGGGTTAACATGTAATATCTCAAATCAATTCTCCAACATGTGTTACTACAATTTTCTTTGCCCTGTGCAGCTTGGTTCATGGCGGTTCAGACGTTCATGACCATCGGCCTGTTAGCCAGCATGACCACGCTGGTGACCGTGAGCCTCATCCTGATGCGCTGGCCCATGCAGATGATCATGCGCTACGAGTGGCACCTCACGGGCTTCTGCTTCCTCTGTCAGGCCGTCTCAGGTGAGGACTGGAGGGTGTTGACACTTCTGATTGAGATACCACGGCATGGCATTTCAAGTAGCAGGTGCTCGGATGGTTAAGATGTCGTAGAAAATGCCATATTTCCTAAATTGTTTTTATCAGAACTAGGTTAATAAATGTCAATCTTTTCTTAAGTTTAGATATTTCTTCCCAGTCTCCCAAGTAGATCCTGGTCTTTACTGACATATGTCTATGACCTGTGGATAGCTTGCAGTGTGGCAGATATTAGTCAGTCTTTCCCTCTGAAATAAGTGTCATCTGTACAGTAATTAAGTACTGTGGTGACCTCCAAAGCAGCCTCACTTTCAGTCTGACAGTGAATGATGGGGAATGATGGCTATGACCTGTGGATAGCTTGCAGTGTAGCAGATATTAGCCAGTCTTTCCCTCTGAAATAAGTGTCATCTGTACAGTAATTAAGTACAGGGAGGTCCCGAAGATACGAGCAGTTAGGTTCCACCTGGCATACTCGTAAAGCGAAATCTCGTATAACGAAACACATAACTAATGGTAAAATATAGGTTTGGTTCCAGGACCCCAACAATTTAAAAAAACAACAAAAAAAGACATGTTTTTCAAGCTATCATAAAATTTGGTAATATTTAGTAGGGGTGCGAGAACCCCTTGAGGAATCCTATGATCCCTGGTGATATCCTATGGTGCTATCACATGCGTGGGAGCTGACCTGACTTCTTTAGGAAGGCACATATTATACAGCTGATAACGGGGTGTTGTGTTGTGCGGGCGGCAGCCGATGTCCGCCGCCAGAGGAGATCTCCTTGGTAATTATTTAGTAGGAAAGCGAGGACCCTTTGAGGAATCCTATGATCACTGGTGATATCCTATGGTGCTATCACAGGCGTAGGAGCTGACTGTCTTCTTCAGGAAGGCACAGGTGAGGCGGATGACGGCGGTTTTTGACAGAGGCGGCGGACGGGGCAGGCCGCCGCCTCCTCCGCCAAGGTAGGTTTGGGCAGGCTTAAACGTCTTATCACTCGTTATTATACAACTAAGTGATTATGGTGAGATGTTATATCCACGTGTCATTATCTAAATCAATGTAGCACCGTGTGTCACCTTAAATAAGGGTGATTTAAAGATGTTATGATGAGGTGACTGCTGGCCGAGCTGGCGGGGCAGAGAGTGACGGAGAAATACTTGCCGCGGAGCCGCCCCATATCACAAATATTCACCATTTTAACACACATACACACCTTCTACCACCAATACACTAGCAACACAGGCTCCTTACTTATATATCTTACTATCTGATACATTAAAACTACACACAAACCTCGATTTCCCGGATATCGGATTTGCCGGACAAAATCCAAGGTCCGGGCATATGTCAGTCTCGGACAATTTTCTTTTTTTTACGTTGAAATGCCTGGTCCTGTTCGTAAATTGACCAAGTTGTCCGGCGGTCCGAGCGTCTCCTGTCACCCCTGGTCAGTGTCCGCGCCTCCCGCCAGGTGGCAGCATGCTCAGCGGTCGTATTGTTTACATTTGGGCACACAGCATTCACGGTTCACCTGCACAGCCTCCGTCAGTCACCTGAATCCCACTGCCCCTGGTGCAAGAACATTTCTGAGACTATTGAACACTCTGCTGCCTCCCGCCAGGTGGCAGCATGCTCAGCGGTCGTATTGTTTACATTTGGGCACACAGCATTCACGGTTCACCTGCACAGCCTCCGTCAGTCACCTGAATCCCACTGCCCCTGGTGCAAGAACATTTCTGAGACTATTGAACACTCTCTGCTGCCTCCCGCCAGGTGGCAGCATGCTCAGCGGTCGTATTGTTTACATTTGGGCACACGACACTCACGGTTCACCTGCACCGCCTCCGTTAGTCCCCTGACCCCCACTGCCCCTGGTGCAGGAACGTCTCTTGAGACTATTGAACACTTTCTGCTGCCTCCCGCCAGGTGGCTGCATGCTCAGCGGACGTAAAAGTCCGCGGCGGGGTAGTTGATATTGTTGGTTGCCGGACAGTAAATACTAGAGTATGATAAACGTCCGGGGGTGGGTAATGGCATCGGACTTTTTTTTAATTTTTTTTAATTATTATTATTATTATTTTTTTTTTACTTGCGATTCCCGGACTTTTGCGGTTCCCGGACCAGTGCTCCCCCCTATTAGTCCGGGAAATCGAGGTTTGTGTGTACTTAAAACGCAAGCATTCAAAATAAGATGAGAATTAGTTTTAGATGACTGGGACAGAAGGCGGAGAGGCAGTCTGGCATGCCATTCTTCCCCGGAAATATGTATCGCTGGCTTGTTATTGGTCGAGAAGTTTTAAAAACTGTTTGTCATTGGCTGGTGACGGATGACGCCTTAGCCAGTCACAACCTTCCTACTCGTTTACGACCTATCGAGGGAGCTTTCAATCAGCTTTGTAGCTTCTGTCATTAGGGAAAGTATCTAGGTAGTGCGAGAGAAGGTTGTTGCTGGCCATACTACCTCTGTTGCTGGCTTCTCGCCCAGGGTTGTGAATTTTTGTAGGCCACATTGTCGTACTGAGCCACCAGAATTATCATATTTTCAGATGATTATCGTACAACCTTTGGTAAAATCATATAGTCAGTAAATGACTTTATAATTTTAGTAAATAACTTGTAATTTACTTTAGTAAATAACTTGGTAATTTTACTCACCCCAGTTTGAATGTCGTAACATTGGATTTTCGATCTCGTATATTGAAAATAGACCCTAATTTACACATCTCGTATCATCGGATTCTCGTATATCGAATGCTCGTATAACGGGACCTCCCTGTACTGTAGTGACCTTCAAAGCGACCTCACTTTAATCACGGTAATTATGGGCTTAACGCGAGTCGCCTAATGACTTGAGGGCACGCCTTGGCAGCTGTGTCCAACAGCTGTCGTGACCTCACAAAATCTCCCAAATTCTCCCAAATAATTCTCCCAAATCAATCCTTAATGTTTCATATGCTGATAATTTTTTTTGCCCTAAACTCCAGCTGTCAGGGAACGTAAGCATACTATATTTGGAATGTACTCAGTCGTCAGGTGGTCAATGCGGAGTCTATTGGGGTCTTTAAAAGGAGTCTGGATAAATTCATGGATGGGGATGAAAGGTGGATATAGGTAGTGTTAAGTAACAGGAACTACCACGTGTAGGTCTCACGGCCTCTTGTAACTTTCTTATGTTCTTATGTTCTTATTTAAACATTTAGGGCTCAGTAAAACTAGTAACCTTTGTGCTTCATATTCACTGTTGCTTTGCAGTGGTGGCAATCTTCTTTGCCGTGCTGGTGTTCGGGGTGATGTGCTGGACGCGAGACTGGCTCCTCAACCCTAACTTCAACTACCTGTCGTGGTCCTACGCCTTCGCTGTCGTGGCCGGAGGGTTCCACGCCTTCTCTGGTTTTGTGCTTCTTCATGTAAGTATTAATATTCTCACTTGATCCTTAAACTCCTCATGTCCTTAGTTTCACACACTATTCTTGAGAGTTTTGCATTTACCATCTTTGAAAGTTAATTCATTGACAGTGGTCATTGTGTCATAATGAATTAGTGGCTGTGTGTCTTGAAGTGGCAGAGTTGCTGCATCAACAGTGTGTCATGTGTGGTGTTGAAGCAGGGATTTCAAGTCACTCCGGCTCCTAGTTTCTCAGGCCCTCCGTCACTCCGCCCCCCCACCCTGGTCACTCCGGCCCCCCACCCTGGTCACTCCGGCCCCCACCCTGGTCACTCCGCCCCCCACCCTGGTCACTCCGGCCCCCACCCTGGTCACTCCGCCCCCCCACCCTGGTCACTCCGGCCCCCCACCCTGGTCACTCCGGCCCCCACCCTGGTCACTCCGGCCCCCCACCCTGGTCACTCCGCCCCCCCACCCTGGTCACTCCGCCCCCCCACCCTGGTCACTCCGCCCCCCCACCCTGGTCACTCCGCCCCCCCACCCTGGTCACTCCGGCCCCCCACCCTGGTCACTCCGGCCCACCACCCTGGTCACTCCGGCCCACCACCCTGGTCACTCCGGCCCACCACCCTGGTCACTCCGGCCCCCACCCTGGTCACTCCGGCCCCCCACCCTGGTCACTCCGGCCCCCCACCCTGGTCACTCCGGCCCCCCACCCTGGTCACTCCGGCCCCCCACCCTGGTCACTCCGGCCCCCCACCCTGGTCACTCCGGCCCCCCACCCTGGTCACTCCGGCCCCCCACCCTGGTCACTCCGGCCCCCCACCCTGGTCACTCCGCCCCCCACCCTGGTCACTCCGGCCCCCCACCTGGTCACTCCGCCCCCCACCCTGGTCACTCCGGCCTACCACCCTGGTCACTCCGCCCCCACCCTGGTCACTCCGGGCCACCCACCCTGGTCACTCCGGGCCCCACCCTGGTCACTCCGCCCCCCACCCTGGTCACTCCGGCCTACCACCCTGGTCACTCCGGCCCCACCCTGGTCACTCCGCCTACCACCCTGGTCACTCCGCCCCACCCTGGTCACTCCGCCCCCACCCTGGTCACTCCCGGCCCTACCACCCTGGTCACTCCGCCCCCCACCCTGGTCACTCCGCCCCCCACCCTGGTCACTCCGGCCTACCACCCTGGTCACTCCGCCTACCACCCTGGTCACTCCGCCCCCCACCCTGGTCACTCCGCCCCCCCACCCTGGTCACTCCGGCCTACCACCCTGGTCACTCCGCTCCACCCTGGTCACTCCGGCCCACCCTGGTCACTCCGCCCCCCCACCCTGGTCACTCCGCCCCCCCACCCTGGTCACTCCGCCCCCCCACCCTGGTCACTCCGCCCCCCACCCTGGTCACTCCGGCCTACCACCCTGGTCACTCCGGCCTACCACCCTGGTCACTCCCCCCCCCCCCCCACCCTGGTCACTCCGGCCTACCACCCTGGTCACTCCGGCCGCCAATAAAATATGAACCTATGTTGGTGGAAAGTGACATCATCATCACCATCACTATGTCATCATCACTATATTTACTACATTCAGGCAAGAGAAGTATGACCATGGGTTGGGCAGTAGCATTAATCAAGGTCATGAAAGAGCCATGATGGGTCTTAGAGGATGGTGTCATGAGTTTGGGTCACGCTGGTGTAGAGCAACCCCATGGGAGGAGCAAGTGTGGTCATGGCAGTGGTTATTGAAATGAAAAGAATGTTCGGCTTGAGCAAGGGTAGGTATTCCCTGGAGGATTATCTGGCTCTAGTCAGACCTCACCTAGACCATGCGGTACAGTTTTCGTCTCCATATTACAGGATGGATATAGCCTTGATAGAATCAGTGCAGAGAAGTATGACCAAAATGATTCAAGGGATGCGTAACTTTTGTTATGAGAAGAGATTGAAGCTAACAAATTTACACTCACTCGAGAGACACATAGTAAGGGGCGATCTGATAGAAGTTTTTAAGTGGATAAAGGGATATAATAAAGGAGAGGTAGGAAAAGTTCTTACGGCTATTAACCAGGGTAGAACAAAAAGTAACAGATTCAAGGAGGCTAGATAAATTCATGGATGGGGATGAAAAGTGGATGTATGTTAGTAGTGTTAAGTAACAGGAACTACCTCGTGTAGGTCTCACGGCCTCTTATAGCTTCCTTATTTTCTTATGTTCTTATGTAGGACGGGTGGCAGGCAGGGTGGTGGTGGTAGTATTAGTATCTGCACACTTGACCACAACAAGCTTTTGACTTCCAAACTTTGAAAGAGCCTCTTGACATTCAACTTCATTTTTGGTTTGGTATTTTTCTGTTCTCTTTGCAACTGTTTATGCAAGCAAGCTCAGGTGTTGTTTCTGTACACGAGGAGCACTGGTCACCACACATCCATGTCACCCACATCACCATAAAGCCTCACCATAATATTAACTTCACCCTTCTCAGTGTTCACTACAAATTTTCTCTTCTGAAGTTATGAAATTGATGGATCTTAGTTAGCACAAAACATCTGGCAAGCACTCACCAAACAGGATGATGGAGACCTAGTAAGAGAGAGAGCTAAAGAAAGTAATGTTAAGTAAGAGAGATCAATACTGCCTAGTGGCAGTTCTGAAACCAATGAAGCCACTATTCTCCATTCTTGAGGATAATAATCCCAGTGAGATACTAATAGTTACCATGGAGGAGGTAGTTCAGGCAGCCTGCTCTGAGTCACCAGTCACCACCAATGTTGCTGCAAGTTAACCCCTTGAGACCCAGAACGTAATTTCCATTGTAATTTGGGTACCATTATACTATTTTTAGTGACTATAAGCAATATTTTATAGATATGACCTGTTTAGTATCCTTGTCCACTAGCTAATTTGGTTTATTTAGTCACTTTTCGTAATTCTATGGCTGACAACATACAATTTTATATAACAAAGGAAAGATTGGGCGTGAAGAGGTTAAGCAGTGACACAACCCCTGATCAACACAGCCAGTGCAGCACATGCATGCAGGGCTGCTGTGCTGTTTGTATCTACCAACAGATATTTTTATGCCATGCAAGGTTACAGTGCCTATGATTTCTATTACAGGAAACGTTTGAAGCCAGGGAACGGAAACGTCAGGCCACAAATCTGCTACACACAGAGCCGCAGGGACACATGGGCATGGGCATGGTCAGCCAAGGCTACATTTGAGGTAACACTGAGAGAAAAAAACGTGGCAGCCATTGTGCAGCTATTGGCGGCAAACCTTCCCTCAGCGATGCATTTGCCATACAATTGTTTGAATTGTTATTATGCACCGAAAACATTCCAAGAAGTATTTTCTCTTGACATACTGTTGTGGTAAAAATACCCAGTATTGATGACCAAATGTGATTGCAATAACTAAATATTTTTATAGTTTTATATGGTACCATTAGTCAGTAATGTTCAATGAATATTAAAGCTAAGTCTATGGTAGGTGACATGGCAATGGTATCTCAAGAGACTTGATATGGCAAATTGCTCATCATTATTACTATCTCACAAGATGTGTATATGTTTTGTACAAACTGATAATTTTAAGAACTATCCTATTTTTCCTAAATGATTGTGTTTGTTGATAAACATTTCATCATAATGCATTGACCCAAGACTACTGTATGTAGTAGTCTTGGCATAGACCTTGTGTGTACACACGTGATACAGATGTCATGTATCGCATGTGAACAAGAAATCCGTTCCCATCCATTTTTCCGTCCACCACTGATGAGCCGTGGGTTGTTCATAGTAAATAAGCCGTCCATATACTGTAATTAAAAACTAATCGCAACATCGTGCCAGATGTTGTGTACATAGTATGTATGTTCTTAAGGGTCTCACAAAAAAGTTTCTCTACAATAACACTTGTAAGAACAAAGTATAGAACGTCCTATACAATAACATAATGATGTAAGATTCTGTTAGAGTAAGCCACTTTGTTAATATCATGGATTACAATTGTTGTGAATTGAGGCAGGATAAAGTTTAAATTATCCAGTATATAAGACATTGGAAACACCTTGTTGGTAATCTGCTGGTGGCGTGGAGCCTCGGTGCCTTTATGATGGAGCCTCGGTGCCTTTCTGTGTTAGCTCAGCCACAGCACAGAGCACTGCAAATATTCGTGTTCCTTCTACAAGCCAGGTCTCCATGTGATCTACCTTTAATGTGATGCAAGACAAGTGAACCAATCAATGCCAATATCATTTTTCACACCTGAGAAGCTACAATAAGTTATGTGAAAAATAACTTTAGAATTGTTTTGTTGTACCCTAGTTTATTTAATGCTAGTTTAGTGTAGGGAATTATTGATGTGAGCATTACTTTACCTGTTTCAAATAGTTATTTTCAAATTGTTATATTTAAAGGAATTTATAATAAACAATATTTACAATTGTTGTATTCTAACCATATTTTCTATTTACTTCCTCCATCCAATTTCTCCCAGAACTTCCCTCCATAAGTAAGATAAGATAAGATTTTCATCCCATCTAGACACTGCAAGTACCAACTACAAGGTTATTGACTATACAAAGCGCCGCCACGTCAGCACGAACTAGGCGGACTCGAACCGCTGACCGAATGCACAGGGATGCTGCACATTGCGAACTCACGTCTCTACCAACCTTGCCACCCTGACGGGCTCCATAAGTAAGGCCTTTACCCAAACGTGTGGGGCGGTGTCGGGCTAAAAATGTCACACCTCAAAATAGGGGTCGGTACCTTATTCACCCTTCCTTTTCGCTTTCTCATAGCATAACTGGAGTTCGACATGGGTCAAAACAGGAACACTAGCCTCTCATGTTGATATTTTAGTCAATGAACAGTAGTTATCTGAGCAAATAACGTGGAATGATGAGTGAGATGAGATATATCAACATGAAACACTAGTTCCTGTTTCAACATGAGAGACTAGTGTTCCTGTTTTGACCCGTGTCGAACTCTAGTTATGCTATGAGAAAGCGAAAAGGAAGGGTGAATAAGGTACCGAGCCCTATTTTGAGGTGTGGCATTTTTAGCCCGACTGGCACAAAACCCAGAGCAAAGTGTAGAGTTCATGCCATTCCCGACTGGCACAAAACCCGGAGCAAAGTGTAGAGTTCATGCCATTGTCACTACCCGCGCCACCTTCATAGTGTTTTGCTTCACCCATTCGCAACTACTACACACAACTCGTTTCTGTTTAACGCCAGATTTTCCCGTGATATCTTATGAGGTTAGACAGTTAATGATACGCTTCCAACTATCTCTATCCATTGCCTCAACCTCTTCAATGCCCAATGCTGCCAGATCCTCTTCAACACACTGCCTCCATGTCTTCCTTGGCCTGCCCGGTGGACGGCGACCTGGCACTTCCACTCCAACAGCTCTTCCCCCATGCCTCACCACCTTCTCTCCTCTTCACGTGCCCAAAACACCTCCATCTCCTTACTCTCACCTGGCACTTCCACTCCAACAGCTCTTCCCCCATGCCTCACCACCTTCTCTCCTCTTCACGTGCCCAAACCACCTCCATCTCCTTACTCTCACCTGGCACTTCCACTCCAACAGCTCTCCCCAATGCCTCACCACCTTCTCTCCTCTTCACGTGCCCAAACCATCTCCATCTCCTTACTCTCACCTGGCACTTCCACTCCAACAGCTCTCCCCAATGCCTCACCCCCTTCTCTCCTCTTCACGTGCCCAAACCACCTCCATCTCCTTACTCTCACCTGGCACTTCCACTCCAACAGCTCTCCCCAATGCCTCACCACCTTCTCTCCTCTTCACGCGCCCAAACCACCTCAATCGCCTTACTCTCAGCACTGTACTCGGCTCCTTCAATCCACATCTTGCCACCTACACAAAACCAACACCCTATACTCTGATACACGCCATGTCTTTCTGTCACCACCTTTGCACCATCACATACCTATATTTGAGTATGGATTATACGAAGTAGGGGAGAGCGGGGCAGGTTGCATCACTGCCTCTAACTCGCATTAACTTTTTTTTATTATTATTATTGTTGTAGTTGTAGTAGTAGTAGTATTAAGACGATGTACGTGTGATAACATGCGAGATAGAGGCAATGATGCAACCTACCCTCGATGCAACCTGCCCCGCTCTCCCCTACCTGTCTCTAGTTAAGTTGAGGTATAATGACGGATATGTTTTATACTTTCTCAATCTTCGTTTTTTCATCCACACTCCACACATATTCTTCCCTTTCATAATCATACACTCACTCGAGAGACGCAGAGTAAGGGGCGATCTGATAGAAGTTTTTGAGTGGATAAAGGGATACAATAAAGGAGAGGTAGGAAAAGTTCTTATGGCTATTAACCAGGGTAGAACAAGAAACGGATTCAAGCTGGAAAAGCGTGGATTTAAAAAAGAAATAGGGAAAAACTGGTTTACAAATAGGGTGGTGAATGAATGGAATGGACTCAGTAGACAGGTAGTTAGTGCGGAGTCATTAGAGAGCTTTAAAGGGAGGCTAGATAAATTCATGTATGGGGATGAAAGGTGGATGTAGGTAGTGTTAAGTAACAGGAACTACCACGTGTAGGTCTCTTGCTATAGACAAAAGGAACTACCACGTGCACCTTGATTCTATTTAGTCTAAGAGAGGAAGAAAAAAGACACCCATGCGACATAGGCTTCAACGTCAAAAAGAAGAAGTTAAGGTAAAGGAAATTGCAGTAATGAACAAATTTAGAGGTTTTGTCCATTGCAAGAGTGATGTTGTGTTCTCCTCTTTGCGGCCTCTTGTAGCTTCCTTATAATCTTATGTTCTTAACCCCTTGAGACCCAGAACGTAATTTCCATTGTAATTTGGACACCATTAGACGTTTTTTAGTGGATATAAGCAATATTTTATAGCTATGACCTGTTTAGTATCCTTGTCGACTAGCTAATTTGGTATATTAAGCTTCTTTTCGTGGTTTTTATGGCTAAGAACAGACAATTTTTCGTAGCAAAGGGAAGATCTGAGTGTGAAGTTTACCATCCTATTTGTCCTCCTCCTTGCGGCCTCTTGTAGCTTCCTTATGTACTTATGTTCTTAAAAGCTGTAAACAAGGGTACTCACCAGGCACACGGGCGGCGCTGCAGAGGTCGAGGATGTAGTTGATGGTGCGCTGCGACAGGTTCCCGTCCACCATCACCAGCGGAGCACTCGTGAAATGCTTCTCAAACCGGCGGATCTGACGGAGGGATGACATAAGAACATAAGAAAATAAGGAAGCTACAAGAGGCCGCGAATCTACAAGAGAACGAACAAGAGAACCATTAATTGTAACCCTTTGTTGCCTATTACTTGGATGGCGACGCTCCTTAGTGATGCAGCCATACTTGAATCCAGAAAGACATGTCAGTTTAACCAAAGTAGGCACAACACCCAGTGGTCAGTAAACACACACACACATACACACACACACTACAATGATCCGACCAAAAATGGAATATGCGGCCCTTGTGTGGTCCCCATATAAAAACAAGCATGTGAAAAAGTTGGAGAGGATACAGAGAATGGCAACAAAGATGGTAGTCTACCTGACCTAGAAGAACTTTCTATGAGGAAAGGTTGAAGGAAATAAAGTTACCAACACTCGAGCAGAGAAGAGAAAGAGGAGACTTAATAACAATTTTAAGCTGATAACTAAGATGGAAGAAACAGACAATGAGAGAAATGAGAGACTACTGACTCAGAAACAAAGAGAAGGTCGATACACAAGAGGACATACAAAACAACTAGGAAAAGGGAGATGCCTGAACAACATAAAGAAGTACAGCTTCCCTCATAGAAATGTAGAAGTTTGGAATGGACTAAATGAGGAGGTGATATCGGCACATAATTTGCACCAATTGAAAGAAAGACTGGATAAATGTAGATACGGAGACGGGACCCCACGAGTGTAGCTCAGGCCCTGTAAAACACAACTAGGTAAATACAACTAGGTAAATACACTCACATGGTCGGGGGTGACGTGCTCATGACAAGCCATGTCCCCCACGCCGAAGAACGCCTCGCCCTTATGGTCCAGCAACACGAAGTACACACCCGTGGACACCTCGGGCACCACCGCCACGCCCTCGTACTCCTGGACAGATGCAAAGACCTCTTCATTAGTGGCAATCAAAACTGTAGTAGTAATAATAATGATAATATTTTTTTTTTATCCGAAGACATACAGTAAAAAAAAGAAGAAACGTAGTGTGTAGTTTGTGCGTCTCTCTCTCTCTCTCTCTCTCTCTCTCTCTCTCTCTCTCTCTCTCTCTCTCTCTCTCTTTTCCTCTCTCTCTCTCTCTCATCTCTCTCTCTCTCTCTCTCTCTCTCTCTCTCTCTCTCTCTCTCTCTCCATTTAATATAAGGACATAAGAACATAAGGAAGCTAAAAGAGGCCGTGAGAGTGAGACCTACACGTGGTAGTTCCTGTAATGATGCATGCACATGACCTCTACATTAATGCCATTCATGATTCTGTATAGTGTCTCTCTCTCTCTCTTCTCTCTTTTCTCTCTCTCTCTCTCTCTCTCTCTCTCTCTCTCCTCTCTCTCTCTCTCTCTCTCTCTCTCTCTCTTCTCTCTCTCTCTCTCTCTCTCTCTTATTTAAACAGTTAGTAATCATACATAGGGCTTATAAGGCAGATAAGTCAAGGCAGTAAGTGTTCAAAATAAAAAATCTTTCTCCACTTTCTCTCTTCCCCCTCTCTCTCCACTTTCTCCCCCCCCTCTCTCCCTCTCTCTCTCCGCCTTTCTTCCCCTCCCTCTCTCTCTTTCTTCGCCTTTCTCCCCCCTCTCTCTCCACTTTTCTCATCCCCCCCTCTATCTCCACCTTTCTCCCTCCCCCCTGTCTCTCAACCTTTCTTCCACCCCTCTCTCTCTCTCTCTCTCTCTCTCTCTCTCTCTCTCTCTCTCTCTCTCTTCTCTCTCTCTCTCTCACCAGCTGCGGGTTGTTGGCCATGAGAGCGCGCGCGTGGCTGTCCTCCCCGACGGCGGACACAAAGAAGGGGCGGCAGTGGAGGCGCGAGAGGGCGTCGGCCAGGTTACGTCCCACCCCGCCGTAGCTCTGTCTCACGGCGCCCTGGTGGGTCCGGCCCGTCAGCTGGGGGAGGCAAGAGGGAGGAGAAGAGATATAAACAAGGCAACAGTGGGGACAGGGAGACAGACATGAACATAAGTATGAATTGACAAAAAATACAGCTAGACAGACATGAACAGGGACATTCCTAGAGTATTTAGCACCCGGGACGCGACCTAATCATGGCACCCCGTCGGACGTGGGGTGGAAAAATGACCCTTCACCCCCATGGCAGTGCTGACACCCCCTGCAGCTGTCATCCACGGGCACAGCTGATTTTCTCTCTTCAATCCTTGCAGCTGTTCATCACACTAATGGCACTGTTGACGTTGTGTGACCGGTTGGCAAAGTCTTAATCCGTATTCAATCTGCATGAGCTGCGAGTTCCATCCCCGTGCCATCCACGTGACACCGCCCATTGTCTGTCACCCGGGACGGACCGCCCACCCCCCTTACTACGCCACTGATATGTATGAACTGATAAAAAGACAGCTAGACAGACATGAATATAAGTATGAACTGACAAAAAGACAGCTAGACAGACATTAACATAAGTATGAATTGACATAAAGACAGCTAGACAGACATGAGCATAAGTATGAATTGACAAAAAGACAGCTAGACAGACATGAACATAAGTATGAATTGACATAAAGACAGCTAGACAGACATGAACACAAGTATGAATTGACAAAAAGACAGCTAGACAGACATGAACACAAGTATGAATTGACAAAAAGACAGCTAGACAGACATGAACACAAGTATGAATTGACAAAAAGACAGCTAGACAGACATGAGCATAAGTATGAATTGACAAAAAGACAGCTAGACAGACATGAACATAAGTATGAATTGACAAAAAGACAGCTAGACAGACATGAACACAAGTATGAATTGACAAAAAGACAGCTAGACAGATTTGAACATAAGTATAAATTGACATAAAGACAGCTAGACAGACATGAACACAAGTATGAATTGACAAAAAGACAGCTAGACAGACATGAACATAAGTATGAATTGACATAAAGACAGCTAGACAGACATGAACACAAGTATGAATTGACAAAAAGACAGCTAGACAGATTTGAACATAAGTATGAATTGACAAAAAGACAGCTAGACAGACATGAACACAAGTATGAATTGACATGAAGACAGCTAGACAGACATGAACATAAGTATGAATTGACATAAAGACAGCTAGACAGACATGAACACAAGTATGAATTGACAAAAAGACAGCTAGACAGACATGAACACAAGTATGAATTGACATAAAGACAGCTAGACAGATTTGAACATAAGTATGAATTGACATAAAGACAGCTAGACAGACATGAACACAAGTATGAATTGACATAAAGACAGCTAGACAGACATGAACACAAGTATGAATT
The DNA here is from genome assembly GCA_016584305.1 of Chionoecetes opilio. Classification (NCBI taxonomy): domain Eukaryota; kingdom Metazoa; phylum Arthropoda; class Malacostraca; order Decapoda; family Majidae; genus Chionoecetes; species Chionoecetes opilio. Next base: position 44,131 of record JACEEZ010025257.1, on the reverse strand, counting down.
GACAAAAAGACAGCTAGACAGATTTGAACATAAGTATGAATTGACATGAAGACAGCTAGACAGACATGAACATAAGTATGAATTGACATAAAGACAGCTAGACAGACATGAACACAAGTATGAATTGACATAAAGACAGCTAGACAGACATGAACACAAGTATGAATTGACATAAAGACAGCTAGACAGACATGAACATAAGTATGAATTGACATAAAGACAGCTAGACAGACATGAACACAAGTATGAATTGACATAAAGACAGCTAGACAGACATGAACATAAGTATGAATTGACAAAAAGACAGCTAGACAGACATGAACATAAGTTTGAATTGACATAAAGACAGCTAGACAGACATGAACATAAGTATGAATTGACAAAAAGACAGCTAGACAGACATGAACATAAGTATGAATTGACAAAAAGACAGCTAGACAGACATGAATTGAAGTATGAATTGACATAAAGACAGCTAGACAGACATGAATATAAGTATGAATTGACAAAAAGACAGCTAGACAGACATGAATTGAAGTATGAATTGACATAAAGACAGCTAGACAGACATGAATATAAGTATGAATTGACAAAAAGACAGCTAGACAGACATGAATTGAAGTATGAATTGACATAAAGACAGCTAGACAGAGAGACAGGCTGACGAAAGAACAGACCAAATGAAAGAAGCCGACAGACAGGAAATATAGACAGAGATAGAGACACAGACAGACAGAGATAGAAGCAAAGATAGACAGAAAGAGGCAGATAAGCAGACAGACACACACAAACAGAGATACATGGATAGAACGTTCATCTTCAACTTAATTACTACAATAATGATCTAGATACAATACGATTAATGTTAAGATATTCCCTCAATGTGTGTGTGTGTGTGCGTGTGTGTGTGTGTGGGTGTGGGTGTGTGTGTGGGTGTGTGTGTGTGTGTGTGTGAGAGAGAGAGAGAGAGAGGAGAGAGAGAGAGAGAGAGAGAGAGAGAGAGAAGAGAGAGAGAGAGAGAGAGAGAGAGAGAGAGAGAGAGAGAGAGAGAGAGAGAGAGAGAGAGAGAGAGAGAGAGAGAGAGAGAAAAGAGAGAGAGAGAGAATTCATCAATAAAGTAAAAGAGAGAATTCATAAAAAAAGAGAGAGAGAGAGAGAGAGAGAGAGAGAGAGAGAGAGAGAGAGAGAGAGAGGAGAGAGACAGAGAGAGAGAGAAGAGAGGGAGAGAGAGGAGAGAGAGAGAGAGAGAGGAGAGAGAGAGAGAGAGAGAGATCACCTTCTCAAAACCCCTTCTTACACTCAACATTCTAAGTTACAACATTCCCCTTACCACAGATCATAAGACACAGACACCCTCCCTTACCCCCCCTTCAGAACCCGGAAGTCAGGGAGCAGTCACAAACTTCCCCAGTGAATCTAAACTCTGCCTTACTAACTCATGCTATATCGAGTCAGCAAGTTACAAGAGGTCGCGAGAAGAACATCATAAAATAAGGAAGCTACAAGAGGCTGGGAGACATAAGAACATCATAAAATAAGGAAGCTACAAGAGGCTGGGAGACATAAGAACATCATAAAATAAGGAAGCTACAAGAGGCTGGGAGACATACGAACATCAGAAAATAAGGAAG
>JACEEZ010025257.1:25000-32500 GCA_016584305.1 Chionoecetes opilio | reverse complement strand
GAGGGGTGACGGCAACAAAAAGTACCCAGAGTGGCACCGCGAGGCTGGAGTGAGTGGCGGGAGGTGATCAAGTGTTGCGACGAAGACAGAGGAGCAGTTTGTCAATATAAAATACGTCACTAGGACTCGCCGGCTAAACTTCCCTCCTATCGTAGACAACACTTAAGTCGCCAGGACAACGTTTTTTTCGATTTACAGACGTTTGGTGGTGTTAATTCTTACATCCATGATTTCAGGAAAGTTAGAAGGGGCTATCTGGAGAGTCTGTGTCATGTTGTGTCTTCATCTGTGTCATATTATGGCTATAAAATTACAAAAATATCACCCGAGTGGTGACCTACACTAAGATCGCCAGCTAGTGTTTTGTTCTGAGTGTCCTCCCGCCGTCGTCGTTGCCCGAAAAAAAAACGAGTAGCGAAATTTGAAACCGTATATACTTGCAGATACAAAGCATAAAACAACGCTGAAACAGGGTAGATTATACAGTCATGATATAAACTACTGTGTATCATCTTCAGTGGCACATACAAATCAGTAGTGATGCTATAATTCGTAATATATGGCGTCTGGCGACATAACTGCAGGTGGCGACTAAAGTGTTATCTACGGTAAACAAACACCATTAACTTAATATCAGGTAACATGTGGGATGATATTGTACTGATAAAACACCTGGTTATCCTAGTTATGGACCACTAGGTCTCCTGGTGTCTGTTGTTCCTATGTATTCCTATGTATTCCTCCTGCTGCAGTGGACTCCAGACAGCAAACCGAGGCTGAGCTTAGCGGAGAAGGAGGAGGAGGAGGAGGAGGAGGTAGATAAGGAGGATAAAGAGGTAGAGAAGGAGGAGGAGGAGGAGGATATACAAAGGAATACAAAGGAAACACAAACAGCAACAGATCGATAGGTCCTTACAAGGCTGTTTGCTTTAACTACACTACACTAACTAGATAATAAGAGAGAAAGGATAGGAAGTAGAAGGCTCCTCCCCACCCACCCATCCCTCCAGCCAAAGCTGGCCGGAAAAGAAGTGATACCATGCAATATAGAAAAACTGCATGGAATTTGTGAGGAAAGTTGAAAGCTGTAATCTATGGCTAACTACTACTAGTTTGTGGGGGTAGGTTTAGTGCTTGATAGATGGGTCATGTTATGTGTGTTTTGTAATGGTGTGAACACAGTGTGGAGGTTCAAGGGTGGTGCGGCAGCCTTGCCTGGCGCTTTCTTGGGAGGCAGCAGTCAATCAGGCCCCAGCTCCGTTCAATCCACTGCGGATTGTGTACTTTCCATGTAGACGCCGTACACTTCAATGCCTCCTGCAGCAGTGACCCCTGGTACCTTAAATCCCGATGGTGGTCACTAACTATCAGGACCCTAACTGAACCACAGCCCGTCACAGGTCGAGAGTAGTAGTGGTAACCGTTAACTCGGGGCTATCTGTGTGTGTTATGAGGTCTAATGTAGTGTTGGTGTAGGCTCAGTGTGGAAGTTCGAGGGTGGTGCGGCAGCCTTGCCTGGCGCTTTCTTGGGAGGCAGCAGTCAATCAGGCCCCAGCTCCGTTTCAATCCACTGCGGTAGTGCACTTTCCAAGTAGGACGCCGTGCACTTCAATGCCCCCTGCAGCAGTGACCCCTGGTATATAAATCCCGATGGTGGTCACTAACTGACAGGGCCCTTACTGAACCACAGCCCGTCACAGATCAAAAGTTGTAGTAGTGACCGTTTATTCGGGGCTGTCTGAGACGTGTAGGAGGGGTTGTGTAGACGCGACTCGCAATCATTTTACGCAATGAGAGTAAGAGGCCCGCGAGATAAATTTATTATTCCGAGATAAACAGTGACAACCGGGGATTTGATACGAAATATTTAGGAGGAGGAGGAGGAGGAGGAGGAAGTGGAGGAGGAAGTGGAGGAGGAGGAGGAGGAAGTGGAGGAGGAGGAGAGGAGGAGGAGGAGGAGGAGGAGGAGGAGGAGGAGGAGGAGGAGGAGGAGGAGGAGGAGGAGGAGGAAGAAGAAGTATAGAGGAGAAGGAGGTAAAGGAGAAAGAGGAGGTACAGGAGGAGGAAGACGTAGCTTAAGGAAGGCAACACAAAGGAGAAACGCATTTTTCAACTCGGCAACAGTGACAAATTCTAAGCCTTTATCTTGATGGTTCCTGTAGGGCGGCGGGGCGATGAGAGGGGGGGAGGGGGTGAAGGGTGCTGGGGGGGAAGGGGTGGAGGCCCTGGAGGGTGCTGGGGCGTGGGTGGAGGTGTGTGGGTGCTGGGTGGTGGAGGTGCTGGGCTGTGGGTGGATGGGTGTGGTGGAGGGCTGGGGCGTGGGTGCTGGGGTGTGGGTGGAGGGTGCTGGGGCGTGGGTGCTGGGGTGTGGGTGGAGGGTGCTGAGGCGTGGGTGGAGGGTGCTGGGGCGTGGGTGGAGGGTGCTGGGGCGTGGGTGGAGGGTGCTGGGTGGTGGGACGGGGTGTGTGTGGAGGGGGGTGGGTGGGGGATGGGGCTATAACATGAGTGAAGGCTGAAGAGTGAAACAATTACCTAATGGCGAGGTAGGGTGGCGCCGGCTGGACTTTACTTGAACACGTTAACCCCTTCATGCCCAGACATAGACCACTATATCTCTGGACTGTTCACGCGACAATGTTTTGAAATTGCCAGGGCTGCGCTCGACAAAGAGATATAGTGGTCTATGGACTATCATATAGACTGGTTTATCAGTATATATGATATACTGTAATCTTTGTAAATGTTTGTTCTATAATATTATCAAATAAAATACAGTAAAACACACTAAAGAAATGCCATTACGAGACTATGAATGAAGAAATATGCATGAACTTAATATTCACTTTAACTCTTCGCCACTTAAAACTTTGCCAGTCAACTTTTATCATGAAGGGTATCAATAGAAGCGCAATTTTATTAGCTTTCCATTGATGTATTTCGTTTTCTGATAAATGATTTAGAACCATGCATAAATTAGCATTAAATAAATAAATAAAATCATCTATCGGGTAATTTTCCCGATTGAAGAGGTTATTTATTGCCCCCCCCCCGTTAACGCTAATTTATACATGGTACTAATTCATTTATCCGAAAAAGAAATATATAAGTAAATAAATAAGATCATCAATCGGGAAAATTACCCGATTGATGATTTTATTTATTTATTTAACGCTAATTTATGCATGGTTCTAATTCATTTATCCGAAAACGAAATATATCAATGATAAGCTAATAAAATTGCGCTTCTATTGATACCCTTGATGATAAAAGTTGACTCGCAAAGTTTTAAATGGCGAAGAATCGAAATGAATATTAAGTTCATACATATTTCTTCAGTCTCGTAATGGCATTTCTTTAGCGTGTTTTACTGTTTTTTATTTGATAATATTATAGAACAAACATTTACGAAGACTACAATATATCATATATACTGATAAACCAGTCTATATGATCCGTTATATATATATATGAATCCGAGCGGCCCTCCGACTTCAGGCCCTTGTGCGACAGGCCGATATTCCGTGCGCAGTCCAGGTTTACTGTGGTCTATGGCCCAGATCTTTCCTCTGCTGTAAAAAATCGTATGTCGTTAACCATAAAATTACGAAAAGAAACTGAATATGCCAAATTAGTTATTTGACACGGATACCAAACAGGTCATATCTATAAAATATTGGTTATAGTCATTAAAAAGCGTCTAATGGTACCCAAATTACAATGGAAATTACGTTCTGGGTCTCAAGGGGTTAAGGCAACGCTACCCAAAGCCAGTCACTAGAAATATAAATCCTATAAGAATACAATAGAAAAAAAGCCTATTGACTGGCTTGGACGGTACCATTGCCTCACAGCCACTCCCCGGCGTCCATAACTGAAGGATAAATATGACGAAAAGGATTTAAGAGGATATGTATTAACCCCCCGTCCCCCCCCCCCGTGTGTGTTGTCAACTGTCTACCTTAGGGGCGTGACTTTGAAATGGGCGTATGGGTGTGGGTGAGACTGTCGCTCCGCCCACCTTGAGACTCACCCAAAAAATACGAGAAAGAGGAAAAAAAAACAAGAGAAAAATATGAGTCAGAGGAAAATACCTGAGTAAAAAAAAACCAAAAAAACAAACAAACCATGAGTAAAAAAAAAAAACCATGAGTAAAAAAAAAAAAAACCGTGAGTAAAAAAAAAAAAACGAGTAAAAAAAAACAACCATGAGTGAAAAAAAAAAAAAACAAACCACGAGTAAAAAAGAAAACACGAAAAAAAAACGTTGAGTAAAAAATTCCCCCGAGTAAAAAAAAAAAAGAGGGCAGTTCTAAAAACCCGAAAAAGAGAACAGACAAACTTAAACCTAAAAACAAGCAAGAGTGACAAAGACAACAACTCCCAATATCCAAAAATATTTTCTATATAAAAAAAAAATGAAACTGACAAGAACATCATGAGGATATTAAGTCATTCTCAAAACCTAAAATTAGAAAACCAACAAAATTAAACCCCAAAAAAATAAGCATAAGTGACAAAGACAATAACTCCCAATATCCAAAAATATCTTCATGTTAAAAAAAAAAAAATCACAATAACACCAAGAGAACATTTGTCAAGACCATTGACATTTGGGAGATCGATGACGGCCTTGCAGGAGGACTCTTTTTTTTCTCTTACTCTTGAATTTTTCTCTTATTCTTGCTTGTTTTATCTTATTCTTGCTTGTTTTCTCTTTTTCTTGCTTGTTTTCTCTTATTCTTGCTTGTTTTCTCTTATTCTTGCTTGTTTCTTTATTCTGTTTCTCTATTCTTGCTTGTTTTCTCTTTTTCTTGCTTGTTTTCTCTTATTCTTGCTTGTTTTCTCTTATTCTTGCTTGTTTTCTCTTATTCTTGCTTGTTTTCTCTTATTCTTGCTTGTTTTCTCTTATTCTTGCTTGTTTTCTCTTATTCTTGCTTGTTTTCTCTTATTCTTGCTTGTTTTCTCTTATTCTTGCTTGTTTTCCTCTTATTCTTGCTTGTTTTCTCTTATTCTTGCTTGTTTTCTCTTATTCTTGCTTGTTTTCCTCTTATTCTTGCTTGTTTTCCTCTTATTCTTGCTTGTTTTCCTCTTATTCTTGCTTGTTTTCCTCTTATTCTTGCTTGTTTTCCTCTTATTCTTGCTTGTTTTCCTCTTATTCTTGCTTGTTTTCCTCTTATTTGCTTGTTTCCTCTTATTCTTGTTGTTTCCTCTTATTCTTTTTGTTTTCCTCTTATTCTTGTTGTTTTCCTCTTATTCTTGCTTGTTTTCCTCTTATTCTTGTTGTTTTCCTCTTATTCTTGCTTGTTTTCCTCTTATTCTTGTTGTTTTCCTCTTATTCTTGCTTGTTTTCCTCTTATTCTTGCTTGTTTTCCTCATATTCTTGCTTGTTTTCCTCTTATTCTTGTTGTTTTCCTCTTATTGTTGTTGTTTTTCTCATATTCTTGTTGTTTTCCTCTTATTCTTGCTTGTTTACCTCTTATTCTTGCTTGTTTACCTCTTATTCTTGCTTGTTTACCTCTTATTCTTGCTTATTTACCTCTTATTCTTGCTTGTTTACCTCTTATTCTTGCTTGTTTTCCTCTTATTCTTGCTTGTTTACCTCTTATTCTTGCTTGTCTACCTCTTATTCTTGCTTGTTTTCCTCATATTCTTGCTTGTTTTCCTCTTATTCTTGTTGTTTTCCTCTTATTCCTGTGTTTTTCTCATATTCTTGTTGTTTTCCAATTATTCTTGTACTTTTTCCTCCTACTCGTTTTTCCCCTCTTCCTCTAGACTCGAGAGGACGCCGCGAGACGCTACCTCACACGTCACTCATTGCATATTCATGTCTATTCTGGTCTTGTGAGAGTGGTATTTTCCCCTTAACTAATAAAACCTCTCATGGGAAAAGGCTGACATGAAGAGGAGGAGGAGGAGGAGGAGGAGGAGGAGGAGGAGGAGGAGGAGGAGTATAATGAAAGCGACGATAAAACTTAATGACTCATGGAAACGAAAGATGAGAGAGAGTGCGTGCGTGCGTGCGTGCGTGCGTGCGTGCGTGCGTGCGTGCGTGCGTGGTGTGTGTGTGTGTGTGTGTGTGTGTGTGTGTGTGTGTGTGTGTGTGTGTGTGTGTGTGTGGTGTGTGTGTGTGTGTGGGCGTGGGTGCGTGGTGTGTGGTGTGTGTGTGTGTGTGTGTGTGTGTGTGTGTGTGTGTGTGTGTGTGTGTGTGTGTGTGTGTGTGTGTGTGTGTGTGTGTGTGTGTGTGTGTGTGTGTGTAAGGGTGGAAGAAAGAAGAGAAGGAGCAATACAATAGATGGACTGCCTCCTTAACCTGGCTGCTTCCTGGACGACATCGAACATGTGGAGGAGGAGGAGGAGGAGGAGGAGGAGGAGGAGGAGGAGGAGGAGGAGGAGGAGGAGGAGGAGGAGGAGGAGGAGGAGGAGAGGAGGAGGAGGAGGATAACACCGGATGCGGATGCGAAGAAAAACAACAACAACCTAAGGACCAAGAAGACGTAAGAGGAAGGGACGAGAAAAGAAGACAAGAAACACATACATAGACGAAGGAATAGAATAAGCGACCAGGTGGAGGGATAAAGGAGTAAAGGAAGCGTAAAGGAAGAACACAAAGAGATGCTTGAAAACACAGCGAGTCTCGAGGCGGCTTTCAACTCCTATTCTCATTCGAGGACAGATCAGGGAAGGGTTTATGAAAGGCGGGGAAGGAAAAGTGACGTCGAGTGGCTACGTAGAAAATGGAATGTGAGTGCACTGCTATGTCGCGGGAATCTAATGGAGGAGGAACGCAAGCTTTGATAACAAGGGGAATAACATACATAAGTACAGAGGTTGTTGAGTTAATTAATGGATGGGTAAAAAGACTTAATTACAGTGACTTGAGGGACAGAACAGAGGGAGAATGTTTTAACCCCTTCACGCCCAGATCTTTCCTTTGCTATATAAAATTGTCTGTTGTTAGCCATAAAATTACGAAAAGTAACTTCATATACCAAATTTGTTAGTGGACAAGGATACTAAACAGGTTATATCTATAAAATATTGCTTATATACACTAAAAATCGTCTATGGTAGCTAAATTACAATGGGAAATACGTTCTGGGTCTCAAGGGGTTAATGCGACTCAAGCGTGTCACGTGTTCAGTTTATGGAACTCTCGCCGATGGGAATTCTCGCCGAAACACCAACCTAGAACTCTCGCCGACGTGGAAATGTTAACCTAACCTGGACATTGGCACCTAACTTAACATAACTGATCAAGCTATTGCTGATATTTTATCCCTGAATGCAGAAACACGGGTAAAACCTGATTAAATGTATATATTGGGTCCTGTAATATCAAAAATTGGAACACTCGACGACGGCGGCGAGAACTCCTATCGGCGACAGTTCCAGGTACCGCGTGTTCGGTACCTGGAACTGTCACCGATCGGAACTCTCGCCGCCTTCGTCGAGTGTTCCAATTCTTGATATTACAGGAGCCAATATATACATTTAATCAAG
>JACEEZ010025257.1:5000-20000 GCA_016584305.1 Chionoecetes opilio | reverse complement strand
CCTGTGTATGTGTTTGTTTTGGGAACTTACAGCTGGTGCTGATGTCTTGTGTTTACATTATGTGTCTCTCTTACCATGGGTAGTGGGAACAACCAACATGGTAATTTTGTATAGATTATATTATAAACAGTAAGGCCAAGCTCGTACTTATACCTTTCCTTTACCTTTAGCCACTTGAGCTCTCTCAGGTATGGCGTTACGTGTTCAAATTTTGTGCCGCCCAGTGCAACTTTTGCGGCAAAGTTCTGCATTTTCTGAATGCGTTGCAAATGAGTTGCACTTGCCACTCCCCAGATCTTAAGCCCATAATTTATTATGCTTAAAACAAGAGACTGTATCACTGTGATTCTTGTATTCTTATCAAAGTTATCTTTAATGCGATTTATGTACAGTATAGTCCCTACAGTCTTCTTACAGATGTACGTAATATGTGTATCGAATAGCATACAGTTGTCGAAATATAAACCGAGGTTCTTTATGGAGCTGCTCGGCACTATGGTACTGTCATCAACCTGGATACGAGTGTCGCTTGGGATCTGTGCTATGTGTCCTCGGGTGCCAATAAACATACATTGTGTTTTGCTAGAATTCAACATTAAACCATTTGTGTGAAAATACAATTTTGAGAGACAAGAGAGAGAGTGAGTGAGTGAGTGAGTGAGTGAGTGAGTGAGTGAGTGAGTGAGTGAGTGAGTGAGTGAGTGAGTGAGAGAGAGGGAGGAACGCTGGTGTGGGTGGTATATATGGTGAAAGGTTCAGTGAGAGTGATGAAGTAATTTCGTTTTGATGGTAGGAGGGCAGACTGTTTCCCCCTTCCCTTCCCCCCTTACCTCTTCCCCTCTCCTCCTCCACCCCTTCCCCCCTTCCCCCCTTCTTTCCCCACTCCTCTACGCCTTCCCCTCTCTTTCCCCTCCCCTTCTAGTCCTCTCAGGGAAGGTTGGAAACATGATTATAATGTATGGTATCATGACAGTATATGCATCGCCGCCTTCATCATTATCTCGTGTGTGTGTGTGTGTGTGGTGTGTGTGTGTGTGTGTGTGTGTGTGTGTTGTGTGTGTGTGTGTGTGTGTGGTGTGTGTGTGTGTGTTGTGTGTGGTGTGTTCTGTTCTCGAGGAGAAGGAGGAGGAGGAGAGGAGGAGGAGGAGGAGGAGGAGGGAGGAGGAGGAGGAGGAGGAGGAGGAGGAGGAGGTATAGGAGGAATATAGGAAGAGAAGGAGGAGATAGGTATGTAGAAGTGTTATTACGGTTGATATACAAAACACACCACGAACCAGCCTGATACATATTACAAGGAATACGTGATACACACACACACACATACCACACACACACACACATGCACGCACACACACACACACACACATGACCTACATAGCCCCGTTGTCAAGCTGGATCAGACAAATGTTATAGAAAAGACATACACTGGCGGGAGTGTGTCGAAGAGAGAGAGAGAGAGAGAGAGAGAGAGAGAGAGAGAGAGAGAGAGAGAGAGAGAGAGAGAGAGAGAGAGAGAGAGAGAGAGAGAGAGAGAGAGAGAGAGAGAGAGAGAGCAGAGGATGAGGGCGGGGACACAGCGGTAATGGATGAAGGCCTTAAAACACTACACCTTGGGATGGGAGATGAGGGAGGGAGGGGAAGGCGGCGGGCGTGGACGGGAGGGAGAAGGGGCTCTTAAAAATAATAATAAAAATAAAAGGAAAAAAAGAGTAAATAAACTGCCTAAAATAAAAATTAAATAAAAACTGCCGAAATTACACATGCAAATAGATAGATGGGTTTTATAAAGGCTGAGGACATCCCTTGGTGGGGGTCTTTTTAGGTTACAATCATAGGGGGTTTGTTACTGGGGGTCTTTTTGGGTTACAATTATAGAGGGCCTGGTTACTGGGTGTCTTTTGGGTTACAATTATAGGGGGCTTGGTTACTGGGGGTCTTTTTGGGTTACAATTATAGGAGGTTTGGTTACTGGGTGTCTTTTTGGGTTACACTTATAGGGGGCTTGGTTTCTGGGTGTCTTTTTGGGTTACAGTTATAGGGGGCTTGGTTACTGGGTGTCTTTTTGGGTTACAGTTATAGGGGGCTTGGTTACTGGGTGTCTTTTTGGGTTACAATTATAGGGGGCTTGGTTTCTGGGTGTCTATTTGGGTTACAGTTATAGGGGGCTTGGTTACTGGGTGTCTTTTTGGGTTACAGTTATAGGGGGCTTGGTTACTGGGTGTCTTTTTGGGTTACAGTTATAGGGGGCTTGGTTACTGGGGGTCTTTTTGGGTTACAATTATAGGAGGTTTGGTTATTGGGTGTCTTTTTGGGTTACAATTATAAGGGGCTTGGTTACTGGGTGTCTTTTTGGGTTACAATTATAGGGGGTTTGGTTACTGGGTGTCTTTTTGGGTTACAGTTATAGGGGGCTTGGTTACTAGGGGTCTTTTTGGGTTACAATTATAGGGGGCTTGGTTACTGGGGGTCTTTTTGGGTTACAATTATAGGAGGTTTGGTTACTGGGTGTCTTTTTGGGTTACAATTATAGGAGGTTTGGTTACTGGGTTTTTTTTTGGGTTACAATTATAGGGGGCTTGGTTACTGGGGGTCTTTTTGGGTTACAATCATAGGGGGCTTGGTTACTGGGGGTCTTTTTGGGTTACAATTATAGGTGGCTTGGTTACTGGGTGTCTTTTTGGGTTACAATTATAGGGGGTTTGGTTACTGTCAAGTTAGGAGGTTATAATGCGGGGTTAGGTTTAGTTTTAATGCCCTTCACTCTTACGTTTCGAGAGAGTCCCTTCATTTGGGGAGGCGGTAGCGGAGTGGTTAGCGTCTCAGACTGGCGTTCTCGGTGACCCGAGTTCGATTCCCGAAGAAAACCAAAACCTTTCTGCACCGTCGAGTGGCCTAAGAACACCCACATGCCCTGCCTATCAACTCTACCTTCGACTGCGAGTGCATCGGAGGACACAGGGGGGCGGCATGAGCCTCACAGGCGTCACTATAAGAATCCTGCCTGCGCCACCACGGGCGAGGACCAACCATCACAGCCCTCAAGTGAACCTCCAGAGCCTACCATCCGAGCCCTGGGTCACCACTGCCTACAGGCGCTATAGGCACAATTGTTATAAAAAAAAAAAAAAAAAAAAAAAAAAAAAATAATAATAATAATAATAAATAAAATAAAATAAAATCTGTGCCTTCATAATATAGGTGACTGCAAATCGCGGGATGCCCTAAACCGAAAAATTATCGATATATAAATAAATAGATAAACCGACACACACATACACATATATTTGAAGAAGTGGTCTATCACGATTTTTACTTGTTCATTTGACACTCATTTCTTTCTTACACAGGCAGAGAGTGTTGATCTCACGAAAAATTGACACAGATAATTATAATTGATTGCAGATAAACAGATATATTTAATCAATTACGACAAAGTGTATGCCAGTACCTGGTCAGTATCGAACCCCTGACAGGGCGTCTTAGCTCCCTCAGCCACACGGAGGTTACAAGGTAATGCTACGCAGCCTACATATTATTATCCCAACGCCGTCTCGGTGCGGGGAGCAGCGACACTAATCTGCCGCGGCCACCACACTCAACACATGTAATCTATTAAGACAAACCAATTAATCATCAATCAAGACAAACTTGTTTGTCTTGATTGATGTTTGTCTTAATAGATTCAATGTGTTGAGTGTGGTGGCCGCGGTGGATTAGTGTCGCTGCTCCCCGCACCGAGGCGGCGTGGGATAATACTATGCAGGGCTGCGTAGCATTACCTTGTAACCTCCGTGTGGCTGAGGGAGCTAAGACGTCCTAGGGCGTCCAGGGTTCGATCCCGACCAGGTACTGGTATTATATAAACAGATATATACATAAATAGACAAACCGTCATACATACATACACATATACTTAAGTGCTCTATCACGATTCATATTTTTATCATTTTGACACTCATTTCCTTCTCACAGGGACACAGTTTGTTTAAATCACCAAAAATTGCTTTCAAACACGCATAAAAGTTTCCATTTCTCTTGATTACATCTTTTTTTCCCTCGGCGTGCGTGAGGGCGTGGTGCGCGGCGCCGCGGCAGCCTAGTGGGTCACGGGGTCACGGGTCCCCGAGGCGCCTGAGTGACCTCCATGACACAGCAGACTGCATGTAATAAGGTTTAGGAACTCTCTCATGGCATGGCTAAAACATTACGTCACTTTATTATATCACTTCTCTTAATACTACCAAAGCATGTCTAGTTCAGTGGGCGACACACACACACACACACACACACACACACACACACACACACACACACACACACACACACACACACACACACACACGAATACTCACTCCCTATTAAATGCTAAAAAAAAAAAATATACTACCCCAAAAAAACAACTCAAACGTAAAAAAAAAAAAAGCAAAAAGAAAAACTCAAAAATAGGAGAAAAAAAACCCACTCAGTCATTCAACCGTACATCTAAAACTGTATCTATAAAAAAAACCTACTCATTAAAAAGTATGATAAACTAATGGTCAAAGCCGCTTCATTCTGTCATTCATCAGTGTGTGTGTGTGTGTGTGTGTGTGTGTGTGTGTGTGTGTGTGTGTGTGTGTGTGTGTGTGTGTGTGTGTGTGTGTGTGTGTGTGTGTGTGTGTGTGTGTGTGTGTGTGTGTGTGTGTGTGTGTGTGTGTGTGTGTGTGTGTGTGTGTGTGTGTGTGTGTGGTGTGTGTGTGTGTGGGTGTGTGTGTGTGTGTTGTGTGTGTGTGTGCGCGCGCGCGCGCGCTGCGTGCGTGACGTTTAATCTCTCTACACGGGGAAACATTAAGCTAATGACGGACTGTTTTCGCCTAATAAAGGGAAATAAAAAAAAAATGTTTCTCGCTGACCCAGTTTCCTAAATCAAATTATTAAACCAGGGCAGGGTAAACCTCTCTCTCTCTCTCTCTCTCCTCTCTCTCTCTCTCTCTCTCTCTCTCTCTCTCTCTCTTTTTTCTTGTACTCTTCCTTTTTAGGTTTTTGTGTTTATTTAGGGCTAATATCTCTCTCTCTCTCTCTCTCTCTCTCTCTCTCTCTCTCTCTCTCTCTCTCTCTCTCTCTCTCTCTCTCTCTCTCTCTTCTTTTTTCTTGTACTCTTCCTTTTTAGGTTTTTGTGTTTATTTAGGGCTAATATCTCTCTCTCTCTCTCTCTCTCTCTCTCTCTCTCTCTCTCTCTCTCTCTCTCTCTCTCTCTCTCTCTCCTCTCTCTCTCTCTCTACTCACACTCAAACAATCATATCAAGTCTTCCTGTCAAGCGCATATGCAGAACACGACCTTGAAATAGAACCCCAGATATGAGAGAAGTGATGTCGAAACCCTCGCTTAGATGAAGGGCGGAAAGGCAGAGGAGGAGGAGGAGGCGGAGGAGGAGGAGGAGAAAATGGAGGAGAAAGAAGGGGAGGAATACATAGGAATAACAGAGAGAAATAGGAGGAAGAAGAGGAGGAGGAGGAGGAGGAGGAGGAGGAGGAGGAGGAGGAGGAGGAGGAGGAGGAGGAGGAGGAGGAGGAGGAGGAGAGGATCATGTGTGGTGACCTTGGCTGTCCTGACCTGCCCTCAGCCTCGATGGTTCAATCAGTGGGATGGCAACTCCTGACCCCTCCCCGCCCCCCCTGACCCCTCTCCGCCCCCCAATACCATACACACGGTCCCCCTCTGCCCCCCAATATTATATACACGCCCCCCCATCCCCTTCCCGCAATACCCTATACACCCTCACCACTATAGTATTATTATTCCCTTCCAAAACCCTGCCTGACGTACCCAAAGACCTCACGCCCAGCCATGTTTTTTTTATCCTATATTTATTATATTAGTAACTATGTCCATTTCCTACCATACACGCACACACACACACACACCCACACACCCACACACGCACACACACACACACACACACACATACACACGCACACACACACACACACACACACACAGAAAAAAAGCGAGGAAGACCAAACTTACAGATCTTCCTTTACTTTAATCTTCTTAATCTTTTTTACTTCTATTTTCTAACTTCTAACTTTTTCCTTCTAACTTCTAATTTTTTACTTCTATTTTCTAACTTTTTACTTCTAACTTCTAATTTTTTACTTCTAACTTCTAATTTTTTACTTCTAACTTCTAACTTTTTACCCCTAACTTCTAACTTTTTACTTCTAACTTCTAATTTTTTACTTCTATTTTCTAACTTTTTACCTCTAACTTCTAATTTTTTACTTCTATTTTCTAACTTTTTACTTCTAACTTCTAACTTTTTACCTCTAACTTCTAATTTTTTACTTCATATTTCTAACTTTTTACTACTAACTTCTAACTTTTTACTTCTAATTTCTAACTTTTTACTACTAACTTCTAACTGTTTCCTTCTAACTTCTAACTTTTTACTTCTAACTTTTTACTCCTAACTTCTAAATTTTTATTTCTAACCTCAATTTTTTACTTCTATTTTCTAACTTTGTATTTCTAACTTCTAACTTTTAACTTCAAATTTCTAACTTTTTACTTCTAACTTCTAACTTTTCTCCTAACTTCTAAATTTTTCCTTCTAACTTCTAAAATTACAGATCTTCCTCACTCAATACCTGCCTTATCTATTAAGACGCTTTCTACCTACAACTTTCTTCTCTTCATTCTTGTTTCGTATTCTGATTTCTTATTCTTCATGGCGATTCCGTATAAGGTAGATGTAGAATTGTAGATGAAATTGAGAAATGTAGATATTATGCAGTAGATATTATGCAGTAGATATTATGCAGTAGATATTATGCAGTAGATATTATGCAGTAGATATTATGCAGTAGATATTATGCAGTAGATATTATGCAGTAGATATTATGCAGTAAATATTATGCAGTAGATATTATGCAGTAGATATTATGCAGTAGATATTATGAAGTAGATATTATGAAGTAGATATTATGCAGTAGATATTATGCAGTAGATATTATGCAGTAAATATTATGCAGTAGATATTATGCAGTAGATATTATGCAGTATATATTATGCAGTAGATATTATGCAGTAGATATTATGAAGTAGATATTATGAAGTAGATATTATGCAGTAGATATTATGCAGTAATATTATGCAGTAGATATTATGAAGTAGATATTACGCAGTAGATATTATGAAGTAGATATTATGCAGTAGATATTATGAAGTAGATATTATGCAGTAGATATTATGAAGTAGATATTATGCAGTAGATATTATGCAGTAGATATTATGAAGTAGATATTATGAAGTAGATATTATGAAGTAGATATTATGAAGTAGATATTATGAAGTAGATATTATGCAGTAGATATTATGCAGTAGATATTATGCAGTAGATATTATGCAGTAGATATTATAGTAGTAGATATTATGCAGTAGATATTATGCAGTAGATATTATGCAGTAGATATTATGAAGTAGATATTATGCAGTAGATATTATGCAGTAGATATTATGCAGTAGATATTATGAAGTAGATATTATGCAGTAGATATTATGCAGTAGATATTATGCAGTAGATATTATGAAGTAGATATTATGCAGTAGATATTATGCAGTAGATATTATGAAGTAGATATTATGCAGTAGATATTATGCAGTAGATATTATGAAGTAGATATTATGCAGTAAATATTATGAAGTAGATATTATGAAGTAGATATTATGCAGTAGATATTATGAAGTAGATATTATGCAGTAGATATTATGCAGTAGATATTATGCAGTAGATATTATGCAGTAGATATTATGCAGTAGATATTATGAAGTAGATATTATGCAGTAGATATTATGAAGTAGATATTATGCAGTAGATATTATGAAGTAGATATTATGCAGTAGATATTATGCAGTAGATATTATGCAGTAGATATTATGCAGTAGATATTATGAAGTAGATATTATGCAGTAGATATTATGAAGTAGATATTATGAAGTAGATATTATGCAGTAGATATTATGAAGTAGATATTATGCAGTAGATATTATGCAGTAGATATTATGCAGTAAATTATGCAGTATATATTATGAAGTAGATATTATGAAGTAGATATTATGAAGTAGATATTATGAAGTAGATATTATGAAGTAGATATTATGCAGTAAATATTATGCAGTAGATATTATGCAGTAGATATTATAAAGTAGATATTATAAAGTAGATATTATGAAGTAGATATTATGAAGTAGATATTATGCAGTAGATATATGAAGTAGATATTAGAAGTAGATATTATGCAGTAGATTTTATAGCAGTAGATATTGCAGTAGATATTATGAAGTAATATTATGAAGTAGATATTATGAAGTAGATATTATGCAGTAGATATTATGCAGTAGATATTATGCAGTAGATATTATGCAGTATATATTATGCAGTAGATATTATGCAGTATATATTATGCAGTAGATATTATGCAGTAGATATTATGAAGTAGATATTATGCAGTAGATATTATGCAGTAGATATTATGCAGTAGATATTATGAAGTAGATATTATGCAGTAGATATTATGAAGTAGATATTATGAATATACTTATGCAGTAGATATTATGAAGTAGTATTATGAATGATATGTTATGAAATATTTCTCCACTGCCGAAGGGTAGTCTATGGCAGGGAGGAGCAGTAATGCAAGTGTGCATATGGGGGGGCTGTGCCTGTGGGTGGGCGTGCTGGCTGGGGTTCCCTACGCCCATCTCATTCCCGGGCTGTCACTCAGATGCGGTGCATAACTGTCATTTAAGGTAAAACTATTACTCTTAACTTTTATGATTTCCTCTCTAACTTCTAACTTTCTTTTAACTTCTAATTTTTTACTTCTAACTTTTTTATTTCTAACTCCTAACTTTTTATTTCTCTCTTCTAACTTTTTCCTTCTAACTTCAAACTTTTTCTTCTAACTTCTAACTTTTTAACTTCTAACTTCTAACTTTTTTTTCTTCTAGCTTCTATTATTTTATTTCTAACTTCTAACTTTTTTACTTCTAATTTCTAACTTTTTTACTTCTAATTTATAACTTTCTTCTAACTTCTAACTTTTTCTTCTAACTTCTAACTTTTTACTCCTAACTTCTAATCTTTTCCTTCTATTTTCTAACTTTTTCCTTCTAACTTCTAACTTTTCCTTCTAACTTCTAACTTTTTTCTAACTTCTAATTTCTAACTTTTTACTCCTAACTTCTAACTTTTTTTATTTCTAACTTCTAAGTTTTTATTTCTAACTTCTAATGTTTTCTCTTAACTTCTAACTTTTTCCTTCTAACTTCTAACGTTTTACTCCTTATTTCTAACTTTTTACTTCGAACTTCTAACTTTTCTTTCTACATCTAATGGCGATTGCGTGCGGTGCAGTATTAACCGGAGGCCAGGCAATGTAGTACAAATGCGATGTAGAAATTCCTGAAGGGGTTGGGCAGGGCAGGGCGTGAATGCAATCGAGTCCTCCCCCAGCCACAGCTTCCGTCACGCCCCCCTTCCCTTCCTCATGCCCCCTCCCCCCGACTAACCCCAATCCCACCCCAGGGAACTCAATTGGGAACACCTGATTTCTGCCGCATCAGCCAGCCTGTTCAAACTTTGCTGCGCCACTAAAATCTATGAACAATTCAAAAGTTGGAACTGTCGGGTCTCAACCTTATCTGGCAGCCGCAGCGATGGAGACCTGGGAGGGGCTTCGGGGTCTCGGGGCGGCGTGTCCTTAGTCGATACCTGACGTTCGCGGGGGACGGTCACGCGCGCGGCCCTCTGAAGGTGCTAACTCGGTCCCGCTCTGCCTTCTTCAGCCCACAGGGAGCGGCGGAGACCCTCGGAACGGATAGGAGTGTGTACATACAGGTGCCTAACTTGTGTTGGAGGTAGTGTGGTGGGGTTAGAGTTGGGGGGTATCGTGGTGGGGGTGTGAGACAAGTTTGAGACAGGTGGGAGACTTGGTCAGCACAGGACGACGAGTGCAGCTGAGGCGAGGCGTGGTCAAGTGCGGCGTGCAACTGACCGGACACACCCTCCTGGAATCAACAAGTTCGCGGAGGTGAGTACAGCTGTTCACATGTACTGTACGTGTCTTGGTGCCTCGCCTGTCTGACTCATGTGGCACTTCAACTTTTCCTGACCGTGAGAATCAAGCACAAACTTTCACACATCTACAGAAGCTCAGAAATACCAACCATTTTATACAAACAATCATTAAAAAGCTGTGAGACTTTTGGACAACCTTTCTGCACCATGTGAGAACCAAACGCAAACTTTCACACATACCATAAGCTCACATTGCAAAACAACAACCACTTTCGCCTGAAGCTTACCGCATGGAACCACCGGTGGGATCTCTGAATGCCTTATGGTACCAATCGAAGAATCTTTTATTATTTTTTTTATTTTGCTATTTTACCGCGAAACTATTAGTCCTATAGGAAAAATTAATAGGGAAACAAATTGGGGTGCAGTCAGTTCGTACACAAGTTGTTTCGTACACCAGTAGATTCGTACACCAAAAAGTGGTTTCGTAGTCTATATGAAACCATAGTCGTTTCGTACACACAGCTCAGAGTTGAATTTGCTTACTATAGAGTTACGAAACGACACCAGATATGTACAAAAAAAACTCAAAATCAGTGTACGAAACAACTAATAAAACCTGGGTACGAAACAACTTGTGTACGAAACTCCCTGTAACCAACAAATTATACAGGTCATCATATATGAAAGCTGTGAGAATTTTGTTGACGTGTCGCGCTGATACAGAAAACCTTAATTGAAATGGCAATCAACTCCGGAAAAAAAGTGATTTGCGCTGCAGCTAGTGGGCAAGTTTACAAGGTTACAAGTTTATTCTAGTTAACTGTCTATCTAGTAATATATAACTGTCTATCTAGCAATCTCTACCTTCTCTACCCTTCTATGTATATATATTCTAAGTTCTTCTATATTATCTATCTTCTAACTACCCTGCATCTCCTCCCACACACAAGACTTGGACAATCCTCGAGACGTGATTTTCATGTAAACAACAAACCTTACAGACGAACACATTGCAGAAATCACTGAATCCGCGTATTTTATTTGTTTGTTTTCCATATTCAAGTCCGCATTTTTCTTGTTTAAAGTCTTATAGCTTTGTTTGCTCCAATGTTTAGTGTTTTTGTTGTATAGTTTGTTTTGTTTGTTTGTTTGTTTGTTTGTTTGTACACTACACCAATGCATCTGTTATGTATATATGTTTTTTATCTACACATTATGAAGCACAGTTTAACTTTAACCCTTTCGCGCCCAGATCTTTCCTTTGCTATATAAAATCGTATGTTGTCGAACCATAAAATGACGAAAAGTAACTGCATGTATATACCAAATTAGTTAGTGGACAAGGATACTAAACAGGTCATCTTAGCACTGAGAAAAGACAACAGTAAACAAAACTGGGGATGGCATGAAAAGGGGGGGTGGCATGGAAAGGGGGGGGGGTGGCATGGAAAAGGGGGGGGTGGCATGGAAAGGGGGGGATGGCATGAAAAGGGGGGGTGGCATGGAAAGGGGGGGTGGCATGGAAAAGGGGGGATGGAGGATGCATGGAAAGGGGGGGTGGCATGAAAGGGGGGGATGGCATGGAAAGGGGGTGGTGGCATGGAAAGGGGGGATGGCATGGAAAGGGGGGGGTGGCATGGAAAAGGGGGGGATGGCATGGAAAAGGGGGGGGTGGCATGGAAAGGGGGGGGTGGCATGGAAAGGGGGGGATGGCATGAAAGGGGGGTGCATAAAGGGGGGATGGCATGAAAGGGGGGGTGGCATGGAAAGGGGGGATGGCATGGAAAGGGGGGATGCTGAAGGGGGGGATGGCATGGGAAAGGGGGGGATGGATGGAAAGGGGGATGGCATGGAAAGGGGGGGTGGCATGGAAAGGGGGGGCATGGAAAGGGGGGATGGTCATGGAAAGGGGGGGATGGCATGGAAAGGGGGGGATGGCATGGAAAGGGGTGTGAAAGGGGGGTATGGCATGGAAAGGGGGGATGGCATGGAAAGGGGGGAATGGCATGGAAAGGGGGGAGTGGCATGGAAAAGGGGGGGATGGCATGGAAAGGGGGGATGGCATGGAAAGGGGGGATGCATGGAAAGGGGGGGATGGCATGGAAAGGGGGGGATGGCATGGAAAGGGGGGGATGGCATGGAAAGGGGGGATGGCATGGAAAGGGGGGGAATGGCATGGAAAGGGGGAATGGCATGGAAAGGGGGATGGCGAAATGGGAAGGCATGGAAAGGGAGGATGGCATGGAAAGGGGGAATGGCATGGAAAGGGGGGATGGCATGGAAAGGGGGGATGCATGGAAAGGGGGGGCAGGGCATGGGAAAGGGGGGATGGCATGGAAAGGGGGGGTGGCATGGAAAGGGGGGATGGCATGGAAAGGGGGGATGGCATGGAAAGGGGGGGAGGTGGCATGGAAAGGGGGGATGGCATGGAAAGGGGGGATGGCATGGAAAGGGGGGGGGGGGGGGTGGACATGGAAAGGGGGGATGGCATGGAAAGGGGGGATGGCATGGAAAGGGGGGATGGCATGGAAAGGGGGGGTGGTGGCATGGAAAGGGGGGATGGCATGGAAAGGGGGGATGGCATGGAAAGGGGGGGATGGCATGGAAAGGGGGGATGGCATGGAAAGGGGGGGATGGCATGAAAGGGGGGAATGCATGGAAAGGGGGGATGGCATGGAAAGGGGGGGGATGGCATGGAAAGGGGATGGCATAGATGCATGGAAAGGGGGGATGGCATGGAAAAGGGGGGGATGGCATGGAAAGGTGGGGGATGCATAAAAGAATGAAAAGGATCCAATGCGATACATGGAAACAGATCATAAGGGATGATCGGGTGGAAAGATAGGAATTGTTAAACTTGAGACAAAGAATTCATGATAATTGGGCCATTGCGATTTGTGACAAAGCAATCATAAATGATATGACATGTGAAATCCTTGATCACTAAAATTTGGTAAAAAATGCAGTATCGAATTTTAGGTGGCGGACATGAAAGATGTAATAGCAAAGGAAATGATACGGCGATGCTGAAAGGGGTAAAACTGGCATGAAATTGGGGAGGATAGATGAAAATGGATGAATGGAAAGAGCAGGGGTAGATGAAGGGGGGGAAGAGAAAAGAAAACAAACAGGGAGAGAGAAAGGGCATGGAAGAGGAGCAAAAAGAACATGAAAGGATTTAGCATGAACAGAAGCATAAGAGACAAAGACAAGAAAGAATAGCCGACTTGAAATGGAAACAACAGAATAAAACCTGATGGGGAAAAATAACACAGAGAGAAGAGAAAGAAAGTAGGATGAAGAGAGAGAGAATAATTTGGAGAAATGAGAGCGAAGATGGTGAAAAAGATTTAAAGAAAGGAAGAGATGGAGGACGAGAGAGGGAATGGTAAAGAGAGTAAAGAGAATACGAAAGGAGAGAGGTAGAAAAGACAAGAAAAAACAAACTAACAACAAAAACACTAAATTGCAACAAAGCTATAAGACAATAAACTAGAAAATGCCGACTTGAAAAAAGGTAACAAACAAAATAAAATACGCTGATTGTGGGAAAAGTTTCACACAGAGAAAAGAGAGAGAGAGAGAGAGAGAGAGAGAGAGAGAGAGAGAGAGAGAGAGAGAGAGAATTTTCCAATTACTGAATCTCATAAAAGATTTGTCACTTATTTCGGATGCATGAAATGGAATGAACTTCCAGAGCACATTAAATTTTGTTAATAAGAATACATTTAAAATAAATACAAAGAAATATATAGTAAATATATATTGATCTATACATGTTGAGTAGTAGTCATTTTTGTTTCTTCAGTAGATGTATTTTTTTCATTAAGATATAATGAGTGAGTTTCTGTTGGTTTGTATGTTTGTAAGTCTTGATATGTTTAGGTATGTATGTCTATGTAAATATCGATAAAAAGGTATGTCGAAATATAATACGTAAATATGTTTGTCCATTGCAAGGCTTTTTATAGCTATACATACAAGGGGCCTGTCAAAAATGTTTTCATTTAACGGGCCCAGCCATGTTTATATACCACTAGCCGCAAAGCCGCCCTCCGGGCAGACTTTTTGGCTAGCTCCTGCGGAGGGCTATTGGTGGGCCTTCGGCCCACGAAACACAGCTTTCTGGAGAGTGTGTTTGGTGGGCCGAAGGTCCACCAAACACAGACTCTCCAGGTAGCCCCTTCTAACTTTCCTGATATCATGGATGTAGAAATGTATGTATTAACGCCTTACCCATCACCTCCCAACCATTCACCCACCCATTACCCATCACCACACACCCATTCACTCACCCATTACCCATCACCTCCCACCTATTCCCTCACCCATCACCCCCCACCCATTCACTCACCCATCACCCCACACCCATTACCCCGCCCATTCACTCACCCATTACCCATCACCCTACATCAAGGTTTCCTCAATTCTCGCAACCCACATTTTTTTTTCACAATTCTCGCTAATAGGCTGCTAAAAAAAAAGTGATTGGATCATCTCATAAGTGGGCTTAAAAGTTGCCCCTGGTCGAGCTGGTTCCAAAACTGTGCCATATGATGGATGGGATTGGGGCACGGGGGGCGGCACCTATCGCGGACACAAACACACACACACTTTCGCTTATATTATTATAGATGTATATATGATCAAGCTTTGTATATATTTATATGGCTAATAAACTACTACTACTACTACTTGAGAGAGAGAGAGAGAGAGAGAGAGAGAGAGAGAGAGAGAGAGAGAGAGAGAGAGAGAGAGAGAGAGAGAGAGAGAGAGAGAGAGAGAGAGAGAGAGAGAGAGAGAGAGAGAGAGAGAGAGAGAGAGAGAGAGAGAGAGAGAGAGGTATACAAATAAACATGAAAACTACGGATTGTTTGTTTGTTTTTGTTTGTTTTTTGTTTATTTTGGGTAGGAAAAAAAGTAAAACAAAATAAGGTCA
>JACEEZ010025255.1:0-5000 GCA_016584305.1 Chionoecetes opilio | reverse complement strand
AGATATTGGTATTATTTTGGTAGGGGGCTTTCAAAAGTCGTAGGGTTTTTACTGACACCATCGTGTGCTTTTTTCATTCTGAGATTTTGGGGGCCCCATTTCCCATGGCGCAATGAATAATAAGGCTTTACACATTACAAAAATCTACCGTTTTTTCAGCCAAAAAGTTAAGTTAGGTTAAATCAGTTTAGGTTAGAGTTAGGTTAGGTTAGAGGGGGGGGTTTGGTTAAAAAATGATAAAATAAAAAAAACAAAAAAAAAATTTACCTATAGGCATGTGAAGCTAGCATTTTTTGCGGGGCGGCCCTGGGGGGGCAGGTTCCTCCCCACACACCACATAATGTAAAAAAACATTATTTCCACAAAACGAGACCCAGTTAATTCAAAACACATCAAAACTTTTCAGGAGGACTAAGTTTCGGCTCGAAATGGGTTTTTGCCCAATAAAAAAAATTCACGAAGATAGGTAACACGTGAGGTAACCACTCTACCTTTTTAGTGTTGTAATTGTTGAAGGGACCGTTGTGGGGGATCAAAAATTTTGCCGGTTTACACCGGAATCTATCACAGTCGTGAGGGTTGTTTAGTTTTCTTCAGGAAGGTACGGGTGAAGGCTGGTTCACACTCTGAAATCACGGCAGTGTTCTGCAGCCGTCCCTTTATTCCATATTCGTCAGGGTTTCCTCTTTTTGGGCATTTTCCTGCTCAATTTAAAAGCAGACATGGTCCCCTCAGAGGTATGGTTAAGAAATTTGCATAATAGCACTTTTTTGGGATGAAAAAGAGGAGTTGAACTCAAAAGACACTTTTTTGGGTACAAAAGCCTTGAGAAAACTACAATTATCAGCCGGCACAGTTCTTATTTAAAAAATTTTCTTCCCCCAAAAAACCGCACGTGACAAACGGTGATGTTTTGGAGCCGTGAAGGGGCGAAACCGTTTTAGTGTAACAGTCTATTTGTTTGAATGTAAAAATTATAAGGGATTTGAGAGACGATCCCGTGTCACCATGATGGTATTGTGTGTTTAACCCTTTGAGGCGGCGGTGTGGTGCGTGAGGGGTTTTGGTCTTGGGTACCGTGTGGAAGACTTGCCCTAAGGTACCGTTGCACCCTTTTATAGCACTCTTTCATAAGTTTTTTTACCCTTTTAAGGACAGGGGTGAGGGTTGGGGGGGCAAGGGGGGTAAAAAGGCCCTATGTTTTCCCCTATCCCACCTTGCTTACCACTGTAGGGGGTTTTAACACACACACGACTACACCCGCTTTGGCTTAGGCCACCCCCCGGTCTGGGACCAAGATTAGGGCCCGAGGGTGACCTGACGCGCCCTGACTTGTCCTCCCGACAAAACTGCAACTTTCACCAGGAATTCGTCAGCCACGGACCACAGAACACACCGGCGCGCCCCTTGTCCGCCTTTTGTAAAATGACTCCTGTCAAAAAAACAACAAAGCCCCAACCCTTTTCCCCACCCTTTGTTGTATAGAGACAGACCCCCAAGATATACACTCCCTCTCACCGTCACACTCCTTCAAATAAACTTTAACACGCTCTTTTTTTCACATTCCATTTTCAGGAGAACCCGTTAAAAACCCGGATTTAAAAAAAACGGCAGCCTCAAAACAACGGCATAAACGACCCAGGCTTTTTTTTTTTTTTTTTTTTTTTTTTCCCCCCCCCTGATAAACTCTGGAACTTCTTCCTTTTCTTTTTTTCCCCTTTCCTTGATTCTTTTTAAAAGAAGAGTAACAAGACCCCCCCCGAACTAAATTGGTCGCCCCTCTTTTTTTTTATTTTCTGACTTCTTCTTTATAGGGACTGGAACTAAGGGGCTTTTGGGGTTTCCCCTTTTTGGTCCTTGGCCGGTTTTTTGTGTGGGAAAAAAAAAAAAAAAAAAAAAAAAAAAAAAAAAAAAAAAAAAAAAAAAAAAAAAAAAAAAAGGGGTTTTGGGGGGTTCCATAAGAGAACTCTCAAAACAAAGGCAAAATGAGTTATCCCGGGATGCGCTCTTCCCCCAGGGGGGCCCGGATAAACGAGGTTTTTCCTGTTAACAATACTCATTCCAGCGAAAATTCCATCTCATTTTTTTCCTCCCCTTTTATCACTCCTTCCAACTTTTGTCAACGTGTGGGGCGAGTCGAATGCGGGTTAAGGCGAAATTAAATGCGGGGTGTTTGTCTTTTCCATGGGGTGCGGGGGGGATCTGAGCAGTAAGACCCATGGTGGGTCGCGGAGGGCGTCCGAGTGAATTTTCCCAGGGAAGCGGCAAGACCTGAGATATCAGACGTTTTACAAGGAGACAGCAGGGGGGGGGAGATGTTTTCATTGACACGGCCATCTTGGGGAGCAAAAAATCGTACTTTTGCCCAGCTCTTTTTTTCTCTTAAACTCCAAAAATTTTTCAGTATTATGAATCTGTTGATAACACGTTTCAAATTTTTGTCAGTGAACTACTCCCTTTTCAAACAGATCACTCCAGACCCCCTTAAATACACCCCCCGGCTTTTTGCATTCTTTGCCGACCTCTCTTCGCTAATATGGCCGCATTTAAAGAGGGTGAATTTTTATTCCTTTTTAAGGGAAAAAAAATCGTCTTTGCCCGGCAAATACGGATAATTATACCCCCCCCGTTTCAAAATTACTTTTTTAACCCGAAACAGTTAGGTTAAAAAGGGGGAAAAGGGGACTTGCAACCAGTAATGGGGAAGAGGGCCAAAAATATTTTTTTCCCTGTTTTTATTTTTTAAAAGAATGGCCCCAGGTAATTTTCAAAATTACTCATTTTTGCGTTTTCCCCCCTGTAAAAAACCTGGGGACCCGTTGGGACGGGGTTTTGGGCAGGAAGTGGAAATGTATTTTTTGCCGATAGTATATTAATGGATACGTAAAAATTTCCTAAAACTCATGGGTAAAATAAGGCCCAAGACATAAATATATTTTGTAAAGTCAATGGTAATTACTTACCATTCCCAGAAAAATCTTGTAAAAATTTAAAATACCGGTAAAAAAAACAAGTAAATACAATACAGGAATTGACGTAACCTGACTATTGGGGGAACTACCCCCCCAAGCCCCGCTAGTTTGCTAACCTGACCCGGACTTTTTTGAGTAGCCCCAAACCCAAAGCGGGGATAAAGAGGAAACTGGAAATTTTAAACATTTCCGACAATTTTGAATGTGAACATCATTTTAACACATCAAAATGCATAGGAAAAGGACTTTTAACCTCTTTTCAATTTGGTTTAAAGTACCAAAATACCAAATCAAGTTAGGTTAAAACGTGGAGTTTGATTTAGTAACAGATAACAAAACTTTATTTTTTATCATTGCTACGACATTGGCGTAGCTGGATATTTACGGAACGGTCCAGGAGGGGCGGGTTGGGCAGCCCGAACAAACAGATTTCCGCCAAAAACGAGTGCCAGATTAATTTCAAACATGTCAAAACCTGCTGGAAAACAATGTTTCGTCCTCGACATCAGACCAATAGACCAAACACCAAGCTGCCACCAAATATACCGTGTACGTGGTACATTATACTTGAATATAGTTGAGTAGGAGGCAGGAACAGGAGATGAGTGTAGCGGCGGTGGTAGCTGTGGCGAGAACGGCAGGCTCGGAGGAGTGGTGTGGGCAGCACGTGTTCTGAGGTCTGTGTATGTCTACCAAGTGTCTCTTAAAGTAGAGTGCATGGGTATGAGGAATAATGAGTAGTCACCTTTGTAGATTTGAAGCCAGATGATGTATTGTCAGGATCAGAATATACAGGAGATGTTGGGCGGCACACGTGGCCGCCCCGACGAGACGAAGCCGTATGCGTGACCTATGAGTGAGTGACCTGTGTGTGTGTCAGTGGGTTGAGTGTGTCGGGCAGACGCGGTCTACCCTCTTTATAGACAGGTCAAGGACCCCGGAGAAAAGACACCAGCTGGGCTGCGTTCACTAAGGAATTCTGTACGATTCTGTTTGCTCACTCCCCTAGTGAACGACGAGTCTACGAAAAATTGTGTCCCTGCCAAAATGGCGGGTCCCCATATCAGCTGTTATCGCCCAGGCTGCTCTCATCTTGGCAAAACAACTAGTGATGACCCTGTAGTTGCAGCAGGAGAAATTATAGTAGCAAGATATGAACAGGACAGGAGGCAGGAAGAGGAGAGAGAAGAAGAGAGGCCGCCAAAAATCCAGTGAGAGTTCGGAGAATATGTGGAAACGATAGTGCTTACTTGTTTCTTACTTGTTTCAAGTTTAGAGGGTCATGCCTCACAGTGCCCCTGTACTCCCAAGAAGACTTCAAGAAGCACTTTCGTAGCAGATTGCAGAGGGAAACCAGAGAGCTTGGGAAACTGTGAAGTAAGTAAAGCAAAACATAGCATTATGTGACCTTTTTATTTATATGAATGAAACTGCAAAGTATAACTAGCGAGGTGCAGTTCCGCCCTGCAACTTGAACTTTTTGTCTAGATATATGTGGGTAAAAACTGCACTTTAGTACAATACTACCTGTGGGGGGGTGTGGCAACCCTCACCTTCCCGCCACATCTCAGTGTCCCCGAGGCGGGCAGTTGGGACTCCGGCGAGGCAGTGACCAGTCGTCCTGTCAGCTCTCTGTAACTAGAGGTTAAGTCTCCAATAAACATCACGCGCGCCCCAGCCCTTCTGTGTTCCAACCCAACATGGCGCAGTATCTTCAGGGGCTCATGGAGGAAGGCATGGGCAGCGTAGAGACGCTCCGGCAGGTAGTGTGCGCGTGGAAAACCGGGTCCAATTGGCCCATACACAACGCCACGGTAACTCCAAGCCCCGACATCACACCAGCACTCAGCAGCACTTGGCCAACGACCGCAGCATCGCCCACACCTCTCAGGACCAGGGGAGCGACCGTGGGCATGTCGCCGCACGTTTGAGCATGGGCACCACGAGAGGTTACAGCGCATCTGCGGTTGCGGCACCACAGCGACCTTATGTACGCCTCCTTTGTAACACAGAGGTCCAACAGCGCAA
>JACEEZ010025252.1:0-11259 GCA_016584305.1 Chionoecetes opilio | reverse complement strand
CAAACACCCGGGGGGCCTTCACCCCGCCCCTTAAAAAAAGGGGAGAATCTGCCGACCCCCGGAAAATAAAGGGTGCGAACCTTTGTTAAAACTTGGGGGACCTGGGCACACCCTACCCCGTACGGAGCGGAAAAGGGTAAAAGGGGCCCGCGTTATTTTCTAAAAGGAGGTACCCTTTTTACCCTGTTGGGGGGATCCCAACCAAGCCCCCGAAAACATACAAATTCGTATTCCCCCCCCCCACCCCGGGGCCCCCGGCGGAAAGCAGAACCCACGGAGGATGAGGGGGGCACGTGGTAGACCTGCGACAGGTAGAGGGGGAAAAGCCGTCAAAGATAGGACTACCTACTACTTCCAAATGGGGGCCCAAAAAACGGCGGGGCCGAGGGGAAAGGGCTTGGAACAAGACACCCTACGCCCTATTTTCAGGATGCGACGTCCCCCTTTCCCGGGGCCGGGGCGACATCCCCCTTGTAACCGTGTGATAGGTTCCCCCCTTTTAAAGGCATCCCGGCTACCCCCCCGGGAACGCACGTACTCACCAACCTCCACGCCGGTCTCAAGGAAGGGACTTAAATGCTCCGGGGGGCCCCCGGCATTTCCGTATACTGGCCCGGCATAGATGCAGAATTGGGGGCAAAAACCCCCGGGCCAATGCCCTGTAGGGCGAGACGCCGCCCCCTCTAAATCCGGGAAAGCCCCCAAAACCCCAAACCCCCTCCCCTCAATACCCTTTCCCGCAATTTATTGGCGGACCTGTTTAACCCGGGCGGCACCCTATTTTCCATTTACGGGGAAAAGACTGCAGGCGGGCTAAAATGGGGCACATCCCGGGGGGAGGCCCTAGGCTCCCCTCATGTCGCGTTCCGGCGATGGTTTAGAAGATTTGGCATTCCCGAAGGACTGTCAGGGGCGACGGGGGCAAAAACCCTCACCATTTCGGGAGTCGAGGGGAATTTCCCTTCAACCCCTGGTGCTTTCAACTTGAAGTCCCCTTTCCTTTTCCCCCACTACCCCCTTTTCCCCCAACGGGCGCGCGAACATGGCAATAAATTTCCGCCAAGGGTTTGCTACGGGGCAACATCCCCCGGGGAGATCCCGGGACACTGATCCCGTCGCCAAACCCAACCCCGGGCAAACCAACACACCCCCTGCAAACCCGACGCATCACCAGCCCAGCTATTGACAGGAAAGGCAACTTCGAAACCCCGTACCCGTGGAACCTCCCCTCTTAGTCAGTGATCAGTGGGGAAGACTGCTACCGCCCGGAAAAGTGCCAAAGAAAAACCAGCCGCAAACGAAAACTCGACACGAACCCGTCCTCACGACCTCGCGCCCCTCAAAACCCGGCCCAGCGAACCCGTATTCGGGAACCCCCACCCTTTCCGGCGGTGGGATCGCTGGGGTACCGTAACGGGCTGACGGCGCCACGGCAGTCCCTTTGGTGGGGGTTTGGCGGCACGGCAGAGCCCGATTAAAAACAGGGGGTCACCTACCCCTCAGCGTAAAAGGGCAACAAACCCCCAAGGGGGGGGGACGCAAGGGGGGTCTCCGGGCACTGTGCCGGCCGGGCCCCCCTACCCAAGACCACAACGCGCCAGGGGGGGGGCCCCCAGCCTTTTTGGAGGGATTACTTTTTGGGAACTCCCCCTGCCAAATTTTAGTGTCATACATTATTTATGTCATTAGTCGGGTTTTTGTTTACTTCACCCGGACTTTAAATTGTTCCTTTCTCATGTTTTTTATACAGCATGGGGCGACTTGTAAAATTTGGGGGGGGAGTGAAAGGGGGGGGGTAAAACTTGTTTTTTTTGTTAACAGTAAAAACTCTCGTTAGTCTTTAAACCGGGCGTGGCGGTACGCACTTTCCCCCAAGGTACCCAACAAAAGGGCGCCGGGCAGATAAGGACGGTTGTCGCGGCCTCTGCCCGGGCCCCCTTGATTTTTGGGTTGGGGAAATAAACAAACCCCCGTTCAGCTCTGCCTCTCGTTCCCCTCTCCCCCCCAGTACCCCCTTCACCTCCCTCTCTATAAATTCTTTGGGGAACCGTCCGTACTTTCTATCCCAGTTTTTCCCCAAACCTGGGGGTACGCGTACCGCGGGTTTGGTACGGAGGGCCTTCCGGGTGGTACGGGGGCCCACTTTTGGGGAAATGTGCGTTTTTTATTTTTTTTTTCTTCACAATATTTTTTACTGCCTTATGTGTTCCGTTTTTTTCTATCAAAAACCCTTTCGCCTTATCCTCATCCTGTGTGACCACACACCCACACCCCACACACAAAAACACACCACAAAAACACACACACACCACACAAAACACACCCCACACACCCCGGGAAACCCACTAACTACCCTTCCTAATCAACACGAAGGAGGCCCCGGGAACTATTTCCGGGACCCTCCCCGGGTTTTTTTCGACCCCAAAGCTGAGTGAAGCAGCCCCAGGAAAAATACGAGGGATTTATAAACTCTTTTTCTTTTTTTAAAGTCGCCCTCTTTTATATAGCTGAAGCGTTACTCCTCCCCTCGGGGGAACATAGCATAACCCCATTCTTGTGCCTTTTAAAAAGGTCCCAACCATTCAACTTTAGCCCCGGGGGGGCCCTCTCCCTCAAGTCAACTCACTTTATTATTATTAGCTTTACTACCTGGTGGGAAATTCACTTGGGAAATTTTTTTTTGGTTTTTCTCTGGGGTTAATTATTTTTGTTTAAATGTAATTTTGGGGTTCTTTTAAATTTTTAAGCATTTTCTTTAGCCCATCTCTTTTGTGCTTAAAAGCAAGATCATCTTACCCCCTTGTTTAAAAAAGGGTGTTTATTTATATTTTTAAATTGTTATTGTTATCTTTTTTTTTTATCACCTTTTTGTTATGGTTTCGGGCTTTTTTCAGTTCGCTATTCTTTTCCTCTAGAAAAACTCACTGTCTCCCCTTCGTAACAGTTGGGGGCCTGCCCGGGGGAATTTGTAAAAACCTTTACGGTTTTTTTTCTTAATTCCCCTTCAGTGATATTCTATTTTTTCGGGTTTAAACCCCGGGTTTTTTCCCTTTTGTTGTGAGAGTTCACTTGTCATTTTGGGGGGTTTTTTATTTTACGTGGGGCTACATGTTTGAGCGTGTGGATAGCTGTGCCTTAAAAACCCCATTTACCAAGGGCCTGGTGTAGAGGCTTTTTCCCCATTTCGTCACACTGTTTAAAATTACCCTTTTGCTCTTTTGGGGATTTTTAAAGGGGGGGGGTGGGGGAAAATTTCCCCCCGAAACTTTTTTTCCCCCCTTTAATACTAAAACTCATTTTTTCTCAGGGGAACCAGCGATGTTCCAAATCAAATTAAATCCTCGATTATTAATTTGCCCAGTTTAAAAACCCTCAAACTTTTGAGTCCCTTATGCAGACCCTTGTTGCGTTTTGTGGGTACTGAAATTCTTTTGGTATTTCCCTCCACGGGTTCCGTTATACCCCTTCAAAGTGTACATCTCCGGGGTAATTCCCCTAAAAAACTCATGTCAAGGGTATTTCAGTTGGGATACTCGGGGGGATTTTCCTAAAAATACCCCTTTGGGCATCTCTCTTCTAACCCAAATTGTGGTTTTTAAATTTTTTTTTAAATTAACAGGGGGTTTGATGGGGAAAGAGTTTGTCGGTAATCCCTCTGCTGAAAAAACCTTAAAGCGGGAAAAGAGTTACTAAAGATCATCTAAAATATATTGCCGCTAACTTTGGCATCCATTCCCCTTCAGGGATTTTAAAAAGGAACATTTAATTTGACACTCATATTAACTTCTAGGTGAAGAAAAAAAACTGACCCTCAGTCAGAAACCACCACTTCTAGAGGTTTTTCCCGGGAACACGTACTTTCCTAAATTGGAGAAAGTGAAAATGCAGGAAATTACAAATGAAGTTGGGACTATGAAAGACAGAAAAAGAAACATATAGAGAAGAAAAAGGAGCGGGAAAGGGGAAGAAAAAGAACGTGAAAGAGAACGTTAAAAAGAGAAAAAAAAGTTCTCGGGGCAAATCCCATTTTACAAATAAAAGAGCGGGGAAAGCAAAAAAAGAACATGATAAAAACATCAGTTAAAAATCCTCGATTTTTGGGAAAGAAAAAGGGGAAACGCCACTAAAACTCCAAATAAATTACAATTAAAAAAATTTTTCCCTTTTTTACCTCAGTTCTCTATTCGATCCTGAAGCTTTCTTTAGAGATTTCAAACCTCTGCCCGCTTTTTCGGTACCTAAAGAGGTTTGGGGACCTGGCTTGTCAAAAAAAAATTTAAAGGGAAAGGCTTTATCTGTTCTAGCCAGTGTGAAAGGATAATGCCGATTAGGTTTTTTTTAAAAGATGCATACTTAAAAGCTTACGGGTCACCACAGAAAGTACCGACAAAACTCCCGCAACATGAACAAAACCCCTGGTAAAACTTACCTAAAATTTTGCCTCAGAGAAATTCAGACCCCTTAAAAACTGGCTCAAGTCGGGCATCATTAAACCAATTATGACGATCTGGTAAATCTCGGGGCATGGGGGAATTTAAAAAGTAAAATATCCACCCAATCATTTTTGCACTTTACAGACAAGGTGAAAAAACCTACTCAAAGCTGCTAAAATGGGCAGATGTTTTTTCCTTAGAAACATCCCCCTTTATCCTCGGGAGAGAAGAAGGTCAGCCTTTGAAATTCATTGCAATTTTATAAAAAAGGGATGGAAAGTCTGTAAAATAGTGGTCCCAACCCAATTTGTGTTCTGCTATTTCTGTAAGAAAACTGGCCCCCTCATAAAGAACTGTCCTGACCCTAGGTGAAAAGTAGCAAAAAGGGGCCCACATTTTTCTAAACCCATTGTTTCGGTGAAACACAAAAATTCCACCCCTTTTTTTTACTGATCCTTTAAAACCCTTCGGGGGCCCACAAGGTACTGTCTCCCTCGACTCTGCTTTTGAGGAGCGCCCTCCCCAGATTAGCGGGATACTGCTTGGCCCAATCAATCCTTTTAAAATCTGCCTTCCGGGAGTAGAAGGGAAAAAAAGTATACGGGGGGAAAAGGGGTTTACCTAAAGGGATTTTAAACCAGATTTTCCCCCGAAACTCTGGCTGGGGTGTCCCTTTGATTGTCCGCTTGTTGGGGGAGTATTAACCATTGCTGTCAGTGAGGACAAGTTTTTCCCCCATTCTCATACAAACTTTCCTTTTTAGCAAAAGTTCTGGCTGGTGAGTTGTCATTCCACCCCTTGCCCACTAAAAACTAAACCTTTCCCATAAAAACCCCCAACAGCTCCGGAAAGGAGCACCAAATCTTTTTTCCAAACTGTCCCTTCCCGTCCCACAGTCCGAAGCAACTGCTCAAAACCCCCTCAGCCCTTGTCAACACCACTCCTCTACGCCTAACTTTAAATCTTGGCAAGGGATTCTCTGAACAACTACTGCTGAGGCTCAACAGACGATGCTACTCTGTCTCGGTACCATTTCCCGAACCTTCCTAAAAATCAGATCACCCCATTCCCCTTTTTCTATTTCCAGGACAAAGTTTTATGGGCTATTCAAAAGCATTAAAATTTCTGTGATGCCACTTGGGCTGAAGTTTCCCCAAAAAATTTTTATTGCCCAATCAACTTGGGGGAGGGCCCAAACTGGAGATCGCTCTGGAGAACAACCCGGGCACAAAAGGGAAATTTAAAAAAACTTGTGTCAAAATACTCAATATTTTTACTGGCCAGGATTAAAAAAAAAAAAACATAACTTCAATGTAAATTCTTTTCACCCTTGCCAGATTTGGGAAAACCTAACCAAAAATTCCCATACCCCCCTCCAACCATCCAAGTGCCTGAGGGAAAACCCTTTTAAAAAATCATCATTGACATCGTTTGGGCCCCTTTCCCAAAACTAGGAAGGGAAACCCTACATCCCCACCCATTAGGGCCAACCACCCGAACCCCAGGGGTTTTCCCCCTTTAAAAAAATTACAGCCAAAAAAATTTTGTCCAAAAAATCAATTTAAATGTTCACTACCTTTTTTTAACCTAGGGGAAATTTAAAATGACCGCGGCACAAATTTCACGAGCGGCTCTTGGGAGGGGAGTTCTGGCAGAGGGTTGGGGAAACACCCCAGACTCTATCTACGGCCCTACCATCCTCAATCAAAAAGGTGCTTTGGAGAGATTCACCAACCCTTAAGGCCTTCTCCCCAAGTTTTGTCATGACAAGGACCAAGAATGGGACCCAAGCCTTCCTTTCGTCCATTTGGGCCCTACGGGAGACCCCAACGAGTCCTTGTGTTGTCCCCTTTTAGCTGAAAATTTTTTTGGTCGTAAGGTTAGGGGGGGGCCCCTTAAGGGGAATCAAAAACGATTGCAAACCCAAAAATACCAGTAAACTTTTTCACTATCACTCAAAAACATTGAAAAAAAAAGAATACTCTTTACCAAAGTCCCCCTCATTTGCTCGAAGGGAACTCAAACAAACTCAAGGGGGAATGAAAAAAAACTTTTAAAAGTAAAGCTAAAAATAAGAACATTAATGAAGGTGACCAAATCCTTGCTTTCATTTCCCGTCTTTGGGTTTACCTTTTAAAACTAAAACCCAAAGGTCCTTAAACACAGTAAGAAGGTCAGTGACAATAAAAATATTAAAAACTCCCGACCCGGGCCCTAAAAGCACTAGCTAATTTCCCCTTTTTACTGAAATTATACAAAGTAAAACCAAACCTTGGGACCTTTATACAAATAAAATACCCGATTCAAATACAATGGCCAGTTTGCACCCTTTTGTACCTGAAAAAATACCACCACCCTTGGGAACAGGTTTCAGATTTTGGGAAAAAAAATAAAAAAAAACTTGGGGAATCTCAGAGATTACCTAAAAACCTATCTTTTCCCCTCAAGGGAGACCCTAACCACCAATTTTGCTAAAACCATAAAGATGTCCTTTGGCCCATCATCCTAAATTATGTAACATGACCCCACGATGTCGAGCTTCTCCCAGGGAAACCTCGCCCCCTTTTTGTCAAACCCCCCTACCGACTACATCCTCGGATATGTGACCCAAAAATGAGGCAAGAGGGGGATTATCTACTCCCAGGGACTTTGGTATTCCCCGCCCGTCTCCGTGGGCGTCACCATTTTTTCGTCCCCAAGGAGGATGGACAACTGCGCCCCTTTCAAAGGACTACCGCAGAGTAAAAAGCGTGACTGTTCCGGACGCCTTTCCTTTTACCAAGAATAATTTATCCCCCCCCCCATCGACAAGGTTTGGGCAGACAATTATTAACAAAAAATTGGGCTTAATTTAAGGGATACTACCAAATTAAACCCCCTTTCGGAAAAAAGGGGGGCCCCAAAAAAATATCAGCCTTCATCACACCCTTTGGTCTTTTCCCAAAACCGAGTCATGCCTTTTGGGGGTGAGGAATGCCCCCTTTTAAATTTTCCAAAAAGGGGAAGGGGCTACTTATCAGGGTTGGGTGGAGTTTCGTATACTTAAAAACGACAAATTTGATATTTACAGAGCATTGGGGGCAGCACCTTTTAAAACTCCGGGGAAATGTTGGGCCCGGCTGCAGGGAGCACAATGACCATCAAGCTGGCCAAGACCAAACCCCTTTAGCGAGCCACGGGACCAAACCCGGGACACGAGGGGGGCAAGGCCAAATACGACCCAAAATGGCCAAATCCCGGCCCTCTTGGGTACCCTGCCCCTAAATACTCGGAAGGCCCTACGGCGCTTTCCCGGGTATGGCAGGTTAAACCCGGAAAATTTTTGTCCCCAAATTCCGCCGCTAAACCGGGCCCTTTTCACCCGGCTCATATGGGGGTGTGACCCACAACTGGACGGAAGTCTGCCCGGGCCCCCTTCAACCAACTTAAGAAAATTCCCGTCCCAGGGTCCCGGCTCATCCCCCGATTTGCCAAAAACCCCCGTTGCAAAAAGATTCCAAAACGACACCGCCTTAGGAGGGTGTACTCTTCAAGAGGTGGGGGGAATTTTTTCAAACCCCCCCGGGATACCCCTCCAGCAAGTTCAACATCCACCAAAAACCCGGGACAGCACCACGAGAAAAGGGGAAATCCTGGCAATCGTCTCCCGGGGGGTACAAAAAATTTTAGTGTTTTCTCCAGCCAAGTCAAGATTTCCTTTTTAAAAATCTTTCCTGATCACAACCCCCTGTCCTTTCCCCAAATCGCGCCAAGTTTAACCAATCAAAAGCCTTCTCCGATGGTCTTCTTTCCCCCAAACCCTTTCAAACCCACCATCATTTCCCCCTCAAAGGGGCCCCCCAACATCATTTCAGCGCTCTCTCTCGCCCTAAGGCTCAAACCCAGACCCGTTCAATTCCCACGACTCCCCCATCTTCCCAGTGGCGTCGGCTTATTTTGGGGGGGGTTTTAAAAACCTCGCCTTACCCCAATCCTGGTGAAAAAAACCCACACACACAAAACACACACACACCCCCACACACACAAAAACACACCACACACAACACACACACACACACCCCACACACACACCACACACACTGGCCCCCGGAGTAACCCCTACTACCCTTCCTCAATCAACACGAAGGAAGGCCCGGAACTACTCCGGGGTCTCGCCCCTTTTTTTTCGACTCAAAGCTGAGTGAAGCGCCCCCGGGAAAATAAAGAGGGCATTTATAAACCTGTTTTCTTTTGTTAGTCAGTCATCTGTATATACTGAAGCGTTTTCTCCTTTTCTCGGAACAAAAGCGTAACACCATTTTTTGCCCTTTTAAGTAAGTACCAAACCCCGTCAACATTGCACCGGGGGCCTACTCAAGTCAACTCACATTATTATTTTTGCTTTACTTTCCTGGTGGGGAAATTCATCTTAGTATTTTTTTTGTGTTTTTCTCTGGGGTTTAAAATCTTGTGTTAAATTTCATATTGGGCATTTTTGTTTAAAAAAAGCATTTTCTTTTGTATCTCTGTTTTTTGCTTTAAAAACAAGATCATCTTACTCCTTGCACAAGGTGATTTATTTTATATTATTAAATTGTTATTGTTATCTACTTCTTTCCATCACCTTTTTGTTATGGTTTCGGGCGTTTCAGTCTCGCTACTCATTCCTCTAGACAACTCACTGTCTCGCTCGTAACATTACTCTATGCATTTTTCATTTTTTCGACATAAATTTTGGCTACCCTCAGCGGTTTAGCGTGTTTGTTTTACTGCAGTGCTATGCTTTTTTTTCTCAAGTATAATATTAAGTAATGGATGAACTCATCGTGTTCTCACGGAGAAAGAATATGATTTACAAAAAGATCTGAAGTACGAGGAGTTTATCTCAAGGTTGGCCTCCCTGTCGAACATTTTTGGGGCCCCAACCACTTAAACCTGTCGTTCCAAAGGTCAATGGCACTGTCCCCGAGTTCATCTCGAAGCTGGGAGCGTTTGTCCGGAAGTTGGCCCTCTGATGAAGAACGTGGAGAGAAAAACGCTATGGAAGTTTTGTACTCCTGAATACCCTTTAGAGCGAGCCAGTGATGAATTTGCTCAAGAAATCATCCGTCACCTTCAATGCTCAAGACTGAGTTGAAGCATTACTTTCCCCGGGCGTACATGTTGTGCCTACATCGCCAATCCGTTTCCGTTGAACAGCCGAAACCCGCCCGTCGGGACCGGGGAACAAAAGGAGCTCATAGATATCCAGGTGACGAGGAGCCCAAAGACGAAGCACATGGAATGCACTCCCATAAACTTTTGGGTGAGCAGGCCTCCTCGTACCCGAAAGCAAGCCCCTCACGCTGTTCCCCAGCTTTCCGATTTCCTTATAGTGGGAGTGCGAGCAGGGGTTCTCAGCCAGCAAACCCCTCATGTCGAAGAGCCGGGGGCCGTTTGCTGCGCCCGGGCATGATTTCGAGCGCTGTGAGCAAAGCTATGCATCGCACCGCATCGACCAACTGGTGGAGAAGAAACAGATGCAGCCATAGCATTGAATTGAGTTGTGTTCTTTGTTGTTAGTTCATTTGTGTGTTCTACTTGTGAATAAATTGTAATCTGATTGAATTGAATTTTCGTTACAGCCAACGAGCCCGTCAGGGTGGCAAAGGGTTGGTAGAGACGTGAGTTCCCAATGTGCAGCGTCCCTGTGCATTCGGTCAGCGGTTCGAGTCCGCCTATTTCATGCTGACGTGGCGGCGCTTGTATAGTCAATAACCTTGTAGTTGGTACTTGAAAAAGTGTCTAGATAGGATGAAAATCTTATCTTATCTCTTACAGCCACGTTTTTTCAGTTGTTCACAGAAGACTATAGTCTATTCACTTAAGCTGGATTCTGGTAGCTGCTCGCTGCCTAGACGAGTTGTAAGGACGTCGCTGATTGGCTGATAGACTCGGGGCTGGGTGGTGATGGTGGTGGTTTATTTGCCTCGCCGCAACCCAAAAACCCTTGCCTTGCCTTAGAAAAAATTCATATTTCTTGGCTTTACTCATCTCTTACACAAGGTAGGCCTATTTGTTTGATCAGTGAATCAGGCAGTGATTGTTCAACAACAAAAACGCCATTCATAACTCAATAGGGTAAAAAATAAAGTCATGACTGACTATCACAAGAGTAGGCGGACTTTTAGGTTTTCAGTGCATTGAAATGTTGTATCCACCCCAAAATTATCAAACTACAGATGATATTTATGAAAACTGAGCCTACCATCGTGTTCATAATACATTGCTGCATATCATGGGGCATAAAAAAATTACACTAAGATACACTAATATTAAGATAATTGAAGGAAAGTAAAAGAGTGTAAAACATTTTTTTTTTGCTTATTTTGCTTCAACTCGCTGTAACTTCCATAAATTTTTGGTCGCATTCAATTTTCAAGAACTGTTTCAAATCCTTATACTTTTCCGCTTCCTGTGGTATGTAGCACGTACCAATAAGGAAAAGAGTAGGTGGTCAAAATGGCTAAGAAAGTTAAACTACTACTGCAAACTTTGGGACAGTGACGGGTGAGCATTGCTCCTATACAGGGGCCAGATCCCGCAACACATACGCCGGTGTATGTCAGTGTAAGTCTGAGATACTCCTCTTTCGAAAAATTTCTTGGATCAGGAGCTACATCTGCGCCAAATCGATGACGTCACAACGCCAGACTTTCCCCTCGGTGCAAGTCTGCGCCAACCCTCCCTGGCTGGATCCAGCAAGCGTACTTACTCCATTTCCGTTTGGGCGTCACAGGGCCAATATTATGGCGTAGATTTACACCCCCTCGATGAGAGGGTAGAGAAGGTTTTTTAAAAGCTTATT
>JACEEZ010025251.1:7500-32916 GCA_016584305.1 Chionoecetes opilio | reverse complement strand
AACAGGATGCACGCACGGCTACAGTGGGAGCGGAGCGTGAAGTATAAAAGGAAGAAGAAGCGTGAGACGGAAGAGAAGGGTCTCACCGGGCCTAGAATCGCCCTAAGAAAGGAGAGAAAGGGGGAGGAAGCATAAAGGCGACATCACCGGAAGGCTCCACCTCCCAGTGACGAAGGGGGAGCGCTTGGTCCACGAGGCCGACGGCCACCGAACCCAACAATGGCAGGCAGGCCGCTAGAGTAGGTGGCGCCGTCGACCACGCTTCAAGCCCCGCCACCACGACAAGGTGACTCCCCACAGCGGGGCCAAGCGAGCTAGCTAAGCCTGTGGTGTACGTGTACGAAGGGTGCGGGGACTACATAGGCCTACACATATATGAAGTACACGGAGGTGAACAGAGCTGCAAACATGCGTGCGTGCAAACGGAGATTATCACTACGAGAATGGCCATGTCATTCATGTTCTCTCGACTCGCACGCACTCTATCAGCGCTCGCAGGGTTCAGCTCATGCATCATCACCGTAGAGCTAGTCAGGCAGTATCTATAGAGAGTACAACGCTGT
This sequence comes from Chionoecetes opilio, assembly GCA_016584305.1. Lineage (NCBI taxonomy): Eukaryota > Metazoa > Arthropoda > Malacostraca > Decapoda > Majidae > Chionoecetes > Chionoecetes opilio. The sequence continues at coordinate 32,353 of JACEEZ010025251.1, read as the reverse complement.
ATGGCACGCCGTGAATCGAAACAGCCATGATTTTTCTCCATGTATGATAATTAATTCCAGCCTTCTCCACGTCGCAATGCACTTTTTAATCCTGGTCTCGACCTGGTCTCGAGCCAAACTCCGAGACCAAAAGCTTCGAGACCAAGATCAAGACCACGACCACATCAAACGAGACCAAGACCAAGACCAATACCACATCAAACTGGTCTCGAGACCGGTCTCGAGACCAAGAACAGTCTCGAGACCTACAACACGGATAACTACCCACCAAAGAGGGCTCTTTAAACTCTAAGGGTGGCTGATATCGCTGATTACCTTTAGGTCTAGTTATCTCAATCTCCCTGTGGGTGGGTTCCTGCTCAATACCTTGCAAATGTTTGCACTCTTGTAATAATCCTTCCTCTATTTGCTTGACCGTGAAGTAATTACTATTGTACCTCTGATTTAAGCGGTCTCGCATCCTGGTTGGTAGTTTTCTCCATATCATGATACTGGCCATCCAGTCTGACTCTGTGAAGGGTTTATGAGCTTCAATGGCTCTTAGCGTGCAATTTTAAGTTATTCTGAACTCTTCCAATTCTCTGTGATTGTGAGAAGGGCTCAGTATATCCACGAACTTGCAGAAAAGATTCTTTATTATCAGATTTTTACCTTCATAATTATCTCTAAGAATCTTGAGTGTCACATTATAATTGACATTTTCTACTGTTAATTCCTTTACCAGCAGATATGCAGAACCTCTCAACTGACCTAACAAATAGGGTAATTTATTCACCTTTGTTAAATCAGTCCTATCATCAATCAATTTGAATTTATCCCAGAAAGAATACCAATTTTCCCCTTCAAAATGGGGCAATGACAAATCTGGTAATTTAAGTTGGAGTAAAGAGGCTTTGGCTGTGGGTTTCTGATCACGCACTAAGTTCTCATATTTGAATAACGTTTCCATGTATTTTGTACATTCTTGATCATACTTGGTCCCATAATTAATTAATTCTTTATCCCCAGCTTCTAATAATTGAAAGTAAGCCTCTTCATAATTATCCCATAATTATTCTTAGTTTTTAGCATTAGCAGACCTGTATTTAAACTATTATAGTCAATAGGGATAGTCTCAGCTGCTTCCTCACACTTGTTATATATTCGTTTAAGCCATCCTAATTTAGTCGCTAATGCTTTAGTCCCTTCCGCCATGATTTTAATTGATGATTAGATGAAATGAAAATAAAATTTAAAAAAAATAAAAAGGTTGGATACAAGTTAACGAGTTAGGGTTCTCTAATTTGATGATTTTAATCCTAAGGGTGGATGTGCAATCGACTCGGCCTACCAAGACGCGAAGCCATGCCTATAACCATCCACCACTTTATTTAATGCAACTAACCTCAAAAACATTGTTGTTGGCGGATGGTAGCTTACTAATGCGGCCTGTGTGCCGTGGCCGTTTGTGACTCGGCGGGCGAGTACGGCGGGCGAGTACGGCAGGCCAGTCAAGGTCTTTTATCAAAGGGGGTGGGGGAAACTGGTGGCTATATATTGCTTTAATCAGACCAGCATCCTCCTAGTGCTTGGAAAGCATCCCACTCCCCTTTCTGACACTTTATGAAATTTATAAACTTAGCTTTTACAAAATAACAACCTCTTCTTGTCCAGTGCACCCCTTCTCGAGGAAGATCTGCCTCAAAAGGCTGTGCGTTAATTAAAGTGTACTACTGCATAGCCTTTCAGTTCCCTTTTCAAAGCCCTATTTATAACCTCCTTGACCCTATCATAGCTGAGTTGGCTCACCAGGTGATGTCTAGGAGAGCGGTTGGTCTTCCTAGGCTCTATTAAACACGCTCCTACCTGACTGCCACATTTCTCTTCTATTTTCTTAACTATACTTCTTATGTTAATTATGATGACTCTGGGGGTACAATTATCATCTATATCGTTAACCCCCAGAAAGATAACTGTGAGGTCATGAGGCCACTGAAGTACTTCATTGAGACGTGCGTCTGTGTCAAATTGGTCAGCACGACCGCCGGGTGCCCGAAAGAGCCTGAGTTCCACACTTTCCACCGCCAATCGCTGAGGGCATAAGCTGTGCCCCACAACGGCTACCTTATACATTCCCAAAGATAATCCTCACTCCGGGGCACCAAACTGTTGAAATTATAGTAATAATTGACGTGAACTCACCTTGCTATTAACCCAAGAACTACCTAGACTGTAATGATACCTTATACCCTATTTAGACGCTAACTAAGGTATACTCAGCAGTGGTAGATGGGTTGATGATATCAAGGCTTGATTATTATTTGAGGGAGTGGTGGTAGTCGCTGTAGGGCGGCTAGGAGCGCTGGTAATTCTGGTATGGTGCACGTAATGGGCGGCGATGGTGGTAGGCCGCGGTGGTGCCAAGGTTAACTTTCCACAGTTACCTGGCGCGGCGCGGCACTGTTGTGGTGTTTTTACCACCTCGTCCTTGCTTTAACCGATTGATCGGTTATGGCTCAATCATATTAAGATGAGCGTGACTACACCTTAGTGTACAATCAAGAGAGTCGCTACACATTAATCGTGTAGGGTTTAATACGTGAATGATCGACTTCACTGAAAATCCTTCTGAAGTCAGCTGGAGACGGCTGGCACGTGGAGGGTTCCAATATTTTCCTCACAATTCTTATATTATGTTAATCCTTTGATTAATTGTGGTACTATAGGTGAATACTACCAAAATTATAGTACTGTATTTAATGCATCTTAATTCATACCCAATTCTATAATAATATATACATAGGTGTAATTTTTACTCATCCCACCATACCATTCTCCCGATTAGAGAGCGGTTTTAGTGGATAATTTCCACATTTCTCGTGACTTTAGTTGCAGTACGTACATAATGGATGGCGTGAGTAGGTATTTGAGTTCAAAATTAGTTCACCTTGCCTCCTTAAGACATATCAAGTTGGTGTCAAGATCAAAATGATCAACCTCGGTATGCAGTTGCCTTGGGTTTAGTGAGTCCTCAAAAGTGTTCATCATCTAGTCGCAAGCTTTCACTCACATCGATATTACCTTTTCAGCTTACTGCCGTCCATATAGTTTTGTTGCGTTTGTCTCCAAGAGTCTGGCAAAATGACAGTTTCGTCCATCTCACCTTAGCTTCGAACTCTCCATTTACTGCGGCGCTGGGCCACACGGTCCATCCTGTTGATATCGTAGTGATGGTAGTCAGGGGAGTCACCATGCTCATATCAAGCTGTGCTATATTTTCCATCCTACTTGTCAACTCTTTGAAGTCAGTGGTATTGTAGTTATTTTAACGAATTACGAATTAAAACGAATTCTTATTTATTACCTTTTGCTAGTATTTTGCATCTGGCGGGTTTGTCATAGTATTCGCCCAACCTCCCAGATTGTTCCAGTAGTATCGCTGAGGTCATGTGCTTCATTCCTTTCGTGTCTAGCCTCACGCACAGGGGTTCACAATACAAAACACACATAAACTGACCAACTTATATTGTCTTTATGTATGGAACACAATAAATATTTTTTGCCACACAAATATCATTCTTATCAGCCTAAATGGCCAGAGCACTGTAAGCTGAAACGACACTTCGGTTGGTGACCTTGTAATTATCTTCAAGTTTACTTTAAAGGTCACCATGAAATTAATTTCATCTGATTTTCTGTGATGCCATGCTTCGCATGTTTTGCGAGATATTCTGTGGAAACATATTTGACCCTCAGTATGACCTTTAGGCAGTGTTGCCAACCGTAGGGACCTGTCCTTAAATGTAGGGACTTTTGACAATTTTTAAGGGCGTAGGGACGTAGGGACGCCCAGGCAAAATTCTTAATAACGTAGAGCTTTTTGACAGTCATCAACAATTATAATATGAACATTTGCAAAAAAATCTACCAATAAATAAAATAAAATAAAAATAAAGCAATGTTGTTTTAAATTTGTTGTGCAAATTGTTTACTTTATACAATGATAAAGTCTCTCAACTTTTTCTTTTTCTTCGATGAAAAAGAAAGAAAACCTACTGAAGCACGTATCTCAGACGCGAATTTATGGAGCTATATTTATTTAGCCGTATTTAGGCATAGATCAGCTTAAGGTCATGTCACACGGATACTTTTTCCGGCATCTTTTGGTATTTTGCTACCATTTGGCGCCTGATACCGGCATCTTTTGGTAGCAAACGCGGAGTCGAGCATCTTCGTTCTCTTGTCACCAGTAGTGGCATCTTTGTATACATTTTGGAGCAGCCGACGCCACGCAAGACTTGTACAAACTACACATTTAAGCAAAGACACTCTATAACAAGATACCTCACTCCGGGGTGCCCTGTGGTGCGCGTGAGATCGACCGCCGCCGTGCTGCAGGTGTTAACCAGTCTGCTGGCCCATTCACTTGCTGCATATGAGATATGACTATCATATAGACAGTATGTATGTTTATCAGTATATTTATTATCAATCAATATCAATATCAATATCAACTATTTAGTTTAACATGTTCAGAAGTGAGGCAGAGGGGGCCAAGTGTGTTTACGTCATAGAGGAAGCCTGTGTGAACCTTTTGGCGCGCGTAACTCAATTTTTTCAATATCGTCCCTTAGCCCCCTCTGCTGCGTGGGGCCTCATATGATATACTGTAATATTCGTAAATGTTTGTTATATAATATTATAAAATAAAAAACGGCAAAACACGCTAAAAAAATGTCATTACGAGACTGAAGAAATATGCATGAACATAATATTCATTTAAACTCTTCGCCACTTAAAGCTTTGCGAGTCATCTTTTAACATAAAACATATCAATAGAAGTGCAATTGTATTAGCTTTCCATTGATATATTTCGTTTTCTGATAAATGAATTACCACCATGCATAAATTAGCGCTAAATAAATAAATAAAATCATTAATCAGGCAATTTTTCCGATTGATGATGTTATTTATTTACGCTAATTTATGCATGATGATAATTAATTTATCGGAAAATGAAATATATCGATATATATATAATTGCACTTCTATTGATAAGTTTCATGTTAAAAGTTGACTCGCAAAGATTTAAGAGGCGAAGTTTAAGTGAATATTAAGTTCATGCATATTTCTTCAGTCTCGTAATGGCATTTCTTTAGTGTGGTTTACTGTTATATTTTTTATATTATACAAATATAGAAAAATATAATATTTTTTATATAGAACAAACATTTACGAAGATTACAGTATATCATATATACTGATAAACCATAGTCTATATGATAGTCATATGCAGCAGGTGACTTGGCCAGCAGACTGGTACAACACCTGCCGCATGGCGGCGCCACCGTCGGCGGATAACAGAAATAGCATTAGGGGGATCCCGAGTGAGGTATCTTGTTGTAGAGTGTCTGATTTAAGTGAAATAAAGAGAAATTACCAATCGTGGGTGGTTAAGAGATGTTGTAGATTCTGTATGTGATATGTTTAGGGAAAATAAGTGCTGTATATAGGGAATATAGCTGCATGATTTTGTATAGTAATAGTAATATAGTGTAAATGAGAGGAGAAAAATAAAGATGAGAGGAGAAAAATAAAGTGTATGGTAGAGTAGCGTAGGAGTAATAAATAGGGTTTTAACTCTTATATATACTAGACACGAGCATGATATGAGGCGTATTTTGTGGCGGTCAATTTTGTGGAAAATTATATTCTTTTAAGCTCCGCCCCTGCTTGCCATCACAAAATACGATTGTAGCGCTGCAAAAGCACTTTCTAGATGTTGCCGGGAGTAAAAGTGTCGTACACCTCATTACCTCCTATCGAGGCTCAATGAATATCGTTAAGGTTGACATTATTGAAGGCACAGCAAAGAGTTGTAGCGTGATTGTCAGTATTACACATCGATATCTAATTGTTTTGAGGTCTTAGAATGGCCTAGCATTTTTTTCTAACTTATAGGATGGACATTATATCAAACTGAAATGTTTAGGGCGCTATGAAAATGTTATTTGAATATCTATTTGCTACACAGCCATTTCACGATGTGCGTCGAGGATGTTTAATGCTTTCATGGACCTGTGTGTAGGCTACGTATATACCTACATCTACGTTTCTTTATATACCAATTATTCTTTGCCTAAACCTCGATGAATGCTGGTTGTGATTCATCCTCCAGTGCATCTCGCCCCTTTACCATCCTCTTATGTTGATAGTATTCGCGTATAACGTAGTAAATGTCTCCTTCATCTCGACATGATCGAATGTTGTGAATAACTGCCATGATATATGTGGCTGTGAAACGCCGCAGCCTCCTTTCTGATAAATTCTCCTCTCAAAATCCTCCAATTCCTCGTGAATCTTGATTTTTAGGTAGGCTACACGTGGTTGTCTTAGTCTCGTGGCTTAGCAAAAAAATCGTGACACGCTGGACTAAAGCACCAAACTGAGGGTCATAGGTCAAGGTCAGGTCAAGGTCAAAGGTCAAATAGCCCCTAAAATTCCAAAAAATTCTAACTTTCTTAATATTTTAGATATTTTCACAAACTTGGTATCAAATTAAAAGAAATAATCCAACTAAGAGCTGTAGTTAACCAATTTTCAAGCTCTAAAATCCGCTCATAGCTGACACTAATACCAATTACAGTCTCGTACCACATAGTTACAATACCCGTACAGTCTCGTCAGCATTTTCTTGCTCCGCGTCAGGGTGTGTACATTAAGGCCAACATACAGCGGAAGTGGGGGTTCACGCTCCTTTGTGTGACGTGACTTACTGGCTGCAACATTTTTCTGTTTAGAATTGAAGATTATCAGCTGACAGATCGTTAAACAGGCTTGAGACTGAGCAGCACTCTGATCTTTTATGTTGCTTCCATAGAGAAGCATGGATAGCAGCAATTGTAAACTTGTTGGTATTGAACTTTTCTGGCACTCTGCAGGAAAAGAGCCATCAAATTTAAACATGTCGTGAATATTCATATCTTTTCTCACAGACTTAACGACACGGTCCATGGATAGGGCTTCTTCATCAAAGTCCCGTGATGCAACAATACTTTTCAAATTGTTTCGCAGCCCTTCGTTGAATACAAGCAGAATGTTCTTTCCATCTGTTTGCTCCTGACAATCAGCAGCAAAGTGTGCCAAGAGTTGTTTTTTTAGTCTGGATTTGTTGATCTCTTTGCCCTGACCAAGGACAAAGAGTCTATTCTCGTATAATGCAAGTATGTGTGACAGTTTAAAGATATAGGAAGATCCTTGCTCAATTAAATTTTCGATATGAGATACAAGTTCTGCAAAAACCCGAGATTGCACAATTCTTTCGCCGTTACATCTTTGTTCTTTGTCTCTATCTCTTCCCAAAGTGCGATATCAATTCTTGAACGTCCTGAGACAATTATTGTGGTACTTCGCTTCAATTGCCACTAAGTCGCCACCTGCAGGTATAGTCAGCAAGTCCTTATCTTCTAATTCTGTAGCCATATCTCTCACACTTTTATCGAGTTCCATAGTCGAGCAACTATGTAAGGTGCCCTGAGCCTTTCTACAGAAGATACAGTCTTTAATAAATCCTTCTTGCGACCGACGTCTAGACTTTCTATCTCCAGGTTCCAGATCTTCACTACCTTTTCGTTTGTTTCCTTGTCGTTCTCGGCATCTCCGTAACTTAGTATTAGCGAACTTTAGCCGACACAGTTTATGCCATTTAGCACAGTTTTGTAACAGTGTATTTGCGCTAGTCAACTCTGTACAAAATATTTCAACAGGAAGCGATTGGATTTGTTTAAATCCATCTACATTATCAAGAAGCATATCATAGGCAGCGAAACCTCCGCCATCAAGTCGACCTGCTGGACATTTTAGATCACCATCACCATCACAGATAATGCACTGTTCCCAATCCATTCCACAGCTGTACAGCAATCTGAAAGAAATACGGTCTTTATTGAGTAAAAACAAATTAGCTAATACCGCTGAAAACTTTCCACTATATGGCTCGACCTCATGGGGAGTGTGACTGGTTAAAACAAGATCAAACATATAATGGTCATACATAGGGTTTGAACCGCTGAACTTCGCTTCGGTCAACGATCAAAACGCAAAACTATCTAACACATGAGCTAATCCGGCCACAGCAATCAGTATTTCAAAACTTCTGCTTGACAATTGGATACACAGCGGCAGTTTAAAATGGGAGTGGTCTTTTTGCAATTGTTCTATTAAAATGCACGTTTATTAGCTTATATATAATTAAACAGTATATTTAATAAAGATAATTGATAGAATACTAACCTGTGCTTGTATTCCAGATAATGTTCTTTTCTCAATAATAATAATGCACTTTTCTGCATCCCAGTTTCACAAAGAAGTTTAAACTTAAAATTGGATAATTTTACATTGTTGGACTAACTGAAAATGAGAAGTCGCCAATAGCAACAAACCTAAAAATTTGAGTTTATCTGTTTTGATATAATCGCTTCCACTATGTTAATCCAGCACTGATAAAGGCAAAAATCATTGTGACATTGATACATATCATAAAACTGAATTGGAATATCTTGTCCGGTTTTGACTAAAAAAATATCTAAATAACCATGTAATTAGGTCTTTAATGGTAGCCATCTTGGCTTATTATCATAATTTATGCATTAAATATTAAAAAAACATTCCTGAAAACTCTTAGTTGGATTATTTCCTTTAATTTGATACCAAGTTTGTGAAAATATCTAAAATATTAAGAAAGTTAGAATTGTTTTGGAATTTTAGGGGCTATTTGACCTTTGACCTTGACCTGACCTTGACCTATGACCCTCAGCCCGGGCACCCCCTCTGGAAAATGTTCTATTGACCCAAACAACACGTGTGAGAAGTTTGGTGCTTTAGTCCGGCGTGTCACGATCCGGCCCAAATTTGACTCTAAGCCACTAGACTATCTGATTGAGGCTGGAGTCTTGGAGAGGGTTCCTACCGTGTTGGAGCTAAATCAGACTGATGAAATGTTCGTATTTATGCCCTGCGATAGGTTCTCTAAAAGGCTCTCTTTTTATGTGATATGACATATATACCAAATTTATACATTTCTATTGCAAATGTAATATCACTCATGAATACATTTAAGTATTTGACTATACTATAGCAATAATACACCAGTTTTGGCGCTAAGCCACAAGCATCAACGGAAATTTGGACGCTATGTATCCATGCCGAGGATGCGAATAAGATTTCAGATGTCGCTGCAGAATTCATGAGCTCTTAGTTCCATATGTAGCTGTATACATGCCATCAAAGTATCATAGCTACGCCTAATTGAAAACAGTATTATGCATATGATCTTTATGTTGTGAATACTGAATGAGATGAGAATTAATGGAAAACATAAACATTTACGGGCGATGTCAGAAAAGAATGTATGCATGCGCGCGCTCTGATTCGCCAGGATCTTGAAGGCTTCACCCACACCCAAAAGAGTATATTTTTCCGAAAAAAAGTATAATTTACTGCTGAGAGTGTATCATGTCGGTTAGAAAGTTCACTCAAGAAAGTAAAAAATAGTGGGCGGAGCTTAAAAGAGTATAATTATACTTCCGAATGGACGCCGCAAAATACGCCTATGATACATGCGTGTTGTTATATTTTTCTTACGTATTATTTAGATATATAGTTAAGTTTTGAGTTGTTGATGAGAAGTTATGACGGAAAATGTTGATAGAAACAAATATTTAATAGGCTGCGTGTGTTTTTACTATACGTACAAATAGGGATAATTTATGTTATATTTATTTTACTTGAATTAGGGAAATACAATTTTTTTTTTTTCTTTAACATTTGTGCCTATAGCACCTGTAGGCAGTGGTGACCCAGGGCTCGGATGGTAAGCTCTGGAGGTTCAGTTTGAGGGCTCTGATGGTTGGTCCTCGCCCGTGGGCAGGCCTGCGACGTGCCTGCCTCGCAGGCAGGATTCCTATAGTGACGCCTGTGAGGCTCATGTCGCCCCCCTGTGTCCTCCGATGCACTCGCAATCGAAGGTAGAGTTGATGGGCAGGGCATGTGGGTGTTCTTAGACATGGGCTTCTTCTTAGCCACTCGACGGTGCAGAAAGGTTTTCGTTTTCTTCGGGGATCGAACTCGGGTCACCGAGAACGCCAGTCGGAGACGCTAACCACTCCACTACCGCCTCCCCATGTAAGGTTTTGAGTGGTTTATTTATGGTTATCTAGGGAAATATGAAGAGGGAAGGATATTTTATCGATGCCAGTAGAAGCAGAGTAGAAGAATAAGTAAGATCTTAGCTACTCTGGTAGGAAGATGTTCGTAGCCGAAACGCCGTGTGACAATACGCGCACTTTTTGCCACTACTATGAGCATCTTTTGGTAGCAAAATACCAAAAGATGCCGGAAAATATCGCTCGCGTGACACGGCCTTACACATTATAACATCAGCTGTTTTAATCATGTGTAGGGATCAGTCACTCTACCTCCGTAGTTTGACTTCAGAAAATATTAGACAATGGAAAAGACTGGTGCAAGGTAACCTAAGAAATCTAGAAAGAAAAGAGGCGAACTCTCAAAAGAAGACAAGTCTATGAACAGGGTATACACCATTTCGCTATTTCCTTTATACTACAATATTAGAACATAAGAACATAAGAAAATAAGGAAGCTACAAGAGGCCATGAGGCCTACACGTGATAGTTCCTGTTACCTAACACTACCTACATCCACCTTTCATCCCCATCCATGAACCTACCCAGCCCCTCTTTAAAGCTCCCTAATGACTCCGCACTAACTACCTGTCTACTGAGTCCATTCCAGTCATTCACCACCCTATTTGTGAACCAGTTTTTCCCTATTTCTTTTTTAAATCTACGCTTTTCCAGCTTAAATCCGTTACTTCTTGTTCTACCCTGGTTAATAGCCGTAAGAACTGTTCTTACCTCTCCTTTATTAAATCCCCTTATCCACTTAAAAACTTCTATCAGATCGTCCCTTACTCTGCGTCTCTCGATTGAGTGTAACTTTAATAGCTCCAATCTCTTCTCATAACTAAAGTTACGCATCCCTTGAATAATTTTGGTCATCCTTTTCTGCACTGGTTCTAACAAGGCTAATATCCATCCTGTAATATGGAGACCAAAACTGAACAGCATAGTTTAGGTGAGGTCTGACTAGATCCAGATAAGGCTTTAGAATAACTTCCGCATATCCACTTTTAACACTTCTGGTAATGAATCCTAACACTCTATTAGCTCTATTTCTAGCCTCAATACATTGTTTCCTAGGTCGGAGGTCTGGGCTCACCCTTACTCCAAGATCTTTTTCACCTTCTGATCTTTTCAGCGATACATTGCGTATGGTGTATCTATTACCAGGGTTTTTTCTACCAACATTCATAACGCTGCAATTATCAATATTAAATTCCATCTGCCATCTGACTACCTAGTACCCACTCATTAAGTTTATCTAAGTCTCCCTGCAATATGGTTACATCAGACTGTGATCCAATAATCCTACCTACCTTAGTATCATCAGCAAACTTGCTAATATCACTGCTAATCCCACTATCCAAGTCGTTGATTTAATCAAAAATAGTCATATGTGGGCGCGATAATGAAAAAAATTATCACGATAACCGATAAATCGATAACGATAACCTTATCGGCGATAAACGATTATCAATAACTGGCGATAAATGTATCGCCCGATAAGGCGATAACCGATAAATCGATAAATCTAAAATTCCAATACTAACGATAACGATATTGATATTTTAAATAAAAAATCGTAAATGCTATCAGTAAACTGCTATCAATAAACGTTAATAAGCGGATATTAAAGATTAACACCGAACAGTACATACATTCATATACACGTGCACAAAAAATTTGAACGGAAGAAGTACGGGAACATAGGGAAAAAAATCATCAAAGAACGCCTAAAACCGAGAGCGCAGGAGCAACACCTCCCCGTCCGACAGCTGGTGAGAGACTGACGCTGAGCGAACGTTTTGAGAAGACGTCAAGACGGTTAGCTGGGTTTAGACCGTTGTTCGGTTCCCAGCTCGGACCTACCTATTTCTGCCTCCAAGGCACACTCGCCTCGCCCCTGTGCTAAACTGGAACCAAACTTGAACTGGAACTGGAACCAAAAATTTAAATGATCGATTATGGCTAGTTTTGAACCAAAAGTATCGGCCATACCGATGAATCGATAACGGGGGGTAAAAAAATATCGGATACACGATAACCCGATATAATATATATAATATATTATATAATATATATCGATATAATTTATCACGATAACGCCCACCTATGAAAATAGTAATGGACCCAAAACAGACCCTTGTGGAACTCCACTTGTCACCTGTCCCCATTCAGATTTAGAACCATTAATTGTAACCCTTTGTTGCCTATAACTTAGCCAAGCTCTGATCCTACGAAGAACCTTCCCATCTATTCCATGAGCCTTAACCTTATTTAAGAGTCGCTCATGTGGTACTTTGTCGAATGCCTTACTAAAGTCCAGGTATATTATATCATAATCCTTATCATTATCTGCCGTCTCATAAACCTTCCCATAAAAACTCAATAAATTTGTGAGACATGACCTTAGGGAATCTATGTTGTGAATCATTGATCAAACTATGTTTTTCTAAGTGCTCTCTAATGTTTTTTGCAATAATAGATTCCAATAATTTACCTACCACTGACGTTAGACTAACAGGTCGATAATTTGACTTTAGTCCTATGTCTCCCTTCTTAACCCCTTCACTGCCACTGGTACAAATACGGTTTCTCAGCTATTTAAGGGTTCACTGCGGCTTGTACATATATGGTTTCTGTATTTAAACTGCGCGCTCAATGATGTTATGGGTAAATATTCGCTGTGATAGGCTTGTATGGCAACAGTGTCAAGTGTTGCGATATAATAGAACCTCTTTTTCTGCTTGCGTGAGTTAGTGTGACTAATAAGGTCAAGCGGTACAGTACGACGTGTTGACGCTGCCGCGCCCTGTACTTCAATGGCGAGGCTAAATAGTCAAGATATTCAACATATTCTTGATGGATATAAAACAGAAGTATGAATGAATGAATGAATGCATGAATGAAGCATTTATGTACCAAAATAAGCTGTATTATGTTGAGTAGTAAGTAGTTTCATTGTGCGTCTGGCAGCACGGTCACGGCCCTGTTGCTGCACTTTGACGTAGCTCTTCACTTAGCTGGTAGCCTCCACCAAGACGAAACATAGATTTTCTGGTATGGAATGAGCATCCTATTCATTTAGGCACTTTAAAATATGATCAGTAATTATTTTATATATTAGTTAAACCTGCCGCACAGGTGGGTAGGCCTATGAATTTGATATCAGCAGTGAAGGGGTTTTAAATATGGGGACTACATTTCCTTTCCTCCACAATAACGGCACATCGCCTATCTTAACCGATTTCGCTTTTTTGCCTTTCCTGCGACTTATATCTCATCATTGTTCTTAGCTACTCTTTTTAATCTCTTCACTGTCCTCGCCATCACGTTATACTGTTCATTGCTCACCTGCCCAGCCTTAAACCTTTTAAGTACATGTTTCTTTTTACTCCAATGTTGTGTTTTAAACTAGTGGTCATCCACTGCGGGTCACTCATTCTTGATCTTATCTCCCTATAAGGAATATTTTTTTTCTGTCCCTCAATTAAATTCATTACAAATAATGTATAATCCTCATGATCCGCCCCGACCTCACTACCAGATGTATCCGCACTGACCTTGGAACATTCCTTTATCCTACTCCTCCAGTTAATCCCCTCCAGATGTCTTCCTAATCCTGCATAATTGGCCTTTCCAGCTGTCACCGTGCTGACCTTGGAACAATTCTTCCCCTCCATCCCACACCCCCTGTTAATCCCCTCCAGGTGTCTTCTTAATCCTGTATAATTGGCCTTTCTGAAGTCAGGTACTCTTTGCCTTTTAACACTTATTTTTCCAACTGCCCATTTTAAGCAAAACCTGATTTCACAATTATCTCTATATCCTAACTGTGCACCAACCTCCACCTCTGTAACTAAATCTTCCCTGTTTGTCAGTAATAAATCTAGAATATTATCTCCTCTAGTAGGCTCCTTGATTGCCTGGCTTAGGAAGTTATCTTGGATTATATCTAACAATTCCTCTGCGTCGTTGTCTCCTGTAATTAAATCCCAGTCTATATTCCTAAGATTAATATCTCCCACCACGCATAGTCGATTATATCTGCAAGCCTCGTTTATTTCTTACCATATAGGAGCTGAATCCTCTTTACATAACTTTGGAGGCCTATACACTACACCCAAAACCATTTTCTCAGCTCCCTCCGTAACTTCTACCCATATAGACTCTATGCTGTCATCTGTTTTTACTACATTATTAACATAACACTGCAATGTATCTCTTGCATGAAGCGCAACTCCTCCACCTCGCCTGCCTAACCTGTCCTTGTGAAATAACTTATACCCAGTTATCTCGACCTCTGGATCAAATACCTTTCCTGACATATCCAACCATATTTCTGTTAATGCTATTATATCAAAATCCTCTACAGTCTACACTATTTATTCCTCTCAGGAAATCTATCTTGTTTAAAATACTCCTACAGTTTGTATAGTAAACCTTCAAGCAACTCCTCTTCTTATTGTCCATTTTCCCTTTATCTTTAACTAAACCCCTCCTCTCTCTCTTCTTACGAATCGCTTCAGTTCCCTGCCTTCTGAAACTCCTCCTAGTGTCGGAAGTTTCCTTTATCCCGACTTCAGTGTCTAATCCCCGGTTCTCTATCTTAAAAAAGCCTGCAGTGCATCTACCTCCCTTTCAAGGGATTCAGACAAGATATCTCAACTGCTTTCCTCGAAAAGTGCACCCCGTCCCTGCGGTAGAGGTGGTTATGCCCGAAAGAGATGTCCCAGCTGTCGACAAAGGCCCAACCATTGGCTTTGCAATGAAGTGCCAGCCGGCAATTCAGAGCAATATCCCTGGAGTACCACAAATCGTCAGCAAAGCGTCTTGGAAGGACACCACACACCAAAAGGACCCCACCCCTGTCCCTAACCTTACCTACAGCTTCCTTGAACCGCCGTAGCAATTCCTCACTCCTTACACACTCAACATCGTTTCCCCCAGCGCTCAGGTAGACGATGGGCTTTATCCCTTTGTCCGCCATGCACTCAACTATCTTATCACTAACATAACCTATCCCCTTCCTTGGGTAATTCATGCGCATCCCATCCTTGTCACAAAACCTGCTGTCAAGAAGCCTAATCTGACTGTCACCAACAACCAAGATTTTACCTTCGGGTAGTGATGTATCGTCTACCGTCTTTACCTCCTTATCCTCCTCTTGCAGCCCCGAGAGTACCTGAAATGAATTCGTGCACACACCATGGTCACTTTACCTTACTTTCACTCACCTTACTTTCTTTCAACCGCCCTCCCCCATGATCGACCACCTTCCATCCACCAATCCCTGGTGACTTACTAGGAACAACTCCCTTAGTAGTAGCCCGAAGCACGTCTACTTCTGGTACCCCTCCAGGTACCCCCTCCACTCACTCCCCTTGGACCTCCACCTCCACACTTAAGAGATCGTATCTCTATTTCCTGCTTCCTCACCACGCTTTTCAATTCGTTCACTTAATTTACAAAGCACCTTTTCAGGTCTTCAATCGCTTCCAGAATAGACTTAAGTGCCACTCCACAACCTTCATTGCACACCCCTTCGTCCCTTCTTCCTCCTTCTAACACACTCGTTATCACCTCAGACTCCCTCACTACTACCACACTACCACTCTCTACCACAGCAGAAGCACACAGCGCCACTTCTCTCTCCGCCTCGACTAAAACACTCTCCATCGAAGACGTAGCCATTCTAATCCCTAGAGCTCAACCAACACAACCTCACCCCTTGGAGACCTCAGGTCGACTGAATATTGTACAATGATGAACAGAGAACATGAACAATGATTGTTCATGTTCATGGAGGAGGTACACCATTTAATGATGGAGGTACACCATTTCGCCATTTCCTTCACAGTATAACAATATTTACATGGTACAAGTAAGTGAAGAATATTAGGCAGGGTCAATGTTTAACTCGCTTTATAATATACATTTTCTGATCATCATTAATCTGGTCCCTAAGGTTGCACTTTATAAAAAACGTGTTATGTGCATTTCTTGTTATAACATTTTTTTTTTAATTTCATGTAGGGACAGGCGCGAGGATATTGGCATTGTACGTAGGGACACGTTAGGTACTTTTCATGGTTTTTGTAGAGATATTTGGACCAAATATGAGTGTTTGAGTTGGCAACTGCGCGCGCCGCGCTACGGGCCGCTACCAAACCTTCAGGCTTCAGTCACAAGTTGATTCGGATCGGTGCCCCTGGCGCAAACCGCAAGAGCCTCCCGGAGTCCCTTGACCTCTTGGTGGTGCAGTGTCCACGCCCACCACCGTGCTGTGCCACGCCCTCAACTCGTGGCCTTGAACGTGGCCAAATTGGACCTGGCCACCCTGCTGGCAGCGTCCACCCCTCACGGCAACACGCTGTCCTTCCACTCTTTGAGCTACCGTGGTGGTGACAAGACGTGTGCCCCAGCTCCTCCACCGAAATATTAACGCTACTACCACTTCACTGACCACGACACTACACTACGTTGTTTTGTATGCCTGGTTCTATTGTGTGGTGACTGTGTATGTCTGTGCCCTGAACCCGTGATAGATGCCGCCTGACGAGGACGGCCGCCGGCCGGCTGACGTCCCCATGGACACCACCTCATCTGCCTCCAAGAGGTCCCGCTCACCTTCCCCTTCGTCTGGTGAGACCCAGCAGGCTGATAAAACCTGCAAGCTTGCACGCTCCTTCGCCTCAATCACTGCCTCATCCCCTCCACGCGATGCTACACCCACTGCTTCTGCTCCCAGTACTGCTGCTCCTGCTTCCGCCTGCCCTCTATCTTCCCAGCCTACTCGCCGCATTATCATAAGGTCAGCTGAGGGACTCCGGTCCTTCATCAACCCCGGGAAGGTGTCCAGGGCAGTTTTTGGATCCGTTTTTGGAAGGAAGTTTGTGTCTAGCACTCTGACCATCACTGGGGCGGGCAGGGGTATCAAATTCGAGGTGGCCAACCTTGACAACCTTGCCCAGCCCCCAGAATCTGTCACCACGCTGGGGGAGTGGTCCGTAAAGTGCTGGGTTGCATCGGACGACGACCCTACCTATATGTTCGGGAGAATTTTCCCTATTTCCCCAGAAATGACTAATGTCGAAATTCTGGCTGGTCTTACAGTACTTGATGGCTCCTCTTCTATAACTGTTAGTGCCCTTAGACTCCCGGCTTCCGTCCGGGACGGTGTGTCGGAGGCCAACATGGCAATCCGGGTCAAATTTCGGGGACCCTTCCGGACCGGGTCTCCCTGGATAACGCGGTGTACCGGGTCCGGCCCCACACCCTCCCTGTCCTCCGGTGTACCGCTGCTTCCTTTTGGCCACGGTAATGCCACCTGCAACATGAAGGTCCGCTGCGGTTAATTGCAACGGCTTACATGTTGCAGAGGGGTGTGCCCGGCCGGTGTCCTGCCTTTTTTGTGGTGGTGACCACCGCCCCACCTATAAGCAGTGCCCGGCTTACCTCCAGGCTGTGCAAGTGCAACTGCTTCAACATGACCCCACCTGTTCCATCTCGGATGTGAAGAGGAAGCTGAGGAGCATCCACCCTGGGACCTTCCGTCCGAGGGGGCCCCCTGTACAGGAGCTGTCCTCCCCTACTCGGCACCTTCCCTGCCCCACCTGCTCCAGGGTCTGCCCCTGCCAGTCAGCCTGCTCCCAGGCTGCCCTGCCAAACCACTGAGCCCCACCGTGAATATTGTCCAGCTGGCTGCTGGCTGCTCCACCCCCCACCCGCCCACCCACTACCAGTGGATCCCCTTCCCCCAAAACCCCAAAGGCGCCGACAGTCCCCCCAGCACCATAACGTACCCCAGCTTAAACATAGACACAGACCCGCCTTCCTGCCGGAGGGGCCCTATAGGGAGAATATGGAGGTGATTTTCATCCCCCTACCCCCTTATCACCTAGTCCCCCAACCCGACCTGGTTCCTTCCCTGCCTTCACAGCCTCAGCGCCGTGCCCAGCTGCCAGCAGCCCAGCCGCCACTGCCCTCACTGGGCAGTGCTAGCCTTGCGGCCCCTCTCCTTCTCAGGCCCAACATGCTTCGGGCTTTGCATGGCCAGCCTTCATTAATTAATTAAGGGAATTGCACCCATTGCACTTGATTTCTTTAGTCTCCTTCTTTCAGGTTCCAGCCTAAGGGGCTGCCTCATTCGATGCCTGCCAGGATCCTTACCTTCTTTATGTCACTCACGCAGTGACTCCTTTCCTCCCCTCCACTCATCTTCTGGAACGCCCGATCTCTGTACCGGAAACTTCCAGTTTTTAAACCACGCTCTCATCATACTCACCACTAGATGTTGGCGTCTGTGAGACGTGGCTTACAGACGCATTCCCCCTCCTTTCCAAACTATATTTCCTACAGGATGGACAGGGGGACCGGCGGGGCAGGAGGCGGCCTGCTGCTGTCTGGTCCACCAGTCCCTCCCTTCTAGCCCTCTCACTATCACTCCTTTCCCTGGAGGTGGCCTGGAGCATCTGGGGGTGAAGGTTACCTTTGATTCAGGGCCCCTTCAAATTCTTTTGATCTACAATCCATGTTTAGATGTCACCCTACAGGAATTTCTGCACTTGTTCTCACGCTTTCCTTCCCAGCTTTAATAATGTGTGACTTTAATGCCCATCATGACTTGGGAACCAGCCCTCCCCAGGAGCGAAGAAAGGGGCGATCTGATGGAAGTTTTTAAGTGGATAAAGAGATTAATAAAGGAGAGGTAGGAAACGTTCTTACGGCTTTTAATCAGGGTAGAACAAGAAGTAATGGATTCAAGTGGCAGGCGTAGATTTAGGAAGGAAATAGGGAAAAAAAACTGGTTCACAAATAGGGTGGTGAATGAGTGGAATGGAGTCAGTAGACAGGTAGTTAGTGCGGAGTCATTGGGGAGCTTAAAGAGGGACTGGATAGGTTCATGGATGGGGATGGAAAGGTGGATGTAGGTAGTGTTAGGTGACAGGAACTACCACTTGTAGCCTGGTGGCCTCTTGTAGCTTCCTTATTTTCTTATGTTCTTAGTAAACCGCTCGGGCCGGTCCTCTCGAGCTTTCTGGCGGACAGTGCTTCTTTATCTCTCCTTACTCCACCTGGCCTCCCTACCAAGACTGTTCCAGTTTCAGGGAACCCCTCCATCTTGGACCTCTGCCTGGGTAATGGCCCCCTCCTCCTCACCACTGTCACAACTGGCCCTTACATGGGGACCGACCATCTTCCTGTTGTAATTTCCTTCCCTTCAGTACCACCACCCCCTCCCCCTTCACGCAGACCTCGTTGGTCCTTCACCAAAGGAGGCTGGGGCTCTTTTCAAACATAATTATATTCACTTACCCCTCCCATTACCCTCCCTCCGGACTTCATCAGACAAAATTCAATACCTCACGGCCACCTTGGTGGACGTGGGGTCCCACCATTTCGTTTAGTCACTCCCCATCCCTCCCGCTCTTTCCGGGTCCCCTGGTGGTCCCGGAAGTGTGCGGCGGCCTTCAGGCCAAACGCCACGCCTTTAATGCGTGGCGTAAGAACCCCATTCCTTTACTCCGTAATCGATTCCGTTTATTAGAGGCCCGATCCAACGGTGTTATTCTTGATGAGAAACGTTCTGCATGGGCTCCTTTTGTGCTTCCCTGTCCTTCTCCTCCTCAGTCTCCCGGGCTTGGTCCTTTTTCAGGAAGATGGTCCACCCTCAGCCCCCCTTCACTTTCCCGTTAACTAGTAACGGTGCCCTCCTCGTCACTGATGCCGAAAAAGTTGAGTGCCTTGCCTCCCACATACACACTAGACTCAGCTCCCCAGACCCTGTACCCCCACCTGTGTTACCCCTTCATACACCGGGCATACAATTAGCACGCTATAACCCCCCAGGAGCTTTCCTCGGCTTTACACGCACTGTCCGCTGGGAAGGCGGTGGGACCAGACAAACAACCCGAACGAGTTTCTTCGCCGCCTCCCAGATGCTTTGGCCCGCCTCCTCCTGGACGTCTTCAACGCCAGCTGGCTGTCGGGGACGTTCCCTTCTGTGTGGCGTCATGCCATCACAATTCCTATTCTTAAGCCTGGCAAGGTCCGTTTGAGGCTTCCTCCTATAGGCCCATTAGCCTTCTCTCTAATATCAGTAAGGTAGTAGAACAAGTAGTACGGCATAGGTTGACATGGTGGTTGGAACGCAAACACCTTCCTCCAAACATGTTCGCGTTTCGTCCACACCGGGGCACCCTGGATGCCCTGCTCCAGCTGGAGCACCACATAACAGGAAGGATTTACCCACAAACAATTCATACTAGTAGCCTTCCTTGACATCAAAGCAACATTTGACACCTCCTCCCATAATGCCATAATTGAAAAACTTGCCCACCTGGGACTCCATGGCTCCCCTCTCCACTGGGTTAAATCCTTCTGTCTTCCAGGTCCTTCTCTCTGGTGATCGGGAACACCCAGTTCCAGGTCTTACCCGGTCACCAGAGGCGTCCCACAGGGTTCTCCTCTCAGCCCTGTCCTCTTCAACATCTTGCTTTCAGACTTTCCCTGCTCTCCATGCACACATGCACTCATCTATGCAGATGACATCTCTCTCCTTTGCTCTGCTCCCACTATCCAGGAGGCTCAAGACCATCTTCAACGTGGGCTTGATGCCGTCCACTCATGGACCACCCGTTGGGGCCTGACGGTGAGTGCCCAGAAGTCTAGCCTGCTGTGCTTCACCCGAAGGCGTATTCCCAACATCCAGACGGTCACCATTAATGGGTCCCCCACTTCCTTCAAAACCCACCACAAATTCCTTGGTTTGCTGTTGTATGGCCCCCGCCTAACCTGGGGCTGCCACATACCCACCACCTGGTGACCTCGTGTCTCAAGAGGCTAAATTTAATGAAGTCCCTTGCAGGGGTCAAATGGGGTGCGGACAGAAGTACCCTCCTCCACTTTTATTGTTCTTATGTCCTGAGCCGATTAGACTACGGGTGTGAGGTTTATGGAGCGGCATCACCTACCCTCCTCCACAAGTTAGATGTAGTTCAAAATTCAGCCCTTCGAATAGCCTTAGGAGCATTCAGGTCCTCCCCAGTAACAGCCCTTCAGGCGGAATCCTCCCTATTCTCCCTGTCACACCGACGCTCCACTCTTCTTGTCCGCACCTACACTAAACTTGCTTCCTCCCCTAGCTGCCATGCCCTCCACTCCCTCCTCCTCCGACACGGTAGGGAACCACTTCATGGCCCCCTACAGTATCAAGCCCACACACCTTTCGTAGAGAGAGCCCTCTCCTTCTTTGCTTCTATCCGGGTGACTCCCCCCTCTTTTCACACACTTGAGAAGACTTCTCCCCTGGGCCTTTGCTTTTCTCTCTCTTCTCTAATTTCTCTGTCCCTTCACACACATACACCATGGTCCAAGGCTGCCTGTCCAGTGCAGGGCAGGTATCTTTTTTACGCCCTCCTACACACCCGCTACAGTACCTCCCTCCACATATACACCGACGGCTCCCGATCGGCCAGCCCCTCCATCCGTCGGTGCGGCCATGTACGTCCCGGCCAGGTCACTTGCCACCGCCTGGAGGTTGCCACCCACTGCCTCCATCCTCACGGCAGAACTTTTCGCCATTAGGGAAGGCGTAAAGTATGCCACCACCATACCCCCCTCTTGTGCAGTAACTATTTTTACCGACTCCCTCACAGCCCTCCAATTTATCCGGCGTCACCGCCCTCACACTCACCATGCCCTTTGTATCCATATCCACCACCTCCTGCTTCACTTATCCTCCTCTGGTCACGACATCCACCTTCAGTGGGTGCCCTCTCACATTGGTGTCAGTGGCAACACTGTGGCCGACAGGGCGGCAGTGGAGACACACTCCCACCCCTCTCCCATAGACATGACCACAGACCTGACTGATTCACTGACTAACCTTCAGACTACTTGCAACCGACACTGGGACACAGAGCTGACAGACGCCTTACAGTACACTTCATTTGGACGAGTAAGACAAGACACACGACACCACTTGTGGACCCACTCCCCCAGCCGTGCCCTGGACACCGCAGTCACCAGCCTACGGATTGGCCACACCCGCCTCAACTCTCACCTACACAAACTGGGCATAACTGACAGCCCTCACTGCCCCTGGTGCCCCACACAACTGGACACACCTGAACACCTCCTCCAGCACTGTCCTCGCCACCACTCCCATCGCATGGCACTCCTCCAATCCCTATCACCACTCCTCCTCCGCAGACCAACTCTAGCTGACCTCCTGGGTGGCTCACCAGACCCCGGCTTGGCCTTCAAAATCCTCAAGCACACCAGGACCTTCCTACAGAAGTCTGGCCAACTGCACAGGATCTAACCTGCTGATTCAGCTGCATACTGCACCTTCGGGGCACTAGAGGCTGTGGCCCCACAGCCTGCACGGCCCCTATAAACCTCCAACAACAACAACACGCTGTCCTCTGCCTACCCTGTGCCGCCTTCCTCAACAAGACAGGTCAGCTGCCACGTCTGGGATAGCCTCGCAGCACCATAGCACACCACCGGGAAGCCTCGCTGCCCTAAACAACCAAGACAACCAAGTAAGGCTCAATAGCGCACCACCCTAAGGCATTGGCGCAGGGCTCACACAAATAAATTTCGGGAATTCACTAGACTAGGGCTGAAATTTCCATAGATCACCCTAAAATTCCCAATGTAGATATAGTCTATATATATATATATATATACTAGCCGCAAAGCCGCCCTCCGGGCGGACTTTTTGGCTAGCTCCCGCGGAGGGCTTTTGGTGGGCCTTAGGCCCACCAAACACAGACTCTCCAGATAGCCCCTTCTAACTTTCCTGAAATCATGGATGTAGAAATGTATGTATTCCCCCCACCCATTCACTCTTTCATTACCCATCACCCCCCACCCATTCACTCACCCATTACCAGTGGTGGGTAGGGTACGCCGTAGGTCCAATGAAAATTGAAATATAGATTATTTCGAATTTGGCAGGGTGTTTTCTTATGTAAAATTGAATTTTAAGGGTGGTTTGTCCACTTCAACTTTTTGGTTTGAGCACTTCTTGCTATGCAAAAATGGACTTTTATATTTATATGCAAAACATAGCTTAGCATACACCATCTTTAAACTCACAGAAAAGCTACTTAAGTTCGAGATTCGATAAATTTCACCGGCGACAAAGTTGTAGAGCGCTAAAAACTCTATCGGAAGTGTGCCCTTGATATTGCCGTAAGACCTACATTATGTCCGCCAGACGCCGGAAAGCTCACTTCTCATACAAATACGCCTCATTTTTCGGGTAAAAACCTTTTTCCTGGCAACTGGATTTTCCACGTTATTATTTACCCAACGTAGGTGGTTTCAGGGCTGGATACTGTTTAAGATCTAAGGTCCTATCACCAAACTCCAAAAGTCACAAAAAAACAGCGTAAGTCGGTCAAACACGTACGGTCGAAGTCCAGCTCCGCATCCAAGCATCCGGTTCGACGTTCCGCCCACTGCTGCTGCTGCCTTGGCTTCTGGGTTCCTCCAGGACCTTATCGCTGACGGCCACCTCTCTCCAGACATGTCGTACCTGGTCTGCGATCCTAACAAGCTGAGGAGGGCCAGGCAGGATGCCATGGCATCGGCCAGGGACCTTGACCAGGGGAAGCACCAGGGTACCAAAATAGTTGGATTGGGTTACGATGGGAGGAAGGACAAGACCAGGGCGATGGTGCCCGGCAGCTATGGGAAACTGCACCCAAGGTTGATCAGGGAGGAGCATGTGTCAGTGACAGAGGAACCATCTGGAAGGTACCTTTGGTACTTTGTACCAGAGGACCCGGTGCCACCTGAGAAGCCTGCGTTCAAGGTGGCTCAGGCTCTCTATGATCTGCTGGTGACATACGACTCCACCGACTCACTGATCGTACTGCAAGGTGACTCAACTAGGGCCAACACGGGGTGGAAGGGTGGTACTCATGCCCATTTGGAGAAGATGCTGGGACGCAAGCTCTTCTGGAGTATATGCGTGTTGCACACAAGCGAGTTGCCCCTGCGCCACCTTATCACCAGCATCGACGGGCCTACCTCATCTGACACTGGCTTCACGGGTCCAGTGTGCAGTCTGCTGTCTAGCGTGAATGAGATGCAGTACAACGCAGAGTTCAGAGGAGTGCCAGGCGGTGAAGATCTCACGGAGATACCGGAGTATATCCTGGTCAACATGTCCACTGACCAGCAGGTCTCCTACCAGCTGGTCCAGGCTGTGAAGCGGGGCGTTCTCCCGTCCGAGCTGCAGGAGATCAAGTGTGGCAAGGTGTCCCACTCCAGATGGCTCACCACAGCCCAGTCGCTCGTGTACATGTGGACCAGAAAGCATGGACTGACTGGCAAAGAACTGAACACCCTGGAAATCCTAGTCAAGTACTGCCTGCAGGTGTACTTCAAACTCTACTACGACATCAAGGTTCACCACAGACTAGAGGACGGCCCCAAGCACATCCTCACGCAGCTCAGAGTGATGAGGTCGCAGCCCAAGAAGGTTCAAAAAGCTGTGACCTTCTACGTGCGGACAGGAGCATGGTTCGCACACTCAGAATATGTCCTCCTCTCGCTGATGGCGAGTCAGAGTGAGGACGACCGCAGGTTCGCCGTGACCCAGATTTTGAAGCCGAGGGCTGGCGAGGAGTATGGGGACACCAGTGTAAGACCTC
>JACEEZ010025251.1:0-5000 GCA_016584305.1 Chionoecetes opilio | reverse complement strand
TCTTTGATCTTATTTAAGTAAACAACTATACAGCAGTAGGACTCCACAATGCAATAAAACAATCACTGCTTGAAAAAGGCATCCCTATGAATAATCTTATTGGTTACTCATCTGATACTACCAATGTCATGTTTGGAGATAAGCAGAATGTAGTTTCTTTGCTGAAGAAAGATCTTCCCCATGTCATAACAATAAGGTGCAGTTGTCATATGATCATTGTCATACACTTGTGACAGTTGACATTTTTCGAAGACAATACTATTATTTTCATTTTAGTTTTGATGTGTTATACGTACATATATTATGATGTGTCGGTAATGAAGGCTTAATAATCAACAATATATGTGTGAAAACATTGCCACCGAACTTAAAACAAATTTGTCCCTGCTATGTTTGAGGCATTATTAGCTACTGTATTGACTGTCATATATTGCTGCAGCCATCTATCAACATCTATAACTTTTATGCCCTTGTATGTACGACCGATAGGGCGCCAGATATCATAAAACATACAAAAAACGTTCAAATGTGTGAACTTGCCGGACACGCGTTACCAACAGACACAGTATAAACACACTGGCTCCCTGAGGCTCTTGTGGGCTGTGATTGGTTGAGTTCAGGACTGCTAAACACTATTAGCCAATCAAAATTGTCGATATAGAATATGCCGCCGAAAAACAGCTGATCGACCTCTTCTTTTCATGGGTAAGATCCTGACTCTAGGTTGATATTTATATGATATTATTAAACAAATGCATACAAAATCCTCAAGTTTTCACTGAAAAATTTAAACTCTCAGAAATCCCCAGAAATTCCCCAAAAAGCCAATATCACTAGATTTTCACTAGATTACTTAATACTTCCCAATCTGGGGACAAACTCCCCAAATAGTCCAGGAGCAAAGGGGTGTTTTCATGTTTGAGAGGGCCCCGAGATCACTCACCTGATTCTGATAGAGGACTACCTGGGGCATAATATCAACGAGGGTAGCTCATCTGAGACCTGGCAATAATCTCATAAATCACGGATTTGTCAAAATTGTGCTTGCCGGAAATGACCCTCCGAATGACGGGTGAGCCTCCTTTCGATCGCCACAGCACCTAAACAAAGACACTTACGGAAATGAATTACCAATCAAAACAAAGCCTAACTTATCCTCTACAAGATTTAGCTAAAATGAAGTTGATTACACAATGAACGTTTTCAGTAGGATCGTAAATACAAATTTATATTAAAAAAATTGAAAAATCTAGGGTTGTAATACACAAAAAATAAAATAAAATATATATAGTGACAAATCTCATTGTTTTTTAGTTTGTACTAGTTTATTACACATTACAAACGTTTTTAAAACTACCAAACTGAATAATTTAGGTCCATGTGAACATTTAGGGTAAAATTCAAAGAAATTATGAATTTACTAAAACCTGAGGTAAAAGCCATTACACTTTCTCTTAAGTTTAGGACATGATAAGTTCAAACAGAAAAGTCTCGCTTATCTTAACTTCCTTTTTTGAAGGAAAATTAGGTTCTTAAGGGCAGTAGTGATGAATAAGGATTGTCGTGGTAAGCTGGTAAGCTGGGCAGTATTTAAATACATTTGTATTTAAATACGTATTGAAATACATTTGTGTATTTAGAAATGTATTTATAAATACATTGGTTGCCATGTATTTAAATACAGTATTTAAATAAATGTATGAGTATTTAAATAAATTGTATTTAAAACTCATAATATAAAAATGTAAATACTTTTTTATCAGGTAATTTGGCCATAAACCCTTCCAACTATCTGGCAACCGTGATGTTACAGTGAACCAGGGTTTCCACTTTCAAGGAAATTTCCTTATTTTAAGGAAATTTAGGCCTGAGAAGGAAAGTTCTAAGGAAACCCAAAATCTAGGGAAATCCATTTTTTTCGGACATGTTAAAATGTGTGTGAATTTAAAATGTATTTACAAATGTATTTAAATACAATTGATGTATTTAGCATTTAGTATTTAGTATTTAAATACATTTCTCCCATGTATTTAGTATTTAGTATTTAAATACATTCAATGTATTTAGTGCCCAGCTCTGCTTTCACTATTGATTGCAAAAAATTGAAGTCATGTCACCATTATTTGGTTCGTTTACCTTCTCTTTGCATACATGAAGGCAATATTTACCCATACACCCGACTTGATGCATTACTCTAAATCATTGGATAGAGTGTTGTAGGACATATGGTCGAATACTTATGTTTTGCCAACAATCCTCAGTGTATCCCCATGAATAATGTAAAACCCTTATATTTCCTTTGCGATAACCTATGTTGACTATATCAACACTTAATTGTAGCTGGTTTGGTAGGAAATAATGGCAAATAAGACTAGCCTGACCCCCTTGACCCTACGTCCTGGAGCTGACGGGAAGCTCCCAGACGGCCACCAGCAAAATAAGCAATATTATTTAAACTGATTTAAAGATCCACGCAACTCACGTGGCTGGTTTGTTTACATTTTACGCTCTGCCGTGATATTGCTTATTTTCAAGAACTATGAAGGTGTATCTGGAGGTATGGAGGCAGCTGAAGCTAAAAAAAAAAAAAAAAAAATCATACAAAGAAGTTGCATTTTTTTTTTTGCAACGATGCAGGATGCTTTGATGTCCCAACTTCGGAAGCAGTTTTCTCAAAAGCAAGATATTTACATTTAAACCGTTATAATTTCCTTATTTCTTGTCTGATTTTAGTCATTCTGGTCTCATTTTCTTCAGTGATAAATGCTCTATAACTTTTATAGAAAACTTTTAATAATATACAGGACATGAATAAATTATTTATTTTTATCCATGACATTTTTGTTATGTTTTTTTTTTCTCATGATCCTACTATTAAAATACACATACGAAACATAATATTAAAAAAGTAATTTATGCAAGGAGTTGACATACTTAGTAAGCGTTAATAGACAAAATTTCATGCCATTATAATGAATAGTTATTTTTCAGTAGTAAGTCAATGTCGCATACTGTAAACCATGCATTTTTATGAATTATTATTTTGTTCTCCATTCTCATTCTAGGAATTGACATCAAATTTGGACATTATATTTCTAGTATTAAGAATGATGATCAGCAAAAGTTTCATTAGAATTGAGTGAATATTAAAGATTTTGGTAAAAAAAGAAGGGTGGCGTCCCTTAAGCCGCAGTGTTTCTCAACCAGGGGTCCGCAGACCCCTAGGGGGCCGCAGACACCTATCAAGGGGTCCGCAGGACGGGGAATTCAACATATTACAGTTAATCATGTCATGGCTCATTTTTTTATAATTCATGATTACACAATGTGTCTTAATCGTGATGTCCATTTTTTTTCTTCTAGTTTTTCCCTGGCTAGTTGCGTCTCTCAGAATGTGGCGATGATTTGTATAATATATTATAATGTTCCTATCACTAAATGCTTTAAATCAGTGAGGAAGTTATATTTGTTGGCAACGTTGCTTCCGGGGTGGCATAACATGATGCAATAGCTACACAGCGCGTTGCCCAGAGCTCAGCCCGAGAGCTTTATTCATTCTGCTGACGACTGCTGCTGACTGAACACGTGGCGTGACTGCCTGTCCTTGTGGATTGTAAGTTTTCGCATAATGTTGTTTAATTTGTTTGTTTGCTTGTTTTTAATTTGACCACACTATAATACTGACACTGCTATAAATATGTAGGTCTTCTTCACTTTAAAGTTTTTTTCTTTTTTTCTTTTTTCAGACTGATGTTTACCTATCTGTGAAGAAAATGGACAAATATGTTATTAGACCGTCCTCATCAAAACAAGAACTACCAAACAAACAGAATGATGAGCTAAAATCTTCAGATGATGAGTCAGAGGTCACATCCGTTGAGAGGAAAAGGAAGATTAGTTCTGGTCATGTTATGGACTCAAAAATTAGGAAATATGATGATATTTACCTTAACTATGGCTTTGTAGTAAATACAAGTGCAGGGGATGAACAACCACAGTGCGTCCTTTTCTGCAGAGTACTGTCCAATGAGAGTATGAAGCCCTCCAAGTTAATTAGGCACTTCCAGGCAAAGCATCGTCAGTACAAGGATAAGTCAAGAGAATTTTTGAGCGTAAAGCTGAAGAACTGCGCAGTGCACATGTCGGGTTAAAGGCCACTACCACTATGGATAAAAAACTGCTTAAGATCTCATATATTGTGGCTCAGAAAATTTGCCAACAGAAAATGCCTCACACAATTCGGGAAAAATTTATCATGCCTTGTGCAATTGAAATTGTCAGGGAAATGCAAGGGGATGAAAAAGCTAAGGCTTTAACAAAAATTCCATCTCATCAATGTCTGAAGACATACTGGAACAATGCACTGCACGTCTCCGTTACAATGACTTTGCCATCCAGCTGGATGAATCAAAAGATGTGTCCAAATTGTCACATCTACTGTAGTTTGTGCGCTATATGTGGGAGAATGAATTACGCGAGTAATTCTTGTTTTGCAAAGAGATGAGAACAACAACTACAGGAATGGCCGTGTTTCAAACTCTGGATGACTTTATGAAGGATAATGGAATCAGTTGGACTAATTGCATCGGGATATGTACTGATGGCGCCGCAGCCATGACTGGCAGGCATAAAGGAGTCGTGATCAGAATATTAGAAGTTGCTCCCCGTGCCATTGCAACTCACTGTTTTTTGCACAGAAAAATGCTCGCTGCAAAAGACTTGGAGCCTAGGCTTCACGCAGTTATGAACACTGCTGTAGAAATTGTAAACTTCGTTAAAGCAAGGGCCACAAATTCCAGACTGTTTGCTGCACTCTGTGAGGAAGTAGGTGCATACTATATATCTCTACTTATGCATACAGAGGTGAGATGGTTGTCCCGCGGGCGGATGCTCACACGCTTATTCAGCCTAAGGGAGGATCTGTGTACATTCCTCTCCAGGAGAAAGAAACCCTGATCCTGAGATTTCCTTTAAAAAAGCATGAAAAAAAAATTTCTTTA
>JACEEZ010025250.1:237534-269184 GCA_016584305.1 Chionoecetes opilio | reverse complement strand
GCGGGCGTCGCCGAGTGAGTATCCAGGTACGGAGACCTGATATCAGACGTTACAATGGAGAGCAGCAGCGGGGGTGGATGATGTTTACATCTGACACGGCCATCTTGGCAGCAACAACGCTATCTTGTTGCCCAGCTAATGTTTTCTCTAAACTCCAACCTTTTCTTAGTATTATGCATTACTGTTGATAACACAGTTACAAATTTGTGCTCATGGACTACTGTTCAACACAGATAACTCCAGACCCCTTTAGTAATACACCACCGGCTGTTCTGCATTCTCTGCCGACCTCTCATTCGCTAATATGGCCGCATTAGACGCAGGCTGAACTTTGCATTCCTTTTTAAGGGAAAAAACTGCGTCTTATGCGCGGCAAATACGGTATATATATATATTATATATATAAATATATATATATTATATATATATATAGAGAGAGAAGAGAGAGAGAGAGAGAGAGAGAGAGAGAGAAGAGAGAGAGAGAGAGAGAGAGAGAGAGAGACAAAGCAAGGTACGATCATTACCAGGAGTGTTAAAAGTAGCAGTGCTGAGGTTATTCTAAAGCTTTATTTGGCTCGTCAGACCTCACCTAGACTATGCGGTTCAGTTTTGGTCTCCATATTACAGGATGGATATAGCCTTGTTAGAGTTAGAGTTACAGAGAAGGATGACCTAAATGATACAGGGGATGCATAACTTTAGTTGAGAAGAGATTGAAGCTATTAAATTTACACTCACTCGAGAGGCGTAGAGAAGGGGAGATCTGATAGAAGTTTTTAAGTGGTTAAAGGGATACAATTAAGGAGATGTAGGAAAAGTTTGTAAATCCAGCTTCTTTGACTGAGGATGAGCAGGAAGGGAAGTAGCAGTGGGAACCCCAGGCCTTCCTCTCGACCCGCAGTATGGTCCTGGCACAGACTGCATCAAGGCGGCGGAAGGCAGCCCGAGCTGTAGGGTGGGTCTTTTCTTCCATTGGTTCCAAGTGTGCCGGCGGGCCTGGATAACCTGGGAGAATTCACTATCCCACCATGGTTTTCTTGGGCGACGTGTTGTGAGTAGGAAAGCCTTTCCAACGTCCAGGAGTTTATTGGACAGTGACTCTGCTGCATCCTAGATAGAGGAAGGATGTTCTATAGCCTCTACGTACTTTGCCCAGTTGGAAGGAGAAAGTTTCCAGTGGGGCAAACATCCAGGGGAAGGTCTGGGATGATGCCTGGTATCGTAGCTAGAACAGGGAGGTGGTCGCTTCCCATATATGGACTAGTGGAGATGACTGTGGAGCTGAAGAGTGGATCTCCCATAAAGAGGTTCAAGACAAAGCCAGTAGCAGTATGGAGATGGAAGCGCATCGAGAGTCCTGGAAGGGTAAGGAGTGACAGCCGGGTGATCCAGTCAGTGTCTTGGAAATAATTCCCCCCAGGGACATTGAGGTATGGCTTATGAGTTTTTGTGTTGGTCCCCCATGGCTTCCAATGTCATGAACATTAACAGTTCTCTACTTCTGAACTTTTGAGGTGCCAGAAGATGAGACTTGCAGGTTTCTGGTATCAAGAGACCAGAGCTGCACTGCTGATTGGACAGAACGCAGCGTCAACACATCAGAACTGCGTTTTTGAATGCTCCCTCCAACTGGTTATGGTGACGGGTTTGCTGTGACCAAACAAGGACGCAGAGGACCCCAAGGAGGACCTAGCAATACATGCAGGTGAGAGTTGTGCTGTGAAATAGTCCCCGGCTTTCCAACTGATAGCCTAAAAAGTGGAAAAATTAAAAGTGATAAAGTTAAACAAAGATGGGACGAACCTGCCAGAACGCCTTTTGAAGCTTTTGTCACACAAGAAAACGGACTTTATTTGGGTTTTGAATGAGCAGAGAAGAGTTTATAATGCAGAAGAAACAGTAAACGAAATGATGGAAAAAATAGAATATGGAAAGGAGTGTGTTTGTATTGGAAGAAAGAGAATAATATACCTGAAAAATCACGTGGACAAAATTAATTGTCACAAGAACGAACAACGAAAGGTAGTGAAAATGCATGCAGAATTAATGCATTACATAAGAAATTGAAAATACACAGAGGAAATGAAAGATGAAAGAAAGACATGGAATATGGAACAGGAAAAACGAACCAAGACGTTTACGACCAATAATATGAAATCAGAAAAGAAAAGAAAACTGACCAAAGAAGTCGTTAAGTGATCAAACAAAAAGAAAAATATATTAAAGAGGACACGGTGGGACCAAAAGAAATGGGGTCAATCATTTTTTTGATTTAAAAAAAAAAGTGCTGCCCAGAAAAACATAATAGAAGAGGAAGAAAAGAAGTGGCAGAAGGAATATTTAAAGTAGTAGAAGAAAATACGGTGATAGAAGAAGAAATAGAGAATACATAGGTTATGACAATATGAGAGGGAGGGGCCCGCCCCTTAAAAAGTTAAGTTTAGTCACAAGCTACAGCACAAGCACATAATTGTCTACGGCATGTGAACTGCCAAAGACAGAGACATATAAGAAATATGGATAAGAAAAGATATGATGAGGACAGAAAGGGCCAATTGAATGTACTGTTTTAAAGAACCAAAGAAAAAAACGATTTGCGAACGGAAGAGGAAAACTGAAATTCTATTGGAGAGTTTTGTGGACCAAACTGAAGAAGTTGTATCTAAAATAGAAAGATGTAAAGAGAATACATCAAATGAAAAAGGGATTGGCGGTTATCGTACACAAATTATAAATGGTCTAGTGGCAACCATTAACAGAAGTAAACGATTACCTGAGAGCCAAGAACAGACAATTGTTTTAGTAGAAACGAAGCTCAGTGTATTCTGAGGATGTGCCAGTTTGGGAGGGTCATATAATGTATGGAGGAGTAAACAGAAATCAGAAAAAGGGAGGTGGTGTAATTGGTGTTTAACAAGGCAAATGTGGTAGTAGGATGTGAAAAGGAGAAGGTATGGCAGAGGTGTTGAAGATCGATTGGTGATGAAAAATAAGAATAAGAGAACTTATTACTCGTAGAACGTTCCACCTAAGACAAATCCTGGGAGAGAGAGTATGAGACATGATAAGAGACACAAGCAAATGTTAAAGAATACGATGGAAATTGTCTGAACATAATTTATGTTGGAGATTGTAACACTGCAAAGAAGTTGCTGGAAGGATGGTTCTACTGACGGAGGAGAAGACTCATGGGGTGGTACATTGTTTGGAATTGGTAATGAATAACATTATGACTCTGTTGATAAAGAGAATACAAGATTCAGAGGTATATGAATAACCAGCAGACTAATCTACTATTACAAAAGACTGGAGTAATTAAAAAGTTATTATCAGGGCCTACTTGGAAAGAGGTGACCGTGCACCCTGTTTTCCGACCTCCATTTCCCGATATTTGGTTTCCGGTCAATCCGAGTCCGGGGATATGTCAGAGTACGTAACGAATCCCTGGTCGAGTCCGTAAATCGACAAAATTTGTCCGGTGGTCCGAGCGTCTCCTGTCACTGAAAAACTGGTCAGTGTTCCGTGCTCTCCGCCAGCCTGGGAGCATGCTCAGGCGGATCGTATTGTTTTACTATTTGGTCACAAGACACTCACGTCCAACCAACCGCACCACCTGCAATCAGTCCCCCTCACCCCACTGCCCCAGGTTCAGAACGTCTCTTTGAGACTATTGAGCACTTTCTTGCGCAGTGTCCGCGCTTCCCCTCCACCGTGTATGCTACGCTCTCAACTCCTCCCCCTGAACGTCGCCTACCATTTGACCTGCCACCCTGCTGGTGGCGGCTACCTCCCGCCAGCTGCAGCATGGTCAGCGTCCCGTATTGTTTACTTTGGGCACAAGACACCACGGTTCCCTGCACCGCCTCCGTCAGTCCCTGACTCCCCACTGCCCCAGTGCAGACATCTCTGAGAGCTATTGAACACTTTTCCTGCTGCAGTGGGTCCGCGTTTCCACTTCCCACCGTGTAGTGCTACGCTCTCACTCCTCACCCTGAACGTTTTGCCACCTGGACCCTGCCCACCCTGCTGGCGGCGGCTGGCGTCCCACCCTCATCCGGCAACAACGCTTTCATTCCGCCCACTTTGCCTTCCTGCTGAAGACAGTTCAACTACAGCACCTGTGTTAGCATCATAGGACATCACCAGGGCTCATAGTGTTCCCAAGGGATCCATTGCCGCCTAAAACACAACAACAAATTGACGTAAAAGTCCGCGCGGGTAGTTGATAATTGGCGTTTGCCGGACAGTAAAATACTAGAAGTAGGATAAACGTCCGGGGAGGGTAATGGCCCTCGGACTGCTGCGATTCCCGGACGTTTGCAGTTTCCGTACCAGTGCTCTCCCTATTAGTCCGGACAAACGAGGGTCGTGTGATTAAGGCCAAGATGGCCTTAAAGATTAACACAAACACCTTAACCTCTGCCGCTCTCGCGCGGTCCAAACGCCTCATCTCCTGGTTTTCGCTTCCACCTGGAAAAACACGCTCGGCGATGCCCTCTTGCATAGCTCCATGGGCCAGACCACAGTGAACGTCCCCAAGTTGTGATAATGAAAAGTCCCGCGTCCTCGATGTCACCCCTCACGCCCCTCCGTCTGGGGCACATGACACTCACGAGTCACCTGCAAACCGCCTCCGTCAGTCTCCTGACACCACTGCCCCTTGGTGCAGGAACATCCCTGAACCTATTGAACCTTTCCTACTGCAGTGTTCCGCGCTTTCACCCCTACTGTGTATTACTAGACGCTTTCAATTTCCTTGCCCTGAACGCCGCCACCTGTGACCTGTCCCGCCCTGCTGGCGGCGGCTGGCGTCCCCACTCCCGGCAGCACGCTGTCCTCCCCGCCCTCACCTGTGCCTTCTGAGGAAGACAGGTCAATACATCGCTGGTGATAGCTCATAGACATCACCATAGGCTCATGTGTTCACCAAGGGATCCTCGCAGACCCAAAAAATAACAACAAAGTTACAAAAAGTATGCCGGCGGGGTAGTTGATATTGGCGTTTGCCTAACAGAGTAATAAACGTCGTGGTGGATAATGCCTCGTACCTGTTGCATTCCGGACCAGGCTTCCCCCCTAATAGTCCGGGAAAACGAGGGTTTGTGTGTGCTTCTTGAATTTGGAAGTAATGATAGCAAAAAGAGGAGAGAAGAGAATAAACAAAGAAAGAAATACAATTATGGAAAAGCAACTTTGACGGATTAAGAACATTTTTTCGGGGGGAAAGTCCAACTGAGTAGTTCCATGCAACAAGGAGTCCTAAAAATGGATGAATTCATCCGAATTTACGCGAAGGATAAATAGTTATGTTCCAAGGATAGTTAGTCATCGAAAAGAAAAATATGATGGTTTAACAGAAAATGTTAATTAGCAAGACTAGAAAGAGAAAAACATGGAAGGTTGGAGGAAAAAGGAGGTATCAACCTTTGGGAAATTACAAAACAACTAGAAATGAATATTTAGAATCCGAAGAGAAGAAGAAAGTAACTATTAGAAAATATAATAAAAAAATGTAACAAACGAACCGAATACTTTTCTATATCAATGTAAATGGCAATGACAACAAGGAAGGAATAAGATAGCTTAAGTCGAAGGCATAGTGTAAACGAAGATGTAGTTACCACAGCTGAGGTATGAATAGGTGCTTTCCGACTATATATACAAGAGTAAAGTTAATTAAACGAAAATATAAATACAAAGAAAATATACCGTAATTGCGGCGTACAATTCGACTCTTTGAGCATGATAATCTTTCCATACTAAGGGGTACGACTTATACGGTGAGGATAAAATGCGAACCTTGTACCACATGGTGATGAAACAAGTGGGAGTCATCACTACTAACAATCTCTGGTACACCACTTACCGTAACTCCAGTCAGACATTACCATATGCGCCACTTCCAGAGCAACAGCTGACAACTGAAAAGACGTTTAGCAGGCAGTGTCACCGATATCTGTTTCCAACACTGATCACATATTGTAAACACTGGCGAATGCAAATGGCGGAGGCTCGGAGGGCACCGTCAGTGCAGCCAGTCAGAATTAGCGTGATTTTACTATTATATACAGTAATGTAGCGGTAACTATCAGCGGACTATGGTATTTTTCAATTGAAAACAAGAGGCGGAACCTATACAACATTATTCATATCTTCATATAAGTGTTGTGTTGTTATGTGTTTTTGCACAGGTTACCGTATACCGTCGGAGCCTCTCCACCTTTAAGCCATGGCCTACATTAGCCCTACCGTAATTTTGGGGGCTGACTTCTACGGCAGTATAGGCCTAACCGTAATCTTGATCTAATATTCTTGGGGTCGGCTTATCGCCACCATTTACGGTAATGGAAGACATAAAAGTGACGTATAGAAGTAAAAAGGCTAAGGGAAAGTCAAGATGTGAGAAAAGCCCCGGGTCCAGATGGAGTGGTCGAACTGGATTATGAAAGAGTGCAGTAACCAACTAGCAGAAAGTTTACATAGTTTATTGGAGACGTTCAATTCACACAAGGGATGCATAAGGCCCTCTTGAATTGGAAAATAGCAAATTATTGTGCCATTCACAAAGGAGGAGACAAAGAAGAACCCTAATTTACAGGCCAGTATCAAGTAACAGTGTAGGGCAAAAATGTGTGAAAAAATTGTGAAGGACAGATGGTTGAATATTTGGAAGAGACATACACTCTCGTCATGTGGCCAGTTTGGTTTAGAGTAGGAATGTCATGTAGCAACGAATTTTATTAAGCTTTTACTCGAGAGTGTGCCCGATGTGACACGGACATAGAGGGGTGTTCGATTGCTATACTTGACCAAAAAAGGCATTTGGCAAGGTACCTCCAAGAGACTGCTCTGGGAAGCTAGAACATTAGGAGGTTGAAGGGTGGTTTGCTGAAGTGGATGGAAGACTTTATTGAGCAACAGATAGATGAGAACAGTAATAAAAGATCAGAAGTCAGAATGTGTGCAGTGGTGATAAGTGGACGTTCCTCAGGCTCAGTATTGGCCCCAGTGATTTCTTGGTCTATGTAAATGATATGACTGAGGGTAGTGAAACGTTATATGAGTTTATTCGCTGATGATTCTAAATTACTACGAAAGTGAAAAGTTAAAGAGGACTGTCAGTATTTACAAAGATCTAGATAAGATCTTCAGATGGAGTCAACTATGGGAAAGGAGTTTAATGCTAAAAGTGTAAAGTGATGGAATTGGCAAGTAATCAAAAAAGAGACAGAGAGGAAAGTATTTCGTGGGAAATGAATGGATAATCAACACACGGTCGAAAGATCTGGAGTATTGATTACGGATAATTTAGTCCCTGACAGCACATAAACAAGACACAGGAGGATACATATCAGTTGCTGAGGAAAAAGAATGGCATTCAAATATCTGAAAGAGAGATGATTAAGAAATTGATAACATCTTTGATTCGACCAAAGTTGGATCTGCGGCAGTGATGTGGGTTCCCCGCATAAAAAGAAGGATATAGGAAATTGAGAGAATCCAAAGAAGCAAGCCCACAAAAATGGCTCCAAGCCGAGAGATTTTACCATATGAAGAAAGACTTTTCCAGACTAAAACTCCCCAACACTTTGAGAAGAGAAAATGGTGATTTTATAGCATGTATAGAGCATTAATGGTCCTGGAATATTTTGATAGAGAAATTTTGTTTGTGTGGGACGATAAAGTACAGAGGTCATGAGAAGAAATGAAAAGACCACATGCAAGAGGGATATAAAAAAGATCAGCTTCCCGTAAATAGAATCATAGAAGCCTGGAATCAACTTTATGCAGAACTGATTAATGCAAAAATATTCAGGAGGCTGGATAATATAGTTTGAGACGGTCAGTACGAGCATAGCTTCTTTTCTGTATGTTGCAACTAGGTAAATACCAACGATGTGATGGTGTGTGAGGCAGTACAAACAACAAGATGTCCCTCTTTCGCAAGAGTCCTTTAGAGCCCTGATGAGTCTCTAAAGCCCTGAAAGATTGCTCTTATTGCTCTTGAACTTCTGATAAAAATGCTGGAAAGGGCACAAGAAACCACCAGCAAAAGTTTAACGCAATCAAAATAATGCTGTACGGCACTACTGACTCCGGCCACAGGAGATCGTTTTGGCACAACCTGCACATGAATTCTACAACATACGTCTTAAAAGCGTCTTACACAGCTAGCTCCCTCAGCCAGCATGGGCAATAAAAGGTAAATGATATGCACCCCTTAATTATTATTAAACACACGCCATCTCGGTTGGGGGAGCAGATGACTTTAATCATTTAACACATAACCTATTAACTTTGTCAGTATACTATATTTGTTAGTTACTGGCCACGATAGAACAAATTCATCTGCTCCCCCCCAACCGAGATGGCGTTGGCGTAATAATATGTAAGGGTGCATATCATTGCCTTTAACGTCCCGTGTGGCTTAGGAAACTAAGACGCCCTTCAATCGGTTTCGAATTCCGACCTGGTCCTGTTATACAGTTGGTCTTAATTTATTAAAACTGTAATATTGTTTATAAGATCCAAAGTCAGTAGATCTAGAACAATGTTTGGCGTTGGCAGACTCGCTCTGACATTACAACTTACTCACGCGACCAGTCATGTCTTCTATTATCGTCTGCCTCACGCAAGATTATGAATATCCACAGGATGTTAGAAAACTGATATAAAAACTGAAAAACTCACTCCAACCCCCTATCATATTCCTGACCATTTCAGTATATACTTATTTTACAGCCTCATAAGAATGCACTTTTTTCCCATAAAAAAATACCCGAAAACACTCATCGTCCTTCCAAGACGAATGTTGTAGGAGTTAGCTTAGGTAGCTATTCAATTCAGCCACTTATATGATGCAACCTCATACTATCTGTAACAATTATTTCAATACCATAAGACCTTTCAAATCACGAATCTGTCTTCACGCTGTTGATGTTTTAACTGTGGTACTGGTCCGGAGCCATTCCGGCCTCAGCGATGGCGTCAACAGCCCTTCCGTGTAATAGGAACTTTGTTTTGTTGACATTAATGAAGTTTGTATACGTGATGTACAATGCGCCATCACAATCTACCGCATACAGGAAATTCAAACAATACGGGCTGAGGCACAGGAGGCAGCACGTAGTGAGGACAACGGTAGGACGTGAGAGGTGTTTACCTCAGGACGACAAGCCAGACTCAAGCTGATCGGCACACCAATGCGGCACGCAGCTCACACCGCTGCGGTTGGGTTTGTTTTGGACTCCCTCCGTCCTACCCTTGCGAGTACATGTTCCACCCGCCACATGACAATTTACTTATACTATCGCATGCATGCTAGAAAATAAAAATGGCTGATGGCAATGCTGAATAAGATAATGAATACGTGAGTGTTCTTGTGGAATGACTATATCGGACAACAGTTTTAGGGTCACTTGTTTCCTTTTTTTCTTAGAAATTTTCCTTCAAATCAGGGTGCTTCCTTCCAAGTATGCGCGTCTTATAACCATAAAATACGTAATAGAGCGCATTTTTAACAAGGAGAGGGAGGTCAGAGGCCATAAACCATGATACGAGACACGCGAGCAATCCAGAGATTCTACTTGTGCTGGTGACATGTTTATCTGCTTGCGTGACCATGGCTCTGCTGTAGAGCTAAATATTACTTGCAAGAAGTGTGGTTTTGTAGTGAATTAGTTGTGTCGCAGTGGTGAGGTGACTGTCTTAACCCTGCGTTAACGCTAGGCGAGTGCAGTTAACTGCCATGCCCTAGTGCCGTTGCAAACAATTTTTGTGCCGTCTGCCCTCTGCGCACGATTGGTTTTTGCCACACTTTGATTACTATGGTGCCCACTACACCCCTCCTCCACTCCTAAAGGAGTAGCGAGGCTTGGGTGGTGCTGCTATAGAAATTGTTGGGGTTCCTCTTTAGTATGAGGAGGAAGATCACGGGAGAGAGGTGACTGTAAGTGCAACACTGTAAGTCAGTTGGAGGGCGAGGAAACTGGATGTGTTTTGTTAATACAACACTGCCTACCCGCTCTGCAGTCTGTGGATAAACTGTTTCTCCCAAAGGGTCAGACGTCATAAAGGCCAAAAGAGCGAGTCTGACCACCTATAATTTTTTGAATTGGTCTTCATGAAGGGAACTGGACCATCTCAAGATGAAATTTGTCACCACTAGGAATCTTAATGAGGAGTCTGAAGTTAAGGGCCTGATATTATGCAATGAAAATATATTAATTAGTGTATTGTCTAAAACTATTATTACCCCTTATTTTTGTTGTCAATTGAGTCACAATACGGTGAGGTGAAATGTGATCTGATAACATCTGTGAGGCACTGAGGGGTAGGTTGAAAAAATTACTAATATACACACAACCCTCGTTTTCCCGGACTCTTTCCCGATATACGGATTTGCCGGAACGAAATCCGAGTCAGGGGATATGTCAGAGTCCCGGACCAATGCTGTTCTCAGTCCGTAATCAGAAAAAAGTTTGTCCGGCGGTCCGAGCCGCCTCCTGTCACCCCTGTCAAAGTGGGTCCCGCGAGAGCCTCCCGCCATGTGGGCAGCATCTCAGCGGTCGTATTGTTTACATTTGGGCACAAGACCTCACGGCTCCCTGCACCGTCTCCACAGTCCCCTGACCCCCACTTGCGCCCTGGTGCAGGAATGTCTCTGAGACTATTGGAACCCTTTCTGCTGCACTGTCCCGCTTCCACTCCCACTCATGTAGTGCTACCTCCACTCCTCACCCTGAACGTCGCCACCATTGACCTTCCCACCCTGCTGGGGTCTGCTGGCCTCCCGCCAGGTGGCAGCTTCTCCATTTTCTTCTTTGACCTTTTGTCGCTTAGTTATCGCTTCATAGGTCCTCCTTCCTACTTTGTCTCTTCGTTAACAACTTGTAACTCTTCCCCTGTTTATTTAACCGGGAAAGACATTTTGCATCAGTTTTTCAATCCTTTTGACTATCAGCCATTCATTGTCTCCTGTGTTCTTATCTCCCAGCACTGCGTTGACACTTTGGTGAGGTTTACTATACTTTCAGTTTCCTTTCTGTCCCATACAGCCCTAACACCGTACACAGGTGCCCCGTCTTTCTGCTCTAGTCCTCCGTCCCACTCCTCTCGCCTAGGACTGTTACTATTGATGCTATAAGCCTTTTCCCTCTAGACTCCTATACTTGTTGCAGCTCAGCAGTCGTATTGTTTACATTTGTGGGTCACAAGACACTCCGTTCACGGTACTGCACCGCCTTCCGTCAGTACCCCTGACCCCCCCTTCCCCTGGTGCAGAACGTCTCTGAACGATGAACACTTTTCTGCTGTCATTTGTCCGTCGCTTCCACTCCACCATGTTGTTGCTTTAACTCTCCTCAACTCCTCGCCCCTGAATGCCGCCAACCTGTGACCTGCCCCCCTGCTGGCGGCCGCTGGGGTCCACCCCTCCCAGCATCACGCTGTCAATCCACCCTCACCTGTGCTTCCTGAGGAAGCAGGTCAACTACAGCGCCTGTGATGCATCATAGGTACATCACTAGGGCTCATAGTGTTTTCCCCAATGATCCTGCGCAGCCCAAAAACAACAACAAAGTGGACGTAAAGGCCGCGGCGGGTAATTGATATGGGCGGTTTGCCCGGACAGTAAATCTTGGTCAAAAAAAAAAAGGGATAAACGTCCGGGGGTGGGTAATGGCCTCTTACTGTTGCGATTCCTGGACGTTTGCGGTCCCTAACCAGTGCTCCCCCCTATTAGTCTGGGAAAGACGAGGGTATTGTGTAATATCAATTGACTTGTAGTTGATCTGTTAAGATATTAACTATTTACTACTGCAGAAGAGCTTTAACCTTTACTTCATTGCCTTTTTATGCAGGGAAATATCACTAATTGGTTTGCGGATGTGGCGGACTTTTTTGGCTGGAAGTAGGATTAGGTGTTGTGCTGATTTGCGTTTTGCCGAATGTAGATTTCGTTTGTGGTTCCCACCTCTGCTAGCAACAAGCGGAGCATTACATTAACTCAGTCATGGATCAAACCAGTCTTACCCTTCCTGCTTACATGCTTCCTCAACAGCCATAGGGCTGTAGTGATACACATGTTTGATGAAATATTGGTAGCAAGAGTTAATTCAACACTCATGCTCACCGTGGAAACAGTCCTTTGTTCCTCGTCTAAAAAACAAACACAAAAATTTTTTCGCCCCAGTCATAGACTTTTCGTGAGTGAATCAGGTCCACAGGATTACGGTATCCGTTACCATCCTAAAGAATCTCTCATGTCGTTTATGTCAGGGTGAATAATACTTTTCAATAGCTTGAACCTTTTCTCGAGGTACTGGCAGGTACCCCATTGCGAGAATCCTCCAGAGAGGTTACGCCGTTCATATACGGCCGGGAGGTCACTACGAAATGGCTTCTGATGCCTTTTGCTTGAATCCGCAGCTGCTTACTTTTCAGATAACGATAAAGCACAATTTTTTTGCTGGGTATGCTAGTAACTCCGTGTTTGCATACCTGAATGACATTATAATTGCTAGAAAGACAAATGAGTCTCACTTTAAAACTTTAAATATAGAGTCGTTTGAAGTCAACTGTTGTCAGCGTGGTCTCAAAGCAAGCTCACAGTGTGAATTTTTTAAAGCTTCAGATTAGCTTCTTGGCCCTATTGTCGACTGGGAAGGGGACTCCACAACCGGCACAGATGCCATGGATGATATGATATTGGCAGTCAAAAATTGTCCTCAACTCCAGATGTTTGAGATGTAGCTTTTGTGATTCGCGGGCTATTACCGCCCCTTTAGCAAAGTTTGTTTGCCAAAATTGCATCTCCCCTAACACGTTTTTTTAGAAAAGAATGTTTCATTTCATTGGGATGCCCCTCATAGAGCGAGAGTTTTGAATAGTTAGAAACATGCCTTCGTGACAAGCCCTGCCTGCATTCCCAGATTTTTTCTGTTCCATTTGGCGCTTGACAACTTGGCAACATCGCTCCGCAACACGACTCGTCGGTGTCGGAGCGATAATTTTCATCATTTACGACATTTATTGTACAACTAATCACGTCTCTGGATATTTATATCTATGACGCATGCTTATTTTATAAACAATATCACTTGTTTCGTGTATAAATCACTCCATTCGCAAATGAGTAACACAGAGAACAGGTCTTTCTTAGCTCCCATTGCAAACCCCATACCTTACTCTTCTATCTGATCCAGAGTATTCACACTATCAGACTTGATATTCCACTCAAAATCCAGTGTTTTATGTGAACCCATGCTTTTGAACTGTCTCCACGTTTCTCATACTCCAGTAATCCCTTCTCCCGTTCAGTTGAGAAAGTATGTCA
The DNA here is from genome assembly GCA_016584305.1 of Chionoecetes opilio. NCBI lineage: Eukaryota > Metazoa > Arthropoda > Malacostraca > Decapoda > Majidae > Chionoecetes > Chionoecetes opilio. The sequence goes on along the minus strand of JACEEZ010025250.1, from coordinate 255,848 downwards.
TCCACATAAGAGTCCCCTGTTAGATTTGACTCACCTTGGGAAACTCATATTTATACATTTCTGCAGTTTTCCTCTTGCTAGCGTGGCATGCTCCACTACATTTCTCTCGATGTAACGGATGTCAGTATATAATGATCAGGTTCCTTTTCCGGTTTTCATATCCCCGCCATACAATCCTATGAGTGTGCTGGTCGATATGCCCAGTTCACAGAATGATACATTTTCCATGTCTTCCTGCGGCTGCTACCTGATCCTGTCTGAATCCTAAGTAACACCTCCACAAAGATTTGTTAACACCATCCGACCCTTAGCGACACCAGTCATTCAAACTACTGTCCCCATGTATCTTGCTGATGACTTAAAAACAATGCGGAGGGTGTGGAACGTGGATCCGGTTTAATATTGTTCGGTGGTGATGAAGGTAGTGAATGGACCTTTAGAATTGTATCTCCTCCTACTGAGTTTCCTAGCAACGTCCCTATCTTTCATATCATCAATTTCACTTTGATACTTTTGTGTATAATCAGGAACCCAGTTTTTTTCCTTTAGCCTAACCTCGAGAGGGACTTCATCCGGGGCAATAGTTTTCTTCAAACTTCACATTGTTTTTTTCAAACTCTCGGGGATCCTTCATCAGCCATGGATAATTAGATACCCACTCCTTTTCTCCACATTATATCTATCCATGTTAAAAGAAAAATCAAGCTATTCTCTTCCATCCTTCATACTATGTTCTGATTCTGGACAGTTTCTTCTACATAAACACTTGGACATTTCGCTTGCATTCTGTTCTCTCTCACCTCATATTTTTCATAGTAAAAGAATTCATACCAACTGGTTTTTTAACTCATCCTTTACATCAACTAATAACTGATCCAACTTGGAATTGACCTGCGATATGAGGGGTCCTGATGGTAATTGACTCACAGTACCACAAGTCTGGGGAATGAGGGAGTGTGAGCCACATATACAGTATCCAAATGTGTTCCTTAACCAACTGTAATTTACCCTTGTTTTGCACCACCATCAGGTAAGAGCTCACATAATCAAGCCAATCAGCATGTCATATGCCCAGCAGGCCTCCCTTACCTCTTCAGCTGGATACCAATTCAAACACCGATGCTTATAAACTAGATATTTCAAGCTTATCATATTAGTTGAATTTCATCAATTCCTTTTGCCCTTAATTCCACTATGTTACCATCCTTATCCTCAAGAGAATACATATTCCTTTGTAAGATAACTCTCCTTGGGCATTTCCGATCTTTACCATCGCATAGTGCTATTTCTCCCCTTTAAATCCAAGTTCACGTGCCCCTTTGATGGCGTATAGGGTAACAATCTGAGCCTGAATCATACATCATTGACATAGGTCTCCCACGCGCAATGTGTTTACCTATAGCTAATAAAGGTCATTTCCCCTACAGCTATAGATGTTTGAACGTGTCATAGTTTTGACCTCAAGGCATCATGCAGTAGAGGATGATGAATCTTGTGCATCCCCTCGCCATTGATTTTCACCCCGCACGCGTACCATACCACAGTTTCCGTGCCATGTGACTACCTTCAATACAATTGAAAACATATACCCCTGATTTGACTGCTCAAGCCTCTGCTGCATGTTTAATGCCTAATTCCGTCACATCGTATATATTGTGTTCCAACAGTATTATGCAGCTAGCAGTTTTTATCCATAGATTGGTTTCCTGTGCCAATTTCCTCACAGGCCTCAGTCAAATTTACTATATGTGTCTCGAAGTCCCGGTTCTTGGTTATCTTGTTATTTGGATATTCTTAATAGTGTCCACAATATTATGATCCACTTTCATTCCTCCCAAACACCCGTTAAACTATTGAATTCTTATTGACGTACACACCTAAACATTAGATTCCATGTATTCTAGAGCTTTGTTTCTCTCTCATAGGAATCCACATGATGGGAACAGGTTAGAGATCGTTCACCAGATTTCATGGTCCTTCTCCTTTCTGTAACGCCGGCAGATTCTCTCTTACATGCTCCGACATGACATTATTCATTTCCAATTGCAGGTTACTATTTTTTAAGTCCAACCAACACTGCTCCACCTTCCCCCTCCATTTTTGATGAACCCTTTATTGTCTCTTCACTCAATGACTTCACAGTGTTTTCAATTCACTAATCACACAGCCCGAACGTCTTACAGGTTTACCATATTGAATCATCCAACGCTTAAACATTGAGGTCCGTAGTCGTTATCGCACCCTGTATGCACTTTAGGCGTCGTCAATGATACACTGTTTTAATGGCAAAGGGGTCCTTTACATAATGCTTTTGCTAAGATGCGGATACAATCTTCTTAAGCCTGGATAATCTCTTATATCTCCGGTTAAATTTGGGGGTTCTAATGCCTTTACTTTGACTTCTTTTACTCTCACTTTCCTTGCACTTATTCAGTCCTGTAAATCTTGCTCAAACAATCTTCACATCATATTCTTAAACACCAGAGATATACTGTTCCGCCTCCTCTATGTCACTTTCATCAGTCAGCACATCCACATAGCCATTTGAATAGTCTCGTAACTCCTTAAAGGCGTCACTCACCTCAGCGTAGTTTCTTCCATTTCAATAGGATCCTGCCTTCGACACATCTCTTAAACAATAGTCATCTTCCGTGTAACTTGCCTTTCGCATCCACGTTGTTTTGCGCAGGGCTGCAGCATGCTCATCCTTAGTCCCCGTCATCTCGTCGGGAATGTTATCGAAGTGTGCCGATGTATATGCAAGCACCATACCCGTAGCACATTTATTCATCCAAATCGCTTGATCTGCAAGCATAAGTTATGTGACTAACAAGCAGTCCGAGAACACACCGAACATAACACATAACAGTATGAATCACTAAGTCAAAGATCCGCAAATTAATACTAGACCATAAACTTAACATCACGTGCCTCCTGAACTCCATATTTACAAAAGCACCTATACTAGTAACACCAACTAAAATCACAAGTCCAACAAACAATAAGAAAAATAGGCACAGAAAATGAACAATTACTCACAACACTAGCTCCTCTCTTTTACACGGATACCTCGGCGCTCAGTAACAAGCCAGTAATCCTTCGTCATTAAGGAAATCCATGAAGCTAGGAAGGGGCTGGAAGACACCCACAAGTCCTGTCCTAACACCACCTTATGTCCGTTTCCACCAAACCCAGTGTTAGAGTGAGCCACTCTCCCTCGCCAAAGCCGAGTCCAGGTCAAGTGTTCAATAAAAGCCGGTCCACTGGACACGGACGAACGCTATGCGCCCAACTCCTCGAAACAAAGACGATGAAAATAATATCACCTACTGATACACTAACTGCTTGTATCTCCGGACCTCCCTTACAGTACTGTAAAAGCATAAAAACCACTTACAGTGAACATGTAGCAGCAGGCAATGTAAACCAAGGAGAGGGGAAGCTTGTGTAACATGTAGAAGATGTAGGGGGAGATCCGCATTTTTAATACACTGGTATCCTTACCCAATCACCGGATGCCGTTCTTCGAGACCACGATTCGATCCCGAGTGAGACCATAAAATCACTTAAAGTCTTTTGCACAGTCGAGTGGCCTAAGAACACCCACAATTCCACATGCCCTGTCCATTAACCTAACCTTCGACTGCGAGTGCATCAGAGACACGAGGGGGCGGCACACAGTGGAGCCTCTAATCACAGGCGTCACTATAAAATCCTGCTGCGCCCACCACGGCGAGACCAACCATCACATCCCTTCAAGTGAACCTCCAGAGACTACCATCCCTAGCCCTGGGTCACCACTGCCTACTGGCGCTTATAGACACAAATGTACAAAAAAAAAAAAAAAAAAAAAAAAGTTTTTAAAGTATATCAAAATTATTCAGTAATTATGTTTGGGCCTCGAATCTGTGAATCTCCATTACCGAAATTTTCGATTTGTTGATGGCGGGGAAGCAACCTGGCTATTTGTCAACAGAACCGAATCGCTGTGGGAATGTACAGCGCGGCACACTTGCTGCTATTTCCGGTTTCCCGGGGCATAAATCTGCAGGTATTTGGCCGTGGTGAACCGACCTTACGAGTTTATCTGGTGAGGCTTGCCCGATGGTACCTGACGATCCAGAGTTAATCCAACCTTCCAAACATTTTGCCTGGCCATGCAAATGTGGGAGCTGATTGCGCTATCGCAAACGTTCTGGTGGTTTGGGGCACAGGGCAACTCCCGTGCCGAATTTTTCACATCATATGAATTGTTGAACAGCGCAACATGAAATTTTGGGGGAAGGTCATCTATATGCCTCAGAATCAGGCGATGGGACTTCCTTGACCATCATTACTAGTGTATTCTCCAAACTTTTACTGTCGACTGACATGATTACGTTGCGCATTGGCCACAGAAAAAGGATCCAGTGGAACATATGTTATTCCTGACATTTTTGTTCCTTCCAGAACCCATGGTGTTTCTTAATGGAACCATGGTTTCCATTAAGCCCATGGATGGCTTCCATGGGCTTAAACTTGTACTTACGGTACTTAAACTTGTGCACAATGTTACCACCATGGTTGGACAATCCTGGACGTAACCGTACCACTTGCAGCCACGAGGCATGTGTATTTTTTGGCCCACGATGCTGTGGGCATTGAAGAAGTTGCCCGGTATGGCACATAAATGCCTACCGCTCCCCAACAATATTTGGGGAGGCAGTAGCAGAGTGGTTAGCATCTCCGAGGGGCATTCTCGCTGACCCGAGTTCGATCCTCGATGAGAACCAAAATCTACTTTAAATCTTTCTGCACCGCTGAATGGCCCCACATACACATGCTGCCCATAAACTCTATCTTCGATTGCGAGTGCATCGGAGGACACAGGGGGGCAGCATGAGCCTCTGATCACAGGCGTCACTATAAAAATCCTGCCTGCACCACCAACGGCCGAGGGCCAACCATCACAGCCCTCAAGTGAACCCCAAGGCCTACCATCCCTCTCCTAGAGGTCATGCCTACTGGCGCTATAGGCTAAGATGTAAAAAAAAATAAAAGGTGTGTATTTTGTGCCCAACAGAAAAGGGACGACTCCAGGACCCGCTCCTATTTTAGAATACCCGCAACCTGAGCAACCATGGGACGTAGTAGCAATAGATCTTCTACAGTTGCCCAAGAGTCATCACGGCTCACAATATCTTCTGGTGTGTGTAGACCATTTTTCAAGGTTTGTTGTCCTCGCACCGGTGACTAATAAAATGGCTGCGACTGTGGCCCATGCATTAATTACTCACCATTTCTGCCCTTTTTCCACACTAAAAGTATTACTAAGTGATAATGGCGCAGAGTTCCGTAATATATTGCTTGTGGAGATTTGTACAATTTACAGTATTAACCCTTTCCGCACCGTCACGTACACATATACGGGATGAGCTTATACGTAAAATAAGCCGTCACGACGTCACGTACCCATATACGTGATTAATTAAAAGGAATACTGTAAGTCAGTTTTGTTGCTTGGAGTTGTATTTATATTACTGTATGTCGCACTGGGGATACTGGAAGCTCTGCCCCACTCCACCAGCAGCTAATCAGAGACTATAACGTCACGGTGTCTCGACTAATAGGAAGGAGATTTACCCAAGGGACGTCAGTCGTACTTCTGCCCCCACCAAGGAAGGATATACTGTCGGACCCCGCCGAACACGACAGTTACGGTCCTGACCCCGTCGTGCATGGCAAAATTCGTGTTCGGCGAATAACAGGTTCAATAGGAAAATAGGGGTTACGTTCCCAGACCATCACTTTTTGGGGGGTCAAAAAAAAATTTCACTTTTTTTTGATAAGTAAAAAAATAGGTTACGTTCCCAGACCCTCATTTTTGGAGGGTAAAAAATGTTTACTACTATTTTTGGGTGAATAAGATGAAGGAAACAACTGTTATTACAATTAATATTTTTTATTAATAATAAAAAATACCTTAAAACTAGAAAATGGTTTTCATTAACTATAAAATAAATAGAGGTAACAGGCTGCTTGGCTGGTGTAGCAGGAGGCATGGCTGGTGTGCTGGGTGGAGATCACTCACTGTCTGTATCATCTGGATCATCAAAGCCACATAATGGGATGGGAGAGACAGATGACATTGATGAGGTAGTATATCTGGTGTAGCAGGAGTAACAGGCTGCCTGGCTGGTGTAGTAACAGGAGGTGTAGCAGGTGTAAAATGCTTCTTGGGCTGGTGTGCTGGCTGGAGATGGTTTGAAGAAAGCTGTGATGGGCTTTTGGCAAGCAGAGGCCTCCATGCTCCTTAAAGTTTCCTGTAGGTATAAGGCCTTCATCCACAACTCTCTTGAACTTGATGCTCCTCTCCTGTATGGGGTCTTGGTCAGTGAAGAGCTGCAAGTTATCTGCTTCCCTCAGCAAGTTTCTCAATTTCATGATGGTAAACACAGGCCTTGTCTCTGTGTCGTCATCTTCATCAGCATCATCACCTGCTTGGTCATCCTCATTCATCTGGATAATCTCTTCCACTGAAGGCTCTGCTCCATGGGAGTCAATGAGTTCTGCCACATCCTCCTCAGTCATGTCAGAGAAGCCTTCACCCCAACAGTGTGTGCCAGGTCTACAATGTCCTTCATTTGCTGAGTGACTGCAGGGAACCCATTGAAGTCGTTGACACACTCAGGCCAGAGTGCATACCAACAGGCATTAAGGGTGCTTGGCTTCACTTCATCCCATGCCTGCTTGATGGTCAAAAGAGCATGTCGGATGTTGTACTGCTTCCAGAAGTCCATGAGAGTCATCGTGCTGTCGTCTTCCATCCTCTTGAGTGCTTCTCTGTACACAGCCTCTGGTAGTTGCACTTGAATGTCTTGATCACACCCATGTCCATCGGTTGCAACAGGGAAGTTGTCCTTGGGGGAAGGTAGGAAACGCACACATTCGGATGGTCCAGGTTAAGTGCCTGTGAAGTGTGTCCACCAGCATTATCCACTAGCAGAACTGCCTTAAATGCCAGATTTTCTTGGACATGTAGAGCTGCACTTCTGGCAAAAATGTTCGTGGAACCACTCCTCAAACACCTTCGCTGTCACCCATGCCTTCTGTTTGATTTCCATAACCACTGACAGAAAACGCTTGTTGAGTCCCTTCAGAGCACGTGGGTTGGCAGCACGATACACAAGGAGCGGTTTAATCTTGCAGTCCCCTGCAGCATTCCCCACAAACAGCAGTGTCAGACGGTCCTTAAATGCCTTGAACCCTGGTAACTTCTGATTTCCCTTTGTGGATGTAAGTCCTATTGCCCATTTTCTTGTAAAATAGGCCAGTTTCGTCCGCGTTGAACACCTGCTCAGGTAGGTAGTCACTGTCTTCAATCGGGGACTTGAAGGTGCTGAGGTATGCCTGCGCCCCTTCCTTATCAGCTGACCCACTCTCACCTGTGAAAAAAAAAACGAAGAAAAAACCCTTTTCATTATGGAATATGGCAAGTCAATAGATAGATAGATAGAAGTGTGAAAAAAAAATTAATGCTCTTCATTACGGGAATATAGCACGAGTCAATATTAGATAGATAGAAGTGTGAAAATATATTGAATGTTTTTACCTGTGCGAGCAATGTTGTGCAGGCTAAAACGCTGCTTGAATCTATGGAACCACCCATGGCTGGCAATAAACCCGGGGGCAGGGGAGGATCCAGAAGGCTCCTTCTCTGCTAGGTGGTCGTAGATGCTCCTCGCCTTTTCCCTGATGGCTACGCCATCCACGTTGCTCTTCCGCTGGTCCACTTGCTCTGATATCCCTGTTATGCGTAAATGACAAGAAAAAAAACAATGCGTAAATACAATGGTACTGTACAACGGTATGCCTCAACACACACACACACATGCATGCATGCTAACACACCTGCACGTAACACCACACACACAACACACACACACACACACACACACACACACACACACACACACACACACACACACACACACGCCTCAACACAGCCCACACCACCGCAGCACTGTTAACACACCTGCACGTAGCACGACACACACACACACACACACACATGCCTCAACACAGCCCACACCACCGCAGCACCTGTTAACACACCTGCACATAGCACAACACACACACACACATGCCTCAACACAGCCCACACCACCGCAGCACCTGTTAACACACCTGCACGTAGCACAACACACACACACACCACACAACACACACACCCGTAGTAATGTACGTAGTAACATAGGGTAAATAAAACATACTTTATTCATATGAATAATAATTAACTCCACCTGTAACACCCTTACACACCACCCGAGCACCCGTTAGCACACCACAGTAGCAACACACACAATAACATAAACTTTATTTATATGAAAAATCATTAACTCACCCGTTCAGTATTTTCTCCATCTTCTCTAGCAGCGGGTCACGTCGGCTCACAGAAGCCACCTTGCTAGAGACATCAGCACTCTCTCGCACGCTTGTCTTATTTTTTCACGGGGTCTTCAGATGGTACGAACAGTGGCCTCATGCAGGCCAAACTTCTTGCCCGTAGCAGACCAGCCTAGGCCACTATCAATCACAGCAAGCACATCCATCTTCTCCGCTAGGGACAACACTTTCCTCTTCTTCTCGCTTGACCCTGGAGTAGGTGGAGCCGAATGCTTGGAAGACATGGCCAGCAGGAGCAGCACGACGTGAGGCAACAGCAGCACGAGCAAGAGAGAGAAAGACTACGTGTAGCAGCTCTGGCGGCCCAGGCTGAGCGTGCCCAGGCTGTCCCCGGCAAAATGGCCGCCGACAGCATCAACAACATCCGCCGGGAAATTCAAATTCATGTTATCGCGAGTAAAACTCGTGTTCGGCAAGTCATGGGATATTTTACCTATTCGTGTAAGTGCGAGTTTCGTGCAGGGCGAACTCGTGTTCGGCGGGGTCCGACAGTACTGCATTGTGTCTTTGTGGCTTAGCCATCTTGGATCTGCTTATATTTCGTGCGTTTTTCACCGTAGAGGCTGACACAGAGTCCATTTCTGGTTCAGAATACCTGCCAGGTGACTCTGATCGTGAGAACAGTGATGATAGTGAGGACAGTGATCTAGATGATGATAGTGAAGATGAAATATTGTTGATGTGACAAATTGATGTCAACGTGTGTGACAAGTTGTTGATGCAGGGTGGTCTTTCATATCCGACATCTTTGAAGACGCTAGACTAGACGCTGTGCCCGCGTTCAGTGGTGACGTCACCGGGGAGATTCGTGCGTCCGTGCCCCATTTTTCCTCCCCAAGAGAGGTGTTTTTTCACTTTTTTGATGCGGTAGTGATAGATAAATTATGTTTGTGGATGAACGAAAGGGCTGCTGAATATTTTACTAGTACAGGTAAAAGAAAAGTGAATGGAATTATATGGCGGCCTGTCAAAGGGGATGAAATGCACGTGTTCATTAGCTTGTTGATGGTGATGGGGGTTATGAAATTACCGAGGATGTATTGGTCACATAGTGTGCAGGTTGGAGGCCCCAGTATATTTTGCAAGGATGTGATGGGTAGAGGCAGATTTCTCAGCTTGCTGAAATTCCTCCGCTTTTCCTCACCTGGCGCCGTGGACAAGAAGCACCCCAAGACCCGGATTGAGCCTTACCTGGAACTACTACGTGACCGCAGCAGAAATGTGATGGTGCCTGGGAGGGATATTGCTATTGATGAGGCCCTCATATTGTGGAAAGGACGACTTGGGTTCAAACAATTTATTAGAACCAAAAGATCGAGGTTTGGCATCAAGGTCTTCATTCTTTGCCCCTCTCACGACACCTGGAGTGGATATTCCTGAATTTGAGGTGTACCATGGGAAGAATAGCGACTTCAACTTGGACGACCCAGCTGCTTCTCACCTATCCATCTCAGAGGTCATTGTGGCACACTTTATGAAGGATCTCTTTGACTCGGGACGACACGTCGTGACTGATAATTGTGACACGAGTGGGGAGGCTCGGTGACTATCTACAGACAAGAGATACGGTGATGACAGGTGTTATACGGAGCGGGAGAGGACCCCCCAAGAAACTGATGGATGAGAAACTAGACAAGCACAAATCAGTATTTGCTAGGAAAGGCAACAGTCTGCTCGTCAAGTATCAAGATAAGAAGGAGGTGACAGTGCTTACTACTATGTATAATGCAGGACTTGTGGAGAAAAGCAAGACATTCTTCGGGGATAGAAGGGTTTGTTCTTCAACAAGCCTCTACACATTGATCGCTACAACAGTCTCATGGGGAGTGTGGACATGGCAGGACCAGTTTCTCGAACCGTATGCGTATGAAAAAAAAGTCTGGCCTGGTTCAAGAAACTTGGAATACATTTCATTTTCCGTATCCTTTTGAACTCTTTCCTGGTGTACCGTAATCAGACAAAGTATAAGGGTGATTTTTTTAAGTACATCATCTGGGTCAGTGAAGAACTGTGGTGTAAGCACAGCGATGGTGCCAGAGCTCTACATGATGAAGCAAAAGAAAGAAAATTACAAAGACCAACCAAAAAAATGGCAAAAGAGGAGCTGGTCCATGCCTGGGTTCGCCATCAACCAAGGAAACAGAAGATGTGCCGAGTGTGTTATAAAGAGTCAGGTAAATGGAAGGACACTGTATACTACTGCCTTGGGTGTCCTGGGGAGCCAGGTCTGTGTTCCCTTGAGCACTTCACTTCCTGGCACCGGGATATACCAAGGCCAGGTACAAGCGGGGCGTCTTCACGCAAGAAACGATCCCAGCAATAAACTCCTTCATATTCATCACTCAAGCAAAAAAGAAGACATATTTATGGTGAGTACGGAACTTTCATAACTATACTACTACTACTACTCTATACTGTTTGCCTAACTATTCTACTATTATTATTATTATTATTATTTTTATTATTATTATGCCTATTATTATTATTATTATCATCATTATTATTATTTATGTGTATCTAGTAGGGAACATTGATAACTACGACTACTACTACTACTACTACTATACTTCTAATACTACTATCCTGTTGTACCTAACTACTCTACTATAAAAATGTTATGGGTATTTGGCCAGGTTTAGCGGGTGGATATTCTGCGGGGGAGCGAAGCGGGCAGCTGGAGCGGTATAGAGGCCTAATGAGCGGGGCGCGCGCACGGTGCGGAAAGGGTTAAGCAGACTTTGTGGTAGTTTACCATCCAAGCTCGAATGGGCTGGCAGAGCACGCTAACAGGAAGCTCCCTTTACGCGTTACGACCTGTCGTAAACAGTTTGCACGACAATTGGGAAGATTGGTTACCAACGTGACAGCTGCATTAATAGTTCATTTTGTGAGTATGGGCAAGTCTCCTCACTACATACCTTATGGTGCAGAAATGATGCCATACGAAAACCNGTAAGTTAGGTTAAATCATTACATTGGTTAGAGTGGGTTTGGTTTAGTAACAGATGTTTATCAAGAAAATAAAATTATCAATATTGCAGTGCGAACAGTGCAAGGTTGCGGGCATACATCCCCCATACCTGTAAACAAACATTTATTTCTGCACGATGCAATATTCATTCATACAATCAAAACTTTTCAGAAAAAACTAAGTTCGGCCTCGAAATCGGTGAAAGCCCACTAACGAAATTTTAAACCAAATGGGTGTAAAGTGGCAGCTATTAATCATTCAATTCATATATAATTATTCGCGTGGGCTAAAACGAAAAAAATTAAAATGTTTTCCCGCCCTTATTAGTGTTTTTCTCCAAGCCCTTACAAATCCTTCAGATACCTCTAAACGTAATTATAAAGTGGGGGGAGTTACCCCCTTTAACCTCCCCTCACCCCACCTAAAGTCCTAAATGACCCCCCAAAATAATACTAAGCTAACCTCATTATAACCCTTATCTAACCCTACCAATAACCTCCTAGCAAGACCTAAGGGCAGGAAAGAACTAGAATTTTACCAGTTCATTTTATATTGAGGTTATAAGTTTGGAATTTTTTTGATTTGGGGACTCACTCGCCAGGAGGTATTAGTGGTACAGAAAAACCCTTATAACTCGGCACTGTATAACTCGGAATTTGATATAACTCGGCATGGCAAAGACTAGTTTTTTTTTTTTTTTTTTTTTTAACACACACACACACACACACACACACACACACACACCACCCACAGTGTGTGTGTTTTTTGTGTGTCCCCACACACACACACACACACCCCACAAAACACACCTATCCCCATAGCACATGTAGGCAGTGAGCTCCAGGGGTGGAATGATAGGCCCTGGGGGCTCACTCGAGGGTGTGAGGGTTTGGGCCCCTCGCCCGTGGTGGCGCAGGCAGGATTGTATAGTGACGCCTGGATTAGAGGCTCATGCCGCCCCCTGTGTCCTCCCATGCACTCACAGTCGAAGGTAGATTTAATGGACAGGGCATGGGGGTGTTCTTAGGCCACTCGAGGGTTTGCAAAAAGATTTCAAGTGGATTTTTTGGTCTCACTCGGGATCGAACTGGGTCTTCGAGAACGCCACTCGGTGACGCTAACCACTCTGCTACCGCCTCACCTAAACTGCATCTCATGGTTTTCACTCGGCATATCATGCCCTCAAAACCTCTTCTGTGAACATGTAAACAGAAAGTTGGCAAAAAATAATGTATCTCGGCATATTGATGTTATAACTGCATCTCTTCGCTTACACTCTGCATCTCGTCAGCGCATAAAAGTCGTATTTTTTGTCCTTTTGATCTTTTCCTGACAAGCTCAGGCTCTTCAATTTCATTCCCTTCCTGCGGGAGACACCCTTGCGTGATGGAGCTGACATCTTGAATACAGTACTGTATGATGTAATCCCAAAACACGTAAAATAGGTGGCAAAGTAAAGCAAAGGTCGGGAACCAGCGTGTAGGCTATCAGCTGCTGAGCCGTGTTTTGTCGTCAAAGCACCGTTTGGATACGAATTCCGTTTTTTGTCGAATTGAAAAAGGATTGGTTTCTGCTTTTAAAAACACAACACTTGGTAGGAGCCGAAATAATAATCAATGCAAAAATTGCAAACAATATCACAAAGTAGTATAACACACTTTCAGCAACTGTTATTGGCTTGGTCTTCGTAATCCAAGACGGTGCTTGGACGACAAAAACACAGCGCAGCCTACGCGCTGGTTCCCGACCTTTGCTTTACTTTGCCACCTATTTTAGGTTTTTTTTGGGATTACATGATACAGTACTGTATATCAAGATGTCAGCTCCATCACGCAAGGTGTCTCCAGCAGGAAGGGAATTAAATTGAAGAGCCTGAGCCTGCAGGAAAGGGTGAAAGTGCTGGCAAGGATGGTGCAGGTGCATCCATGCGTGCTATTTGTGCTGTATCAAATTCACTTCTTCTTTTTTTTTTTTTTTTTTTTTTTTCTTTTTTTCTTTAATAACCCATACCAGAGGAGGACATTGAATAACTCGGCACTTTAATAACTCGGGAAAGGGCCAGAGCCCCTATCGTGCCCAGTTATAAGGGTTTTACTGTATACATCTTCAGTGTTGTGATATTTCCCTTGCGGAGGCATGTACTTTTTTTTTACATTCTGACTGTGCATTATGATTGGCTAAAAATCTCAAAGGTTGATGCAATCTTCCTCTGATTGGCCAAGCGACAGTCGCGGGTTCCATTCTCATTATCGGAACGGAACGGAACGAGCTTGAAGATCGCATCATCATGAGCTAAGAACATTCGGGCGGTCCTTTGAAAATACATATTTGTGGTGTTTGTAGCCCAAGATCTAAGATGGCCGATAAGAACGCACTAAGATGATCTTAGAGGCGGAAAGTCACGAACGTTCGAACATCCAGCCCCAGAAAATGAGGGTAGTGATCCCCAGGTCTGTTTTCTGGACAGACAAAATAATTAGGCTTTGAAACAGGAGTAAGTTTAAATGTATTCAAATCATTACTATAGTGCTCCGTCAATCAAAGATTCACAATTGAACAAAAATATAGTTAAAACCCCACATGTATTCTGTGAACACAACTCTCTCTTTCTCTCTGAATGTTCTCTCTCGCCTCCACTGTTAAAGTTATTATAAAAGAGTGTAATCTGCACCCTGGACTATCGCTGGCACGGCGAACGTGCCACCACTGTAACATTATACAAGTAATGCTGTAATTAATAATGATAGTAATAATAGCATAATTAATAAGAATTCTCTACACATAATGATATATATATTGATATATACGAGTATATATATATAATATATATATATATATATATATATAATATATAATATATATATATATATATAATATATATATATATATATATATATATATATAGAAGAGGAGAGGAGAGAGAGAGGAGAGAGAGAGAGAGAGAGAGAGAGGAGAGAGAGACAATACTTTCTCCATGAGGGAAGCGAGATCTTATAATGAAAATATAAACCAGCGTGGGTAGAAACATCTTGATTGTTTATTTGGTACGTTTCGGCTATACATAAGCCATCATCAGCCTAAAATCGGATACAACATTTTTTTTTGTTAAAAATGAAAATATACAAATTATAAAATGATTTGCGCATTTAAAATGCCTAACCTAAAATAAAAATAAGAATTATAAAACAGTAATAAAAATACTACACCTACCAATCAACATAGCAGTGGAGTGTGGGATTCCCATATGGTTTAAAAGCACACAAGCGGGGTTGAAGTGCCCTGTGCGCAAAGGGATGGTTTGTGGTGGTGGGTGAGGAGGCTCTCACACATTTTTAGGTTAGGCATTTTAAATGCGCAAATCATTTTATAATTTGTATATTTTCATTTTTAACACAAAAAAATGTTGTATCCGATTTTAGGCTGATGATGGCTTATGTATAGCCGAAACGTTCCAAATAAACAATCAAGATGTTTCTACCCACGCTGGTTTATATCTTCATTATATATATATATATATATATATATTATATATATATATATATATATATATATATATATATATATATATAATATATAATATACTGTCGGACCCCGCCAAACACGACAGTTACGGTCCTGACCACCGTCGTGCACGGCAAAATTCGTCTTCGGCGAATAACAGGTTCAATAGGAAATAGGGGTTACGTTCCCAGACCATCCTTTTGGGGGGTCAAAAAAAAAATTCACTTTTTTTTTTGATAAGTAAAAAAATAGGTTACGTTCCCAGACCCTCATTTTTGGAGGGTAAAAAATGTTACTACTATTTTTGGGTGAATAAGATGAAGGAAACACTGTTTATTATAATTAATATTTTTTATTAATAATAAAAAATACCTTAAAACTAGAAAATGGTTTTCATTAACTATAAAAAAAATAGAGGTAACAGGCTGCTTGGCTGGTGTAGCAGGAGGCATGGCTGGTGTGCTGGGTGGAGATCACTCACTGTCTGTATCATCTGGATCATCAAAGCCACATAATGGGATGGGAGAGACAGATGACATTGATGAGGTAGTATTAAATGGTGTAGCAGGAGTAACAGGCTGCCTGCTGGTGTAGTAACAGGAGGTGTAGCAGGTGTAGAATGCTTCTTGGCTGGTGTGCTGGCTGGAGATGGTTTGAAGAAAGCTGTGATGGGCTTTGGCAAGCAGAGGCCTCCATGCTCCTTAAAGTTTCCTTGTAGGGTATAAGGCCTTCATCCACAACTCTCTTGAACTTGATGCTCCTCTCCTGTATGGGGTCTTGGTCAGTGAAGAGCTCTGTCAAGTTATCTGCTTCCCTCAGCAAGTTTTCTCAATTTCATGATGGTAAACACAGGCCTTGTCTCTGCGTCGTCATCTTCATCAGCATCATCACCTGCTTGGTCATCCTCATTCATCTGGATAATCTCTTCCACTGAAGGCTCTGCTCCATGGGAGTCAATGAGTTCTGCCACATCCTCCTCAGTCATGTCAGAGAAGCCTTCACCCCCAACAGTGTGTGCCAGGTCTACAATGTCCTTCATTTGCTGAGTGACTGCAGGGAACCCATTGAAGTCGTTGACACACTCAGGCCAGAGTGCATACCAACAGGCATTAAGGGTGCTTGGCTTCACTTCATCCCATGCCTGCTTGATGGTCAAAAGAGCATGTCGGATGTTGTACTGCTTCCAGAAGTCCATGAGAGTCATCGTGCTGTCGTCTTCCATCCTCTTGAGTGCTTCTCTGTACACAGCCCTCTGGTATTTTGCACTTGAATGTCTTGATCACAACCCATGTCCATCGTTGCAAAAGGGAAGTTGTCCTTGGGGAAGGTAGGAAACGCACACATTCGGATGGTCCAGGTTAAGTGCTGTGAAGTGTGTCCACCAGCATATCCACTAGCAGAACTGCCTTAAATGCCAGATTTTTCTTGGGGACATGTAAGCTGCACTTCTGGCACAAAATGTTCGTGGAACCACTCCTCAACACCTTCGCTGTCACCCATGCCTTCTTGTTTGATTTCCATACCACTGACAGAAAACGCTTGTTGAGTCCCTTCAGAGCACGTGGGTTGGCAGCACGATACACAAGGAGCGGTTTAATCTTGCGTCCCCTGCAGCATTCCCCACAAACAGCAGTGTCAGACGGTCCTTAAATGCCTTGAATCCTGGTAACTTCTTGACTTCCTTGTGGATGTAAGTCCTATTGCCCATTTCTTGTAAAATAGGCCAGTTTCGTCCGCGTTGAACACCTGCTCAGGTAGGTAGTCACTGTCTTCAATCAGGACTTGAAGGTGCTGAGGTATGCCTGCGCCCCTTCCTTATCAGCTGACCCACTCTCACCTGTGAAAAAAACGAAGAAAAAACCTTTTCATTATGGGAATATGGCAAGTCAATAGATAGATAGATAGAATTGTGAAAAAATATTTAATGCTCTTCATTACGGGAATATAGCACGAGTCAATATTAGATAGATAGAAGTGTGAAAATATATTGAATGTTTTTACCTGTGCGAGCAATGTTGTGCAGGCTAAAACGCTGCTTGAATCTATGGAACCACCCATGGCTGGCAATAAACCCGGGGGCAGGGGAGGATCCAGAAGGCTCCTTCTCTGCTAGGTGGTCGTAGATGCTCCTCGCCTTTTCCCTGATGGCTACGCCGTCCACGTTGCTCTTCCGCTGGTCCACTTGCTCTGATATCCACCTGTTATGCGTAAATGACAAGAAAAAAACAATGCGTAAATACAATGGTACTGTACAACGGTATGCCTCAACACACACACACACATGCATGCATGCTAACACACCTGCACGTAGCACCACACACACACACACACGCCTCAACACAGCCCACACCACCGCAGCACCTGTTAACACACCTGCACGTAGCACGACACACACACACACACACATGCCTCAACACAGCCCACACCACCGCAGCACCTGTTAACACACCTGCACGTAGCACAACACACACACACACATGCCTCAACACAGCCCACACCACCGCAGCACCTGTTAACACACCTGCACGTAGCACAACACACACACACACACACCCGTAGTAATATACGTAGTAACATAGGGTAAATAAAACAACTTTATTCATATGAATAATAATTAACTCACCTGTAACACCCTTACACACCACCCGAGCACCTGTTAGCACACCACATGTAGCAACACACAATAACAAACTTTATTTATATGAAAAATCATTAACTCACCTGTTCAGTATTTTCTCCATCTTCTCTAGTAGCGGGTCACGTCGGCTCACAGAAGCCACCTTGCTAGAGACATCAGCACTCTCTCGCACGCTTTGTCTTATTTTTTCACGGGTCTTCTAGATGGTACGAACAGAAGTTTGGCATGCAGGCCAAACTTCTTGCCCGTAGCAGACCAGCCTAGGCCACTATCAATCACAGCAAGCACATCCATCTTCTCCGCTAGGGACAACACTTTCCTCTTCTTCTCGCTTGACCCTGGAGTAGGTGGAGCCGAACGCTTGGAAGACATGGCCAGCAGGAGCAGCACGACGTGAGGCAACAGCAGCACGAGCAAGAGAGAGAAAGACTTCGTGTAGCAGCTCTGGCGGCCCAGGCTGAGCGTGCCCAGGCTGTCCCCGGCAAAATGGCCGCCGACAGCATCGACAACATCCGCCGGGAAATTCAAATTCGTGTTATCGCGAGTAAAACTCGTGTTCGGCAAGTCATGGGATATTTTACCTATTCGTGTAAGTGCGAGTTTTGTGCAGGGCGAACTCGTGTTCGGCGGGGTCCGACAGTATATCAGTATAGCCGCAAAGCAGCCCTCCGGGCGGACTTTTTGGCTAGCTCCTGCGGAGGGCTATTGGTGGGCCTTCGGCCCACCACCTGTGTTTGGTGGGCCTTCGGCCCACCACCT